>CM033792.1:39989613-40496116 GCA_019656835.1 Rhododendron ovatum
GATGCGATCCTAGCTGAAGGAGACTCCTATCAGCTGGTCTAGATTCTGGGTAATAAAATGTCGTGTCCATCCAATGTAGAGGTCATCGTTGAAGATATCCAGAGAATAGCCCAACAGATGGGGAGTTGTGAATTTGTGTTTGTTTGACGTGCGGCAAATGGGGTAGGTCATAACCTTGCGGGTTTTGGTGTGCGAGGTTCTGGAGTTAAAAAACGTGAGGATGTAGACCTCTTGATTGGTTATTGTCTCCGTTAGGAAGAGATAACTGTCTTTTTTGATTTAGTTGCTCTCTAATCGTATCAATAAAATCTCCTACCACTTTGACCAAAATTAACTAGATGACAAACGCCAGGAAACCTGCCATAAACATGGGGAATTCTCGTACCAGCACTTGACCTGTGGTCCAATGGTGATCTCCTCCTTGTTGGTGTACTATGAGAAGAATAAGTCCCATATCCGAAGATGAACCACCAAAGAGAAGCTCCACATCGCAATTCAGAAACAGGCCTGTCCCTGAGATTTCTGAGGCCCTAGACGGTGGTTGAAAATGGGGCCACTCATTTCTAGTATATTTATTAGTGTTTTGATGTAGGAAACAAAACAAAGTCTGGCAGAGTGGTTGTAGCTGCCACTTTAGAGCCTAACGTTGTGAGTTTGAGCCTCACAAGTAGCTTCTCAAAACCTTTTTTTTTTTTTTTTTGTAAAGGTTCTAAAATTGATGCTTAAACTTGAAAGGGGAAGGGAACAAACCCGCGCCTCATGCACACTTTCTTGCCGCTGGTGGTACTTTGGACTTGCTGTAATATGGTCTATGTACACCTATTATTTGGGGCCCCCATCATTAATGGCTCCAATATTAGAGGCCCTAGGCGGTCGCCTTGTGAGCTTATGCCCAGGGCCGGCCCTATCCAGAAATGTATGCTAATCCAATAACCAAAGTTTAGTAAGGGGACTGACGTCCGTAAGCCATGATTATCAGACAATTCCAAATCTTTATAAAATCTACGGCAACAAGAAACAAACAGAAACAAGAACCAATTTGGTCCAACAAGAAACAAACGAAACCTTGTTGAGGGCTTGATTTTACAAGTTACAAACTCTCTCCTCTCCACTTCTCTCTCTCTCTCTCTGCAAAATCTTCATTTCTGACCCTACATATTCCGCCATCATATATATCTCCTCGGTCTTTGGATGCGACTTATCGTCTGATGAAAACCCGTGGAGAGACAATGAACCATTAGCCTCACCCACATCAACCCAACTAAATCCTACTTCTTTTCTCACCCCTCTATCTCTCATCCCTCTCCGTATTTTTGCTACCTTTTCCCAATCCCCTCTCTCAGCATACAAATTTGAGATCAATACATATGAACCTGACTGTTCCGGCTTCAGCTCTATCAAAGCATCAGCTGCCCTCTTACCCATCTCCACATTTCCATAAATCGTACAAGCACCAAGTAAGCTCTGCAGCACAGAGAATCCCGGCCCACCTGGAATCTGGCCCACAAACTCTTCGGCCTCCTTTAGCCTCCCGGCCCGGCCCAACATGTCCACCATACACGAATAATGCAAGCCAGATGGTTCAATCAAATGGTTTTTAACCATTGAGTCAAATATTTGTCTGCCCATATCAACCATCCCCTTTCTACCACAAGCAGTTAGTACAGAGAGGAACGTGATTGAATCAGGCCTTGCACCTCTCTTCTCCATCTCCTCAAAAAGGCTCATTACCGATTCATAGTCTCCATGCCTTGAATAAGCAGAGATTATGGCAGTCCACGCAACTTGGCTTCTTTCAGGCATTTCATGAAATACTCTAAGAGATTCTGATATGCTCCCACGCTTTGCGTACATGTCAAGGAAAGCACCCAAAACAATCGGGTCGTTCAATCCAAGTTTTATTAAATAAGAGTGGCACCTTTGGCCGTGTTTTAGAGATATGGCCTCAGTTGCTCCAACTGCACTCAAGACACTGCCAATTGTGAATTCATTGGGGAGAGACTCTAATATTGCCAACAAGAAAGTCTGTAGAGCTTCTTGGCCCATGCCATTTTGGGCATACCCTGAAATCAAAGCATTCCATGACACAATGCCTCTGTACTTGAGCTCCTCGAAAATCTTCTCTGAGTCTTCCATTGATTTGAATTCAGCATACATGGTAATAAAACTATTAGCAACATCCAGTTTGGACAAAAAGTTAGATTTTAAGCAAAGCCCATGAACCGGTCGACCTTCTTCCACTGAATTATTGATTGTTATGGCATGAATCAATGCAATGAATGTAACTTCATTGGGATATACTCCATCTAACCTCATCTCATTAAATAAGGATATAGCATTTTCTTCATCTATAGAAATCATTGTAGTCCACGAGATCACATTACGATCAATCATGCTCTCAAACACCAATGCTGCATCATTGGCAGCCTCACACTTGGAATACAAGGAGATCAAAACATTACAGACTGAAATGTGATTCACATAATCCCTTCTAGCCGCATATCCCGTTTTAATGGCCAAACTATGTATCTGTCTCCCAAGCTCCACGTTTCTTTCGTGTCCACAAACTGAAACTATGCTAGTAAGAGAGACATGATCGAGCTTCATAACTTGTCTCACCATTTCCAGACAAGCCCAAATAGCTTTTTGTCCATAATTTCCCTCCTGAGCATACCCCGAGAGCATTGCATTCCACGAAACCAAATCCTTTTTGGGCATCTCATCAAACACTCTTTCAGCTTCCACTATATGGCCCCATTTGCAATACATTGTTATCAAGGCATTCCCAATGAAAACTTCACAACCCAAACCACACTTCAGTTCAAGAGAGTGCAACTGAATCCCAAACAAAAACTCCTCATCATCGGCACAACGGGCAAGGATAGTACTATAAGTCACAGCATCAAAAGCCATTGCAGTTAAATTCATCCGACAAGCAAACTTTAAAGCGTCATCAACATTTTCAAACCCCGAAAGGACCGTGTTGCAAGAAACAATATCAGGGTTCTTCAATTTCTCAAAAATAGCTAAAGCCTGATCGAACTGTCCAGACTTACAATACATGCTCATCAAAGCATTTGACACACTGAGGTTCGAAACTAACCCAGACGCAATGGAAAACCCGTGGATATTATGCCCGAGTCTTGAGTAGCCCTGGCAAGCCTTGAGAGCCACGGCAATCGTAACTGCATCAATGGTGCCAATGAAATCACACTGAAGCTGTTTCTTGAATATCCTAAGGACTTCACGATGGTTGTTGTTGCGTGAATACGCGAGCATAGAATGCTGGAAGGGGAGAAACTCTGGCTGAGTAACTTTGTCGAACAGTTGGTGGTCATTTCTAGATGAGTGGAAGCTTTTGAATTGCTTTGACCGTCGTGCGGCTATTCTGTGGAGGGCTTTGGAAGTCAGTTGACGGGTAATCATGAGAACCCAAAACGGCCCAAGTTAAGATCAACGAAACCCTAGAACCACAAAGAGATTTAACATGACTATTGTCGTGTAAAAATGTGAGCAATGAGCATAGAATGGTGGAAGGGGAGAAAGTTTGGGTGAGTTATTTTGTCGAACAGTTGGTGTTCATGTCGTTCGGAATTCTGTGGAGAGTTTGGAAAGTCGGTTGATGAGAATCAAGGGAGTCCGTAGGGATGACCGTTGAGGTTCAATGGAACCCTAACACAATTTCGAAATCATGATTTGGGAAGGCATTTCCCCCTTAATGCTTTAGCCAGAAAATGAAATGGTTTACCTGTTTCAATCGTGGGCAGCGTCCTTGTGGTCGCTGGGGTTTTCGGAAATGGCGTTGACAACGGCTGGAGGGTGGTCGCTGGGTTGGGTGGTGATGTGGCAACAGGAGCGAACAGGAGAGAGGAATGGGAGAGAGAGAGAGGAAGGGGAGAGGGAGGGAGGGAGAGAGCGGGAGAGTAACTTTGGAGGAAGACAGGAAACACGGTGGAGAGAGGAAGCACGATGGAGAAAAATACAATGAACGTAATCGGTTTTTCAATCCAACGATCGTAACCTATTGAATTTGCGATCCAACAGTTTGAGGAGTGCTCATATTTGTATAAATAGACAAAAGTCTGCTGTGTTTTATAATAATACAATATTTTCAAAATCACATAAACATTATAAATTATGAGATATAAGCTATACTATTTCTTTTAAAAGCGCGAATGTGTTTCCTACTTTTTCTTTTCAAAAATGCCCCAATGAGTTCCTATGTACCCCAACTCTATCCCACGCCTACCCACCCCTCCTGAACCGGCACACAGTCCCATCTATCTACGCTTCTTAAAAAAGGGGAAACTGTCCAACCCACGCTTCCTCATGGAAACCGACACCTCCAAAGAACAAAGTGGCACAGCGACCACACGACCGTTGCAAATCAAACTGCAACAGAACTCTAGGTGGCTCTCTCTCTCTCTGCGGCAAAGGGTAAACGGTTGGTTCTTCTTCAACTTTACCATTAGTTTATTTTTTGATCTGCAGTCTCCCATTAGATTATGATTTACGTTTTCGACTTCTTTCTGATTGCCTACCACGTGTTTGATACATTGTTCCAATGACAACAACAAAATTGAACATCACATACCCACACATGAAAGAGTTAATTGAATCTGGCTACAGTGTGTACATGTTCCTTAGGTTCGCTGAATCATTGTTCTCTTCACTTCACATTTCACACAACTACTTTCGAATGCTCTTATCTTTGAACAGTTATTCTTTGTCGGTTTGACACATCCATTATCCTGTGGGAAATGGAACAAAGACAAAGGTTTGGAGTCTTTGGACCTGTTGAGTTTAATTTCATTTTGTTTCCAACGGTAAATATGTTTTGCATTGTGTCTGTTCCAATGGCATCAGATCCATTAACCTTCATGTTCGTGTCCGTTCCGTACAGTTGCTTCCTTACGTATGGTCACTTTCTTACCTATAATTAACAGGCTCTGCCTTCCCTTTTGCTCACAACCGCATACCACATCTCGAATTTTTGACAGCCCCCTCCGAACACCCCAAACGACGTATCTTTTCTCCATCTCTCGAACGCTTCAACGGTCGTCAACTACAAACACCCCGTCTTCCTCTGACCCTCCCTCCATCTACTTCTCCGACCTTCATTTCGATTCCGTCTTCCTTTGAGTCTGCCTCCACATTCCCCTCTGAGTCTCTGACCTTCAATCCGTTTGTGGACTATTACTCAGACCCTATCCTCGCGACCTTCAATGAAGTCGAGTCCAGTGCCCGTTATAGCCATCTTGATGTCTAGACTGCCAAGTTTTTTGCTTCCAACAATATTTCCATAGTAAGTTTAATTTTTCCCACCCTCTATTCCCCATCTTCATCGACTGTAAACATTTACATCAACTATAGATATCTCTGCTTTCAACATCAAATTGATATCCTGTAAAAACAAACTGAATTGTTCATTTTATGCACACCAATTGTTTAATGGAATCACTCAACATTCCTAGGTGTTGGATTATGGTTTTCTTTTTCCCTTGGTGCGAAGTGACCACAAATTAGACAGTTTTAATTACTTGTAGTCTTTTGGTTTTGGGTTAGTGCCGAGCAAGCCGGACTCCTTTGCCCCAAATTCATAAAGGTTCCATGTATTCATGATTTTTGTGGGCTGAGTATCAAGTATTCATATTAGTTTTACCTTGTAATTGACTGAATCTACCATGCTTTCCCCCCACCATTCATGTCTTCAGAGTGGATTTTTGTTTCATGATAAGTGAGTAGCCAACGTTGGGTAACGCATGCCGCTATTTAAATCTGGTGGTAGATTGGTTGAGAATATACGTAATTCGCTGGGGTGTGTAATGAATTGTGCACACAGAGATTGATCAGAGCATCGTACAAGGAACGACAAGTAGTAAGAACTTGAGTTTACCATCCAACAGTAAACATCATCCATTTATGGACGGACAGTTGTACATAAGAAACATATACTACACTACTATCTCCGAGCCTGCTGGGTTATTTCTCAAACTACTTCCGACCCTTCAATCAATTTTGTTCTTGTGCCTCATGCTCGGCGATTGTCTTTGTTCTTAGTTTTATAGGATAGGATGATATCTATTGTTGTTTCCCTTCATTTTCATGCTTTCCTGGAGCTGATTAGTTGGTGTTCTATCGCACTATGTTGATTCTATGGGCCAAGCTTCTAACTTTGACGTGAGCAAGTAAAGCCAATTATAATTGTATTGCTTCCATCAATGTCTTTCCATAATCTGATTCCTTCCTTTCACTTTATTGAATTTGTTTACACCAACTTTCAAACCAGGCATTGGAAATTTATTCTTCGTTCAAGGGGCCTAAAAAAAAGATATAAAGAAGGTAAGAATTTGGCAAGACGACAAAAATCTTTCTAGAAGCCCAGAAACCTGGGATATTCACTTTTGATATTTAATGGTCTACAACTTGTGAATTCAATTTATGCTCCTACTATTGCTTCAGTTATCTTTACTTTTTTGAGTTATGTACAGATAAAACCATGACCCGTTAACAAATGTATAGGAGGGATCAGTACGCTCGATTGATTGCTCAAGAAAAAAGAAATTACATTCAAAATGTCTTCCATAAAAAAAGATTGAAAACCACCAGCGTAGGCTGTAAAGGTTTATAGATGGTGATGGACAATGTCCAGAGCTTGGTAAATATTTATGAAACCAAACCGAGCCTTATGTCCCAATCAATTGGGGTCGGCTATATGAATTTTTTTTCTCCATTGAGCTCTGTCAAGGGTTACTTATTCACTCAAACCCATTAGACTTATATCTTTGTGCACAATGACATCTAAATATTTATGATTTATCAATATTTATAACTTTGTTGTTGGGTTTTGTTTTCACCTCTAGATTTCTGTAGCTCTGAATTCCATGTAGATGTAGGATACCTTGCTCCTTCTGGGGTGCAAAGAAATTCTAATATGAAACTCCAAATTTGTCTTGCTATGGTGGTAAAAAGTAGCATTCGGAAGTCCTTGCCTTCCAGAGTCTTTACGCAAATTATATATGTCCTAATGCGAACAAGGAAAAGAATTTCGTAGAAACACGCGAGCATATAATTGTGTCTTCTCTTTTACATCATTTGGGGTGAGATTGGATAAGGGGCTGCCGTCCTCACAACAAAGTGTTTACATATTCTGTACACAAAGTTTGATAAGCAGACTCAATTCTTTATGCCATCGAAACAGGCTTTAGTTTATGCAATTTCCTATCGTTTATTTTTTTGATCCCTTAAAACTTTTGGTGCATGTTTGTAGTCTTTTTATGCTTGGTATATGAATTTAAGACTTTTTGGTTTCTTGACTGAGGTTTGAACAAAGAAAACTGAAGGGGAATATGAAATTAGGAAGTCAAGATTCATTGAACTGTTGGTGTGTGTTTTCCCCTGGAAAAATGTTGCTATGGTTTTTTTTTTTTTTTTTTTCCCTTGAACAACAATGGATTTTTGTTTACTAAATTGCATTTCTACATTTATGCCATGGAATGTTGTGGGTATCATTTTCAATTATGGAACTGATGTGATATATATTTTCAGTTATGAAACTGTTGTGGTTTTCTTCTCCTTACTTTTCGACTTCATTGTTCATTCACATGATTGCGCACATGTTTTATTACATTTTATGTTTATATATCTGTTGCAGCTTGTGTTAGCTTTTTCCTTGAGACTTGTGATCTCTTACATGATTTTGCTGATTTTAGGCATTCTGATTTGAAGTTTATCACGCATGTATAGAGATCTTTTTCATGAGATGAGCAAACGAGAAAAGGAAAAAGAGGAGCGTTGATTTGAAAACTGCATCTAATCTTTGACTTGAGTTGTCGGATATTTGTCTCTCCATGCATTTTGTAAAAACCATATCATGGTTATATGGAAATATTAATGGAGCAAATGAAAGCCACGACAACAAGTACAAGAAAAGATGCTAAAGTGTAGATCATTCAACTGTCCTAGGTAGGTTGTCACTTGTCAAAATGGAATTGAAACTCTTCTTAGGTAAATTTCTATTATCTGGTTTGGAAGACATGTAATATATATAGATATACAGTCATTTTCAAATGAGGTCTTTATTTTAGTTAAAATAAGGACCTTCCCATTTCTCCAATTTTCTGATCGAATTTCGATGATTCAAGCCGCTCAATGTGTACAAAACGTGATTTTAAGGGTATCCGCAAAAATTTGGCAAAAAGAAATGACCGAGCAGGGCTTCATCCGAGCAATTATTGTTTGAACCATTCGATAAAAAACAAACAAAAACTGCTCAGATAAAGCCTTTTCCAATTTTTTTTTTGATTTTTCACGGGCATCCTTAAATCACGTTCTGAACACATTGAACGGCTCGGATCATCGAAATTCGATCAAAAAAGGAAGGTCCTCATTTTATTAAGTTAAAGTGGTCCTTACGGGGAGTGGACTCTGTGTGTGTGTATATATATGTATATGGCGTTTTCTCTTCTATATTATTTCAGAATGAAAGTTCTAATATACATAAATTGTTTATGCAAGTGAAGAAAGATAGATTGGCCGACCTTAAAATGGGGAAAATGGGACAGATAAAATAGGCAATAATGATTTTATATGACGAGGCAAAGAATATCATGCTTACTAACCCAAAAAAAAAAGAAGAAGAAGAGATATTGGCCGCTCAATTTATATACCCACAATGTTATATATATAACATTGTGGGGCTTAGCAAATATATATATATATATGTTATATGCTAAGGGAAATGGTATAAATGTTTTCTCAATTAACCTATGGTGTGCATGTTTAGGAATGTAAGTCTAACATGAGAGAGAGAGAGCCGGTTCAACTGACAAAGACCCATTTTATCCCATCTACTTTATCTGCTTCATTTCGATTTAAAAGATATAAGAAAGTGGACATAATAACAGTGAACAATAGCACAAAAATACCACGTGCGTTGCACGTGCACTTCCACTAGTCAACTGAAAAATGGCACAAATTCTAAAAAATGACAATTAAATTAGGACGGAGGGAGTATTTTAGTTAAGTCAGAAAGCTTTTTAATTTTTATTTAAAAAAATTGCATTTGTTAGTTTTTCGTCGACTTTTTGACGATTATTGTTTCTTCATGACAAGAAGAATCTAGAAACTAAAAAATTACGATCAAAATTTAATTTTTTTTAATAAAGACCAAAAAATTACTTATTGGCTTATTTTCGTCTTTATTAAAAAATTGAATTCTAATCATAATTTTTTACTTTTTAGATTCGTCTCGTCATAAATAAGCAATAATCTTTACAAAATCGACAAAAAACTAACAAATATGATTTTTTTTTTGAATAAGGACAAAAAAGCTTTCTGGTGTAATTAAAATGCCAAACCACCCTTAGACTCAAATTCTCTTTAAATTTTTGGTCTGGTATTTTTTTCGGTTCTTTTTTTATTTTTTTGTAACTTTTTTTAACTTTTTGTCCTAATCCATTTTTGGAATTAATAAGTTATCTCAACTCGATGAAAAAAATTAGAAAAGTATAAAAATGCAATTGAAGTTGAAAAATATTTATATAAGACGACACTAAAAATAAAAATACCAGTTGTTTGGCATTTTGGTCTTCTTTATTGATTTTGTTTTCTGTCATAATTTTTTTTAAACTTTTTATATTCTTCTTGTCGAGACGAATAATTAATTCAAAAAATATAACATGAATCTAGCGAGAATTCAAAAAAGACCAACAAAAATATCAAAACAAAAATTTAAGAAAAACAGATGTTATTATCATAGGCTTCGCTTGAATGTGCGGTGATGAAGGACGCTCACGGTGCTCCATGAACACTTACGATATCGATAAATTGCACTAGTGGTACCCATCTAATTCATAGTTGGATGGACTCAGGCCTGTCGGCCATATACTATCTCGTACAAGAAATGTTTGATTAGGTTTCACTCCCACCTTTTTCTACTATAGAGTAACGTTCTACGAGAAAATTCTAAGCGTTTTGGCCAAATGAATATGAGAAAATAAAGAAATACTCATTCTCTATGAAATTGCACGTTCGAATCTTGCGAAGCCAAATATTCATAGCCTTAGAATCAGTGGAGAGTTTGCTCAATCATTAACTTCAAGACTTTAGAATTAGTTGAGATATGCGTAAACTGAATCGAGTACGTGATTGTCAAAGGAAGTTCTGGAGTTTTCAAACACGATCATAAACACAATCCACGAAATTATAAACAAGATTTGAGTATAATTATTCACGGGCATACTACTGGGGCAGGTGCAGCCTTGTTATTACTCTTATTTTATGTCGACCACTTTAAAACGTTGATTTGAAGGAGATTAGACACTTGAACATTATCTGGGGTGCTGTAGTGCACCCCGTGTAGTGTATGTGTCGGGTAACACACAGCCATCGATCTCATCAATTAACGGTTCACATTAAAAATAAATTATGACCGGTAATAAATAATTTTTTCCGGTCATAATTAAAAATCACATCTCAACCATTCATTGTCAAGATCGATGACCAGTGCACGCCTTGCAGGGTCTTGCACTACAGGATTTCCCAATCCGTCTTCTCCCGCATCAACTTATTTTATTTACTCTCACGGTGTCTAGGCATTTTACGCGCATTGTCCGCTAACAGGGATCCAGTTAAAGTCGGGACAGAATTCCATATGTACTGACTGACCCTCTCTGAATTGATAGGAAAAATTTGAATATAAAATCTTAAAAGGGCGCAAAGTCGTCCTAGTCTTGATGGTCATCTCACATCTTCGGGAACCAATTAAATCGGTGTTCATTGTGTTTACGGCTTTAGTTTTTTAGATTTTCTTTCTCCTCAAAGGTCGTGCTGATACTTTTGCACTCTGGGAAAACTCGACTATAACACTCCCACTTTTACAACCAAACTTACAACCGATTTTGTCACATTGGCATATGGCTCCCATCATTTAGTTATCGGAAACGTTCACTTTAGCATAAATGTTGGCGTTGTTATTCCTCTTGACGTTTTTATAACGTGAACGTTTCCGATAACTAAAATGATGGGAGCTCATATGCTAATGCGACAAATCGATTGTAAGTTTGGTCGTAAAAGTGTGAGTGTTAGTTGAGTTTTCCGTGCACTCCCTCTTAATCCATTTTAGGACTTTTACATTTTTGCCATCACCTTTCACTATAAAAGTTCAGTTGCCACAATCACCCATTACGGCCACAACCGGAGTAAAACAAAAGGAAGAAAATCCTTGCAAGTTTGTAACACAAGCTTTACTAAAAACATTTTACTTTTGGATCGATCCCTTCTTCTTCTTTTTTTTATTGAAAAAGCAAAAAAAATTATTAATCTTTAATGAGGATACAAAGATTAAACGGATCTCAGGCACACTGACGAAACACCACCCGATCGAGAACCAACACCAAAACATGGCAAGAAAACAACCGAAGCAAACACCTAAAAACATCACTCCCCAACACCACAAGAGCCATAGAAGCTGTCAACAAACAGAAGCTTTAAAAAAATCTGTTTTTTGGCGATCCCTTCTGACAAAATCTGTTTTTTCTTTAATAAAACACAATTAGAGAGCCTAATGTTCACATGAAGACAACACATAAGTGGAGGAAAGAGGCCCAATAACACACCAGAAAGGCTATCCCAGGATGACTCATGAGTTCTGTCTCTCACCTACTCCTCCATTTGAGAATACAAGGTAAAGGGGTTGAATCAAATTATTGGTAAACATTGGTTAGTGGAAGAAAGGTACATGAGAGAGAGAGAGACACTTAGAGTTTGACAGGCAGTGGTTTTTCCCCTTTTGCAAAATACTACGTTTCTGGTTGCCAGAGGGACACTTGTTCATGCTTTTATGCTGCTTTAGTGCTAAGAACACCTTCCCTATGTACTTATGTATGCAGGGGGAGGTACTGGGAGGGGGGAGAAAGCGATTGCTCATTGTTGGTTGCGAGCCAGTATTCTGTTTATGAGGGTCGAACTGTGGCGCTTGAAGCATGCAACGCTTTAATATAAGGAAATAAAGTCGCTCCTTTACCACTACTTTCTGGTTTTGATAAGATGGTAAGTGCTTGATCCTAACAAATAGCAAGTGCCAAAAAGAAAGAATGAGAGAGAGGAGCAAGTGCCATCTCCAGTTTTAGTTTATTTTTGTTTTTCACTAATGGAAGCCGATTGGGTGCTTATCGGCATTCGATCATCTTGATTTTTTAATTGAATGGTTCGGATCGTAAAAATAATGGTTTGATGACTTTCATTTAAACACCGCAAGATAGTTGCGCCAAGCTTTTATTCTTTTGTACACAAGATGGTCGGTGATCAAATATGACTTTACAATTAACGTTTCTCTTCGTCTTTTTACGAAAAAACATGCAGCCTAAGTCGCATAATACCCGCACTCGTGAGTAAGTAGGATCAAAGGATCTGACTAAACGACTGCGTGATCGATCACCAAGCGTGCAACAATACTAATGAGATATATTCCATCGAGCAGATTCACCCCTATTCAAAATCTTGTCACCGCCACTTCATGTATGGGTCAGCCCCTAAACAACTTTGGGCACGTTTTGATTGCCAGATTATCTTTATAGCAGGGGGATTAACAATTTATGAGTCTGGAGATTCAATTGTTCAACTTAGAGCACCTTCATTTGACTCTTTTAACTTATGTGTTAACTTGATTGTTACATGACCCAAACTAGTACTAAATGAAGACCCATTTTTACTTGTAAGCTAATTTGTCTCCCAAGTCACAAAGAAACGAGAAATTTTTCGGTGCCGGGTGGGTATATTCCATGTGGTACCCGCTCAGCACATTTGGACTGTCCAATACACTTTTGAATGGTTCGAATTGAAATCCTCTCTTTCCTTTCAACCCAACACTTTCTCTCTTCAAATCCAAGCTGTCCAAATACGCAATAGACGGCTCGGATGCACCAAGCGGACACCAGAGGAACATTAGACTAGCTAATTAATTAAATAGTTAATCTCTATTATAAAATAGAAGGGTGTGTGGGAACAAATTGTTGGAATGTCTTAGATTCATTTGATCCAAAGGCTGTAGTGCATCATTCTACTTTCCGGTTAAGTGCCCATGTTTTTCACCTAAATCACACAACTGTCATTCCCTTCCAACTGGGATGCGTAGTGCCGTAGGCACGGATTAGCACTAGTATACCAAATGGGGCCCATTTCAACCATTTTGAAAGCAGAGACTCCTTGTCTAGCCAATTAAGTGAGTCCTTTTTTTATGCCAAATTTGGGTTTGAATAGCGCTGGCTCCATGTATTATTCCTACCACATTCTGATCCCCGCAGGCTGTATCCACCGAATCGGTTGTCCAATAAATCCGGGCAAGTTAATAGAACCTGGTTTCTCTGCAGTCAACTACAGAAAAGGTATGTGGTTCAATCTGAATCGTTCATCTAAAAAATTAGTGGTTCAAATTTGTTGAATCTATTACCGATAAAAGTCTTTTATTAACGGCAAAAAATTAAAAAAACAAATCTGAACTATTAAAAACACTATCTGACTGTTGCGATCGTTTGGACCACAGACAAGACAAATTCCAAGTTATATTACACGGATCCTTCAAAATCTATAAAATACTCATATAAGATACTACTTGACACGTAGATACTAGTATGAGATCCACGTCGGACAAATTTCCACTAAACTAAAGTACTTATTTATTTTTAAATCAGAGATGATGTATTGTGAGAGAATGACCTATCTCGTGAAACAAAAAATAAATACTTAAAAAATAAGAATTTCAGCAGAACGGGATCTTAGTTGACCACTTAGCAAGTATACTATTTCTCAGTAGCTATGCATAGGACTCTTACGATATGCACGAAAGGACATAAAATAACTATTCAACACCATTTTACGCTAGAAAATGAAAACTACGTACAAAACTTCTAAATATTCCGTTATGTCCTTAAAACGAAAAATTAGATGAATCTGAACCACACCCGGTATCCGTCTGCGTAACATACCATGACAACAGTTTATAATGGTAAATATGAACTGTTGAGAAATACTGAAATTTCTATTTTAGTGATGCCAATAACATGTTTTCATGTCAAAATAGGGCCCCCTATATTTGAAGTCACATCAAAAAATCCCTCCTTTACTAGGGGTAGGAAAACCACTCGAGAGCTCAGGGTGGGTCACAAACCACATCAACCAAGAAAACCATCCTACCACAAAAGAAGAGGTTTGATTGAGGATGATATTGTCGATCCTATTTTGAAGGACGCGGCTCCTCTGCAGTCCAACAACCGAGAGGCCTATATATGCAGTTACATCTCAATTGTTCATCCTTGCGTTTAACAGTTCAAAATTTTAAAAAACTCTTCTCGGGAAGGATTTTTTTTAAAAAAAAAACGGACTATTCAGACATTTTTTAACAGTTAGGATCTCATGAACGGCTCTCTGCAATCCAACATTAGTCGACTGAGAATACAGGTTCAGAAAAATATCCTACCATAAAAAAAAGAGGTTAGATTGAGGATGGTAATATTGTCAATCCTATTCTGAAGGATGCGGCTCCTCTCCAGTCCAATAGCTGAGAGGCCTATACACGCAGTTACATCTCAATTGTTCATCTTTGCGTTTAACGGTTCAAAATTTTAAAAAATTCTTCTTGGGAAGGGGTAAAAAAAAAAAACCCGGACTATTAAGACATTTTTGAACAGCTAGGATCTCATGAACGGCTCTATGCAATCCAACATTAGTCGGCTGAGAAGACAGGTCCAGAAAAATATCCTACCATAAAAAAAGAGGTTAGATTGAGGATGGTATTGTCAATCCTATTCTGAAGGACGTGGCTCCTCTCCAGTCCGACAGGAGAAAGGCCTATATACGCAGTTTACATCTCAATTGTTCATCTTTGCGTTTAACAATTTAAAATTTAAAAAAACTCTTCTCGTGAAGGGTTTTTTTTTAAAAAAAAAAACGGGACTATTAAGGCATTTTTGAACAGCTAGGATCTCATGAACGGCTCTCTGCAATCCAACATTAGTCGGTTGAGAAGACGGGTCCAGAAAAATATCCTACCATAAAAAGAGAGGTTAGATTGAGGATGGTATTGTAAAATCCTATTCTGAAGGACACGGCTCCTCTGTAGTCCAACAGCCGAGAGGCCTATATATGCAGTTACATCTCAACTATTCATCTTTCGTTTAATTAATGCTCCAAAATTTTAAAAAACTATTCTCGGAAAGGTTTTTTTTAATGTAAAAAAACCGGACTATTAAAACACTTTTAAATAGCTAGAATCTCACGAACGGCTCTCTGCAATCCAACGTTAGTCGGCTGAGAAGACAGGTTCTATCCCAGATTCAATTTCTTTCATTTTACCTTCTATGGTCGACAAATCAGCATCACCTTGAACTTAATAATCTCACTATACATGGAAAAAAAAAAAAAAAACTAATAAAGTAGCAGCAGTAACTCAAAATTAGGCCTAGAAACTTCGGTTCACTGCTTGGAACACGATAATGTTATCAAAATCTTATCCCTTGTGGGGTAGTGATGGGCCATTTATTGAATACTTCCAGAGTATATACCATACGGTATTGTCATGTGATACTCTTCATAAATAAAAGATCGTTACCACATAATATGGGTTACTCATTTGTCTCTCAACCACCTAATAAAAGTAATAAATGATAACGTTCCAATCGCATAATTTGTTGCTGCATAGATGGTTGGGAGTTGCTAGGTAATGTGGTTAATCCTGGAACACTGAATAATTACTCTTAGTGTAGGGATAAATTTTATGTGGACAAGGTCTCAACTCTTTGCCTATAAATACAGGGATGGAACTAAAATTTCATACACAATGGGGCCACAACATGAGCAACAAGATTTTAAAAGTTCAAATGTTCAAGAGTTGAAAAACATTTAAGTAAAATACTTAACACAATTAAAACACAATATCTAGGTCCTCTTACGAAATCAAAAACAATTAAAACGTGAAAATTAAAAGTTTTTCAATGCGTTATCTCAATCATGTATTGAAATGAAATGCGACGCTCTCTTAGATTCCTAAAAATCATGCATCTGCGATTGAGCAGTAATTAATTTCAACAACAATTTCCTTCTCGATCAATTTAAAAAAAACTCTTTCCGAGAAGGGATTTTTTTTTTCTTTTTAAACCGGACTATTGAAACACTTTTGAACAGCTAGCACGAATGGCCCTCTGCAATCCAACGTTGGTCCAAGAAGACAGATTCTATCCCAGATTCAATTTCTTTCATTTTGTACCTTCTATCCAAGTCAACAAATCGTCATCGATCACCTTTAACTATTAATCTCACTAGAAATTTGGGTTCAGTACTGTTTAGGGGCCGGGTATTCCATACTGTTATCAAAATCTTGTCCCTATGGGCTCAGTACATGTGGCATTGTCATGTGATATTCTTTATAAATAAAAGATCCCCACCCATGATGTGGGTCAGTACTCCTTTGTCTCCAATCGCCTAACAAAAAAAAATGATAATGTTCCAATCGCATAATTTGTTGCTAGGGCTGTAAACGAGTCGAGATTTGTCAAGCTCGAGCTCGATCGGCTCGTTTAGTAAAAAATCTGAGCTCAAGCTCAAGCCTTAACGAGCTGAGCTTAATCATTTACTAAACGAGCATATTTAATCGAGCTGAGCTTTTGTCGAACGAGCCGATCTCCACTCAGCTCGTTTACTGAAAGAGTCGAAAACTCGAGCTTGCGAGCTGCTCAGTTCATTTGCAGCCCTATTTGTTGCTACATAGATGATTGGGAGTTGCCATGCAACCTGGTTAATCCGGGAACATTGAATAATTAGGGAAAATAACGGCCCAGGATGTTTTTCAATAATTAATACCCGCCAAGGACAAGCTAAGAATATTTGTTAATGCTGAAAATGTCCTTAGTGGGTACTCCCTCCGTCCTTTTTTAAATGTCCTGTTTCGTAACTCCAACTTATTAAAAAAACATTATCATTACACCTTTCATATCAATCTACTTTTAGAGGCAAAATGGAAAATGTACAAACTTTTACATCAACTTTTCCTATTTACCCTCTATGGAGACATCATCATTACACTTTTACTCACTAACTTTTCAAAATAGAATATACTTTTAGTGGCAAAATGGAAAATGTACCAACTTTTATTAACTTTCCAAAATGGACACTTATTAAGGGACAGCCCAAAATGAAATACTGGACTTTAAAAAGTGGACGGATGGAGTATTAATTATCAAAATACGTCATTGACCGTCATTTTCCCAAATAATTACTTGTACTGTAGGGATAAATTTTATATGGACAAGGTCTCAGCTGTTTGCCTATAAAAGGGCTTGAAGCTCACTAGAGCACTATTGAGTGTCAAGAGCTGAAACATAAAAGAGAGGAGGATCGATATATTCCTCACAAAGACTCTGGACAAAATGGTAAGTATTGAGCTTCCTATTTATAGCATTTTGCTTATTTTGCGCCTGAATCAAGACGCAAAGTAAACAAATATAGATCGACGAAAATAAGCGAATGTCAGATGTCGATGTTGTGTTTTCTGTCTATTTATCAGGAGGGTAAGCTGAGCCGGACAGTCACCGATGCTGTGGATTTCAAAGGGTTCCCAGCAGATAGGACTACAACCGGTGGGTGGGTTCCGGCGGCACTGATCCTAGGTTTGTCTCTGTTCCATTTTCCTCTGCTATCGTTGCCAATCATAAGTAACCTATGTTTATCCAGAAATAGCATTTAACACGTAAACAAGAAATTAAGTTGTCACCATCCATTATAAGCCATACAACATTGCAAGCTTCAGCTTGGAATGGCAGAAGCTCTGAAATGCTAAAAAAGATTGGTTCTTTCTCGTAAAAAGCAGGTTACTTGTTTTACAAAAGGACTTGAACATTACCATAGGGGGGCGGTAGTTTGTGTGGCTGAGGCAGCCGGGTTAAAATCCTCCCCCTCCCATCAGTCTTGAGTTCGGATTGTCTTAGGACCAGATAGTTGGGTTGTAGGAGCCTCGTGATGTCCACTCGCGACGTGGTGATGGACAAACATTTCCTTTCTAATTGGGTCACCTGTGGCTCAAATCCGGACATTTCAGGGCAGGCAGGTTTTCCAATGGTCACACTCAAATAGGGTCAACTATACCGGTAGCTCCAGCTCACCTTTTTCAAGTAGGAAAAAAAAAAGGACTTGAACACTAAATTCTGCATGTTTGATTTTCTCTGCAACTTTATGCTGGAGCTGGACATGATAAACAAATAGGCACTTGATCCAGATGGGAATCGGTTTCAGGATTCCTATGCAGTAATAGATTCAGCACCAAGCACTTGGCCCTCTTTTTCAAACAAAAGGTTTTGTACAGAAGGCAAACAAATATTTTTATTACTTCCTCAGTAGCAAAAAGTAGAGCACTACGAAAAGACATGTACTCTTCGGATAGAAAAATAAAGTATCTCGTTCAGAATTTTTAAAATGTCCTGATACCAAATTAAAGAGCTCGACGAGTTTTTTAATCTAGTGTTTAGAAATTTCAAAAACTATATATGTAAGTGTTTTTAAAAAGGCTGCTGATTTTGTCACTTTTTTTTTGTTAACGTCATTCTCATGCAAGTGTATTTTTGGTGCAAAAATACGCTTGCAGGGAAATAGCGTTAAAAAAAAAGTGGCAAAATCATTTCAAAATTATACTTCTTTTTTTTCTTTTTTTTTTGTCGTGGACCTACTTTTGAGACGATGGAAATAATTATTTCTCAATAATCTTCTTTTTGTTTTTTATCATGTTCTCAATAATCTTGTCAATTCAAGCTCTTCTGTTTGTTTCGTCAATGATTGAGGAGTGGGACCACCTAAGTGTGGTCCTTGTGCTCCTAATCTTGATAATGTTCAGTCATTCTCCATTTGACGGAAAATTTTTCAGCGCTGAGCTCTCGGTGCTTCCGAGCCGTTTATTGTGTTTTTAAACGGTTTATATTTGGAGAAAGAAAATGGAGAGAGAGAGAGTGGTGGGGTGAGAAGAGAGAGAATTTTTCAATTCGAGCCGTCCAAAAGTGTATTGGACGGTTAAGATGTGCCGAGCGGATACCACGTGGCATATACCCACCCAGCACTGAAAAATTTCTCCCATTTGATTTGACAGTTCATTGGGAAAATCCAAATATACTTTCTGGGCCACCCATTTGAGCCATGTAAAACGCAACTCACATGTTCCTATTTACCTGCCCGTTCTTCAATCTCTAACTCTTTAAGGCAGTACAATCATTATATTCTAAATTATAATACTAGAGATTTTAGAAATGCACTCGAATTTAGATGGTACTTGCACTTCAACTATAGACAAAGAAGGAATTTGATTTTTCAAGATGCACAAATAATTTCGGACATCAAAAAGTGGACAGATAAAATAGGATGAGAAATTTTTATTCACGGAGGAGCTGTGAATAAGTCACGGCTCTCTTAGATAGGATACATCATCAAACTATTTCCATGTTCCACATGTTACATCACCCGATTATTTAAAAGAAGCAACTTTCTTGCCAAATACAAGAAAAATCTACGCGCACCGCTCAACAGTCACTGCTCCCCTCACCGTTCTCAATTTCACCATCCAAAGGTATTTTGGACGGTTTGGATTTTAAAAATCTCTTCCCTGAAAGTGTTTTTTTTTTTTAAATCCATACCATTGATTGCCGAAACAGACGGAGAGATATTAAGCGGTGAGCGTAGTCTAGCTGTACCAATTATATCCATCAGAGGAGCTCAAAATCAAAAGCAAATCCATCTGAAATTACCAACAGATATAAGCAGGAATACTAAACTGAAAATTGAGGAACTAATAAGAGTTAAACCTTACTTCATCAACAAGATTGTTGCTTTAATCCCAAGGGGTTGACCTAGTGGTCAAGGTCAGGGACTTACGAGTTTGCTGCCTCCTAAGGTCTCATATTTGAAATCTATCAAGTGCTATCACCTCCTTTGGGGGTCAGTCCATACGGAGCATTTGCACCGGCTTCAAGTGGGGCCCTGCAAGTGGACCCTTTATAGTTCCTCAGGTTTAGTCGAGGGGTGCGTAAGCTAGCCCGGACACATTGTAATAACAAAAAAAACAACTACAATGTTGCTTTGGAATTTCAGTAAACTAATTAATCAGGAATATCATGGCAGGGATTGAACTCTGTGAGAGGCTTTCAACAATGGGCATAGCAGTAAACCTGGTGACATATTTGACTGGAACAATGCATCTGCCGAGTGCTACTTCAGCAAATATAGTAACGGATTTCATGGGCACTTCTTTCATCCTGTGTTTGCTAGGAGGCTTCGTAGCAGACACTTTCCTGGGCAGATACAAGACTATTGCAATTTTTGCCCTAATCCAAACCCTTGTAAGTGTTCTTTTTATGACAGAATCAGCAATTAGCAAATCAATATAACATAATACACGCAAAAAGAACGCAAGAATTTCCAAACTCAGGCTATATTCTATTAAATAGCAATCCGTGTTTATCTGTATGTTGAGTTTGAATTGACATTCAAATGCTCCATCACCAAGTAAGTTATATGGACTTGGATACGGGTATCTATGCGCGGAAGAGTATCTAGGGGTCACATTCGTCAAACCTTGAAGGGTACACAGACTCGTGAAAAAAGGATCGATTATACATTTTATATGTAATCTTTCTGGGGAATAAAGGCGTTTATATAATGTTGAGTCTAAACTAAGCCCTTCACTCATTTTATTGAAATAGTTAAAGAGTGCTATGAATATGTTTCCTTGTAATGCCAATGCTGAATACATTTACTCAACGAGCGCTTGATGGTAAGTATTAGACACATATCCCTAACTCTTGTTCCAGTGGCTAGCGTCGAGTGTCAGAAGCGTGTAATTGATTTATTTTGAAGATGGAAAGTATAGAACGCATATCCCCAAGGACCCCAACCCTTGTCCTAGTGTCAAGTGTCAGCCACGCATAATTGATTCATTTTGAAGAGTCCATGTTACCGAATTCAGAAAATCCAGTTGTTCCCTGGATAGCATCCCAACAGTAACACAGTAGAGTACATTTTGGACTATTCTCTAATCAGTTCTTTTGATGATGACTGATGATGGATTATAATTCAGGGCACTGGATCATTGGCAATTACAACAAAGCTACCACAGCTACGTCCCCCTCCATGTCACGGCCAAACCACAACCAACTGCGAACGGGCCAATGGATTCCAAACGGGAATCCTATATCTATCTCTATACACAATTGCACTGGGTACAGGGGGGCTGAAATCGAGCGTATCAGGATTCGGAACAGATCAGTTCGATGACCAGGATGAGAAGGAGAAGACGCAGAAGGCGTATTTCTTCAACAGGTTCTTCTTCTTCATAAGCATGGGAACTCTACTGGCAGTCACATTCCTTGTATATATACAAGATGAAGTTGGAAGAAGTTGGGCATATGGGATATGTTCTGTCTCGATGTTCATAGCCGTATTGATATTCTTATCAGGGACGAAAAGGTACAGGTACAAAAAATGCTTGGGCAGCCCTATTGTTCATATTTTGCAAGTTGTTGTTGCGGCTAACAGGAAGAGGAAGAGGAAGATGGAAACTACATATGATTTTGGCATGCTGTATGAGAATTCTACAGAGGATTCGAGAATCCATCACACTGATCAGTTCCGGTGAGTGTTTTTGGTCAACCAAATAAGGTTCTAGAAAGTTTTTCCAAACAATTTCAACCCATAGCTCTCTGATTTCATGCTTCTTCTTGTAGTTTCTTGGACAAGGCTGCCATTGTTGCAGAAGGGGATTTTGAAAGAAATGCTTCAAGTCCAAATCCATGGAGGCTATGCTCAGTTACAAGGGTGGAGGAAGTGAAAATGGTGGCCAGGCTAATGCCAGTGTGGGCTACAACCATCATATTTTGGACAACATACGCGCAGCTGATCACTTTCTCAGTGGAACAAGCATCCACCATGGAAAGATCAATTGGAGGTTTTGAAATCCCGGCGGGCTCCCTCACTGTCTTCTTTGTGGCAGCCATTTTGATCACTCTGGCCGTCTACGACCGTCTGGTCATGCCTCTCTGGAAAAAATCTAGCGGAAACCCAGGTATGCATCCTAATCGTCCACAACACATTTTTGAGCTCGTTAATTTTCAGCATGGCCCAACCTAAGCTTGTACTGCATAAGAAAGAAAACGCATTATCGCCAGTCTGACAATGTGGTTTTGAGGAGTGGAAGAAAAATATGATTTTTGAAAATAGACCACTCATTCCTTTCATACAAACATGATTAAATCATGAGGGTACGATGACCGAACCAAAATGATTTTTCGCATGAATGATTCACACACAAGGGGTGAGAAATGAAATGTGATCGTCATAAAATGGGCTTGAACGATTTTAAAAATTCAAAACTGAGGTAGTTTTCCATGTTTGGGTATCTCTTTGCAACAGGTTTTACCAATTTACAAAGGATTGCCATAGGCCTCACCCTCTCCACGGTGGGAATGGCGGCAGCAGCACTAGCTGAAACGAAGCGACTATCGGTTGCCAGAGCCCTGGGCCCCCGCAACACAACAAACCTGCCTATAAGCGCGTTCCTATTGATCCCACAATTTTTCCTTGTGGGGTCTGGGGAAGCTTTCATATACACGGGGCAGCTCGATTTCTTCATAACTCAATCACCCAAAGGCATGAAAACTATGAGCACCGGCCTGTTCCTCACCACTCTATCGCTTGGTTTCTTCGTCAGTAGCTTCTTGGTCTCCGTGGTGAAAAGGGTGACCAGAATCCATGGTAGGCAGGGGTGGCTAGCGGATAATATAAACTACGGGAGGCTCGATTGTTTCTATTGGCTTTTGGCCATTCTTAGCTTCATGAACTTTGTGATATATCTTGCTTGTGCAATGTGGTACAAGCCTGGGAAAACTAAACCTCGTATAGAAATGGAGAAAGTCAATGGGATTTGTGCCGAGGAGAAGTGCTAGGAGTAGTTGATCAATTGGGTTTTTCAAGCCATTGTGTTCTCTTTTGTCGGGAATATGTGCAGTTAGAACTGGCTTGTGGGTTTTGGTTCTGTTTGTATCAATAGAGTGGCTTTTAACTCTTTTCTTGTTCCTTCACTACTAATTGGTTGAATTTTGTGCTTTGTTAACAAAATCTTCACAAATGCTTCTGAAACATAGTTATGGATGTCAAACACACTTCTTTAATTCCTTCAAAAAGGATTTGGTTCTTTTGTTTCTCGCGGAAAATGGAGAAATCGTTATCTCCATTTCACTTCATATGGCCGCAACTTATCATCAGAATCCAAACCGACTCCACTATGAGCAAAATCCTTTGGGTTACCCTTACTGCAAGCAAATGCTTGTGAGAAGTAGCTGAGAGGGGGCTCTGGTTCATGGTGCGACCACGCGGCACAAGGTTGCGTTTGGTGGCATCAGTTTCGGATTATGAAAGGAAAAAATTCGAAGCAGAAGGTGTAGAAACTACCATGTCATTATGATTTTAGAAAAGCACCAACCATTTTTTGGGTTTTAAATGAATTTGTTGATACGGCTCTTCGTAACCAGCGAGCAGGAACATCGGTAGGTCCACTGATTCATTGAGGCCAATGGGTTTTCACCCAATTTTGGCACCATATTGGTACTGCAAGATACTTGTGACAAAGACAGAAGGTTTCACATCCACCACGAGTAACAAAGGGCTAAAGTCCTTTTCCATTTCTGATATTTGTGTTAATTTGAATCTGTGGTGTGATTTCGATTGCGTGCGTGAGACGTGTCCAGCTGGTCATTTAAGGATCACTAGTTCAAAGACGAGTCTACTATGCTTTCTCACTTACTTTGATGTGTTTTTACTAGGTGAATGGTTCAAGTCGTGAGATACCTCCACTGAAAATGATGGGGAATTATTGGGATTTGTCAAAATAAAATGGGTTTGCTTTTGTGTGTATTATCAAAACCTTCTTTGTTCCTTAATTAGAAAGCTTCTATATAGAGTTTGGGGCTTATATAGGGAGCACATCTACAGTTCACTTTAGTAGCTTAGTGGCTTTGCACCAATAGGCTCCTGTCCTCCCCATGGGGAGGCTAGGGTTCAAATTCCGTTATGGACGTTTGGAATTTAGGGCTACAAATAACCTTTGAAATCCTCTGTGGACTAACATACTAACACCCTTCAGATGCCTACGTGCATGAGCATGCCAGTGGACTGTGTGGCGCTTTGTCCACACTCGTTAGCGGACGGTGCACGTGGGTGCCAAGCCATGTACCTGTTCGGGTGAACCGATTGGGTGTGGGCGGTTACAGCACTGGTTCTAATAGGCGCGATCTGTCACGGATTAAAGGGTGCAAGCTAGGGACATAACCCATTCGATTGGGTGCTACGGATTAAAGGGTGCAAGCTAGGGACATAACCCATTCGATTGGGTGCTTTCAAGGTCCATAAACAGACCCGAATCCCAAATTCAGGCCATTCAACATACCATAATTTTGTCCTTCATTTGTGCAGAAGCAAGCAGAAGATCATCACCCGGGCTTCGTTTTATCCTCAGAATAGATTCGCTGCAACCCGGTGCTCTAGAATAATCTCTAGAAGATTGTGTAGAAGACTCTAAAAATATCTAAATAGATATTAGTTTTGTGCAGAAGCAAGCAAAAGATCATCAATTGGGCTTCGTTTTATCCTCAGAATAGATTTGCTGCAACCCGGTGCTCTAGAATAATCTCTAGAAGATTGTGTAGAAGACTCTAAAAATATCTAAATAGATATTAGTTTGGAATAGTCTAGATTGTCACATGTTGAATTACTAAAAAAATATCGTTGTAAGAAAATAAAGATATATTAGTCACATCCATTGAGTAGTATAAATAGGGATGATGTCTAGCCATTTTGTGCAAGAAAAATCTTGAGTGCTTAATGAAAGTTTTAGTGTTCCATTCACCTCTCCTATTTCAAAATCACTTTCTCCTAACAAGTCTTAAACATCCTACAACCAACATCTCCGACAACCACCCCGATGTACGATTCCCAAATCCCGCAGCCCCCTCGTCACACACCGAACGTCTTCTGGACACCTCTACCCCTGCCATCCCCATCCCCATGCTCCCAAATCTTGAGCCGTCTACATTCTACATCAAAATCCTCAAGGCTGTGATAGGAATACTCCAAGCTTTGCAAGATAAGGGGTTACCGTAAATCTTTTTTCAAAATGCATCCTTCTTAATGAATAAGAAAGGAAAACCTCTTCCTCACTCGACTTCCACCCGCCCGGCTAGTCGTATCAAAGACATTCATTCCGGAGTGGTTTGTCGAGAGGGGAGAAAGGCAAGTAGGTCTCAGAGTACACAAGTCTGATTTTGATTGGAGAAAGAGGTTTTAAAGAGGTCGGGAAAGAGGGCATTACTGCGCGAAGGCTAAAGCTGCAAATGAAATTCTTAAATGCACTGAGGTTACCCCTAACTAGCTCTCTGACGGCGATAGGATCTCTTGTGAGGCACCTCTTCCACTAGATAGACTTCACAATGCTGTGAAAGAGATTAATTACTTCCCAAAGTCCCAGGACGCTTCCCTTTTTAGATGCTTCAGCCAATTCTCGCCAATCCATATCATAACATTCCTTTTTAGATGCTTCAGCCAATTCTCGCCAATCCATATCATAACATTCTCGAAAGCTAAGCTCTCCTCGACCATGAAGTCAAGCGATTCATAGGAGAAAGCAGCCGTCACATATATTTCAATTTCATATGACGATTCTGGGCTTCGTGATTGAGCCGACCTAATTTTAGTGATTGATATGAGGAGTCGGTGGACCACTCTCACCCATTTTTTGTTCTCTGGCTATTATTCCCACCCAACAAGGATTGTGACTATTCCCATCCTCCCGAAGCAGGATGTTTGCAGTTCGCTCCAACTCAAACTGAGAATAGATACTTATTTTTTTCGCTCTTTCCAGAGTTGTTCCACTACAACGCTTTCTCCTAGTTTAAACTTTTTCTCACAGGTGGAGTTACTGCTCGATCAATTAGTGTGCTCGCATCAGTTCTCGAACCGGTGACACACTCAACATATTTGTTCCTATAGCTGATTTGGGTTTGACGCTGCCGAATGAACGCATTATCCATTAGTTGCTCGTCACTAATCAATTTCTAGTGATTCCACGTTCCATTTATCCGGCGGGCGGTCGAAGGAAGAGAGAGATCCAGAAACATTCTCTTTTGCTTGACTCCGAAATCGAGGAAGCACAAAAGCTAGTTCATGCATCCCAAGTCTCGTTCAGAAGAGTTGAGTGAAACTCAGGTGTCGATTGCTTCCTGCCACTAGACCAATTCTTTCTCCCATTGCCACTGCCCTCTCCCACGCGACATCAGATTATTATTTTGATAAAGAAATCGATCGATAAAGCTCTCGTCTAATAGGATACAATCAATGACTTGTATTGTAGAATCAAATACAAATGAAAGCGATTTGGTGAACTTGACTCGCTCACTAAATCGAGAAACTTAAGGCATAACAAGTTCATCACTCACCTTCACTCTACTGGAACTAGCCTTCGGCATTCGTCCCAGTCAACTTCAACGACTACTATAGGAACTATTGGAATTCAACTCAAACTAGATTTTAGATTGAGTTGTTCAAATGAAAATCTAATTTGGTGAATTAATCAATCTCATTGATAAATGATGGAATTTGAGGGGATGGAGGACTGATGAAACAATTTGTGGAAGAATTGAAGATTTTTGACGGAAATTATGAGTGTCTAATTGATGATGTAACACTTATATTTCCCACTGAAAAAATTCAATTGATAGTTGAGCTAGGTGGCATGATTGAGAACAAGAATTGTCAACGCATGGTTACATGTCTTGGAGATGTTCCCATTTTTAAGGATTTTGAATTAATTAGCAAAGAAGATTATCATTAAGGATGAAAAAGTTTCTAGGGTCTAGTTTCTTTGCACCGCCGAAAGATCCTGATAGTTGGAAAGAAAGTCTAGAGACTAGAGGCTAGAAAGCAAGCGAAGTCCATAAACGAAGACACCATTCAAGTGAATGAAGTCGAGACTTCAAAGGGTTTCATCCTGTTCATCTGCAAATTTCAGGCATTCTTATGTCCACAAGTTGATAGTTATCTTCAAAGGGGTAATATCTTGTTTTTCCTCTTCAATTTAATTTCAGTTTGACAAATGAATCTCGTATGCAATCCAATCTTAATTGTTTATTTCAAAAATACCTTGTTAAACCATCCCAATGATATGCCCATTTATTATGCAGATTTGGTCAATATTCTGATTGTATTATTTGCATATATTCAAGCCATGCAAGTGGGTTTTTAAACTTTAAACGGTTTGCTGATGGGTCTATTAAATTCCACAAAGCTCGATTAGTAGCTAGGGGACTTCACCAGCAACATGGCCTTGATTACAATGTTCAAAAAGTCGCTAGGCGTTAGTCGGGCGGTTGGCCACCTTCGACCGTCTAATTGGATTAATCGGTGCATATTAATTAGTAATCGGCGATTAATCGTTAGTCGGACCTAATCGGATAGGCCCTACCAACGATTAATTTGTTATTTTAGAACACTGCTTGATCATGATGAGACTTTTCGTCCGATAGTTAAGCCTACTACCATTCGTACTGTTATCAGCTTAGCAGTCTCTTTTGGTTGGTTTTAAGACAAGGAAAATTCTAAATTTAGCTCAATGGGCTGAACATATCAAGTGTATGAATGTGTATTAAAAGGTGCAAAAAATATACAAGAATATATGTTTTCCTTGTCTTCTTGTGTGCTTATTGTCAGTTCACTAGGCTGCAACAATTGGACGTCGAAAATGCCTTCTTGCATGGCTTCCTTCACGAGACATTATTTAACCTCCAAGATTTGTGGACCCTACTCGTACCAATCATCTTTGTTGTCTTCACAAAGCTATCTATGGTCTGAAGCAAGCTCCGCGTGCATGGTTGGCCGTCCAAAGGAGCCGTAAGGGTTGAGAAAGGTGATTATCTCTACCTCATAAGCGTTGGCGCTGCCATTATATAGGGACTTTCCTATTGGCCCAAGTTCTTTTAGGTGCCCTAGCCTGGACAAGAAATAGGCACCATAACTATTGTGTTATAGGTGAAGCTTCCAGATTTTGCCCTAACAGTTTGATCAAATGTGTTGCTATTGCAAAGCTTTATTTTTTGCGGTCCACCAACATGAATTGTGGTTGTCAGCAGTGGTCCTCCAAGAAGATAGATATTGAAGAAGCGTTTTTCTCTACCCATAATTGTGCCCCCAAAGCATAAAATGGAGGTTGTCAGCAGTGGTCCTCCAAGAAGATAGATATTGAAAAAGCGTTTTTCTCTACCCATAATTGTGCCCCCCGAAGTATAAAATGGACATGTGCTTGTCACCAGGCTAAGTAAGGCATGACGCGACATGTGCTTGTCACCAGGTTAAGTAAGGCATGACGCAACACGTGCTTGCCACCGGGCTAGACAAGGTATGGTGGGACACATCAAGGCATGACATGAATTTTGCTTGGTCGTTTGGCTTAAAAGCCTCGTGCTAACACATCGTATGTGCAAATGGTGAAAATATAACCGAAAAGCATGGATAAATGGCCAGAAATACAACCGACATGTGCTTGTCGTTCGTGTATGGAGTGTGTGTTTTAAAGTTGTGGGCAAGCATTACTTTAAACAATTCCCTAATGGAGAACTCTACAATACACACCCTTTAAGGTGCATATCATATGCACCTATTGAGTGATCCATATTGTGCCACCTCATAAAAAATTACCTGCTGAACCGGTCATTCATAACATTTTAGGTTTATCGTAACTTTTATACCAAAAATTCGTAACTTTTGATTCATAACATTTTTCTTACAAATCATAACCTTTTAGTGCATATCGTAACTTTTACGAATGAATCATAACTTTTTAGCAACAGATTCATAACATTTTTAGAATCATAACATTTTGGTGTGTTTCATAACTTTATAAAAAAAATCGTAACATTTTCAGTTCGTAACATTTTCACTATGGAATCGTAACATTTTAGTCCATTTCATAACTTTTCTGTAATCAATTGTGCAATTGATTATTTAATCAATTTTTTTTGAACGATAGTTAATCAAATATGTAATCTATTATGTGAATGTACAATTCCATAATCGATTAGACTTTATAATTAATTTTTCAATTGATTAGATATTATAATAAATATATAGTAATTGATTTTGCAATTGATTACATATTCGATTAGACATCATAATTGAACATAATAGAATTGATTACATATTATGTTCAATTACATATTGTAATCAATTCTATTATGTTCAATTATGTAATCGATTAGACAATATAATCAATTTTGTAATTGAATTGAGTATGATTGGGTAACAATGTGAAGTCAATTACTCAATCGATTTGCTAATTGATGGGCCTCAGTAAATCCTCTAATCAATTGCGAAATAAGTTAAAAACAATATTACAATAGATTTAAAAATCAATTGTTCTGAATAACACAAATAATTGATTACATGATAGATTATATTTCTATGCAGTTTCAATTACGTAATTGATTGGTATTGATAACACTTGTAATCGATTACATTATCAAATATGAGTATTAGTTATTTATAATTCGGATGCTTGCACTAATTCACAAAATATTAGTTGTACGTCTATTTACCAAAAAATAAATAGCACGTCCTAAATATTGTTGTCTTTTACACGTAACCTAAAATGTATTGGTAAATTTATCTCGTCTCTATCACTCTCTTGATCACCCATTAACTTTTTTGTTAGTGTTTCCTACTTATTAATACAGATGATCGACTTCGCTATTCTTTTTAGTTGGACTATTTATGTGAAAATTCACTATGCAATTAAAGATATTGTGAAAAATATTAAACATCATAATATTTCAAAAAAAAAAAGACAACAAATATGAAACACTTTAAAAATTCTGTAAAAAATGTCTTGACTTTTTATTACATTATGATAATGATAGTATGTTTTTCCTTTAGTAATTATCGAGAACCTATTTTAATGAAGTAAATTATTTCCACTTGAAATAATTTTAGCTTCAAAGTTTTTAAAAAATAAAATTATTATTTTTAACATAAATTAATTATCAAAAATAAAATTGGGCTGGTTTCGTCGAAGGAAAAGAAAGATATATGCTGGTTGGGAAGAAATTGAGGGGTGGAATTTTCTTTCCATTTTGGTTAATTCACAGGGTTTACCTGTAGCACTGGTAATAGGTTTTTTGTTAGTAACCTATCGTAACATCTTAAAGGGTTCATATCATTTTTCAAGCATCTAATGGTAATTAAAGAGGGTGCATATGATACACACCTAAATAAGGGGTGTGTATTGTAACACTTCTCAACAATAATAGGCCCTTTGAAAGGAGGGATTTCATAATCATTAGAAATGAAAAGAGAGGGTTATGGTTTCTAGCCAAATCACTCATTTTGGATGGAGTACTTTGGTGGAAAGTGGAAAGAAAAGTACAAAAATTAACTTTTTTGGTTGGCTCTTCCCCTTTCTTATCTTACCATTTCTCACCATCCGAAGGAGCCATAAGGGTTGGAAAAGGTGATTATCTCTACCTCATAATCAAGCGTGGGCAATGGCGTAGCTAGAATTTGGTATCACTGGGGGCACAATCCAACGCATGCAACTTGGTGTTGAAAAAAAAAATCAATTTCCTTTCTAAGATTTTGACGATACACCTAATTTGATTTTCTTTCGAACTATTTCTTCAAGATCTATATTAGAAATAGTGTTCAACTATCACATTATCTTGGAGTAGCAGTCAAATTTTTAGTTCTAAACGAATTATCTTCTCCATAAAGATCTAGGGAGTAGTTGTTGATATATTTAAGAAGAGAGAGAGAAGGGACAACATGAAATGGAGCCTCGCTTGACTTGCACTATCACATTGTGCCTGGCCCAAAACCCTCTCTATTGCATATTTAGTTGAGATTCATACACTAAGTCTTGAGCCTTACATGAATGCAAGGTGAAAGTAGGAGAACATGTGACCATGTCTTTGATGCACTCAACAATTTTTCCGTGTTTTGAGATACCAGGTTAATTTCTATTGAGATATCAACTTATAATTTTCTACCTAAGATTATCATTTACAAGTGAAAAAAGATATTAATTCTTTTAGGTGCCCTGGAGAAGAAATGGGCGCCATAACTATTTGTATTATAGGTGAAGTTGCTGCCTTCTGCACTTGCCTCATGTTATATGTCAATGTTCTTGAGTGGCATGTCTGCAGGCTTAGTTCAAGGGTTTCCTACCTTCTTTTCACCCAACCACACAACAATTTGACCAGACAAGCCGAGATAGCACGTGAACTGTGATCATGCGGTTTAACCCGACGTTGCGTTTGGCTGAAGGAAGGAATGGATGGAACGGGGAAGGGAAAATGTTTTCAACCTTTGGTGTGTGCGGAGAAAAGGGCAGGAAGAGAAAAAAAAGTTCGAATCTCCCACGATCACCACCTAGCTATGAAAAGATGGAGTGGTGCAGAGTGAGTCCTGCCTGAATCCAGAGGTGGGTTAACTCATGTAAAGGAGAACAACGCAAATGCCAAATTGAAAAGCTCAACTTAAGAAGCTGGAAAACTGAAGTTCCTTGAGCGCATATAGGATTTCCAGCATTCATAAAGAGTAATAAAATCATGTCAAAACAAGCGGAATTAAAAAGAGAAATTCCCAAAAACAAATTGCTACTAAAATAAAGTTTTCATAATTGAGAACTTCTAAATTCTTTTGTCCTACATCACTTCCAAATCAGGCTCACTCACCATTGATTCAGCAATGTGCAAAGCTTAACTTTCAACGAGCATATGAAACTAGAGTAGACCAAAGCTAGAACATTTAATTGATTCCTGTATTGTTACAGTCGTCAAGATTCATGTTCTATTTCACTCCCCGATGGGGGTTCTTTTCACTCTTCCCTTACGGTACTACTTCGCCGCGAAGGGAGAAAAAAGAGTCAAGTTGCGCTAAGTTTGAAAAATCCAAAGGGCGCAGACTAGCCACGCTGGCCGTCGGAATCAAACGAAGGTCGAAGGACCGTTCGATTCTACTTCAATCATGATTAACCTCCTAAACTCACATAGCAATCCATACCTGAGCTATCCATTAACCGTATAATAATGGCAAATCCATTCATTTGAAATCCACATGTATGCAAACAAAGCCTAAAAGGTAAATGAAGTTCCACCATATATAGCAACATGCAAACGAACCAACCTGCCCATGGCTCGGCTCGTTAATGCTCGGCTTTTAGTAATCGAGCTGAGCTCGAGTTTTGAGCTCGAGCTTGAGTTTTGGGCTCGTTTATTAAATGAGTTGAGCTCGACACTCAAAAGCTCGTCTCGTCTCGCAAAAGCTTGGCTCGTTTGTATAGGCTCAGCTTGTTTAAAGAGGCTCGTTTAGTAAATTAGCCAGGCTCGACGGTTAGGGGCTCAGCTCGTTTATAAACAAGCGGAGGAGCTCGAGCTTGAGTGTTAGACTTCTTTAAGTAAACGAGCCGAGCTCAAACACTACGAAGCTCAGGCTCGGCTTGTTAACACCCCTAAGCTGTAACGGATTGAAGACATGCAATCCTATACAAGTAGTCACTGAACAATTCCAATCTCAAACTCAAAATATTCTTAGGTAAAATGCCAAATCATCTTTATCCACTGAAGAACCTGAATTGAATAAGGGAAATACGTACTTTGGAAGAGGAATTACGCAACCCTGTCAGATGATCGAGAATCGATTTTGGTGTTCTTCGTAAGTTTCGTTGGAGCCCTGTAGGGGTGGCAAATTGAACCCAAATCCATTAACAAATTCAGTTCCATCAACTAAAAAATAAACCCAACCCAACCAATTTATTAGTTGGGTAAGAATGGATCTAAACCTAACTAACCCATTATTGGATCTTAATTGGGTCAACTTAAATGACCCAATAGGTCATGAATGTAACCCACCAAAAATTCTCATCTCTTTGCACATACGTGTAACAGTTATATTCACCTTCTGATTAGTTCACACTTTGAACAAAGCCCCAAATTGTTCTTTGAATAACACTCTCAACCTTCGCATAGATCAAGAACTTAACTTTCTCTCTCTCTCTCTCTCTCTCTCTCTCTCTCTCTCTTATTTAATTGTTCTGTGCTAAATTACACATGTCCGAAAATGTTTTAAACGGTCCGAATTAAAAATTAATTGTGACCGGTAATAATTATTTTGATAAGTCAAAATTGTAAACACATGGTAGTCCCGCATAGGGTTTGGATTAAAAAGTTAAATAACTTATTTTTTTGTCCTTATTCAAATTTTTTTGCATTTTTTTGTTTTGCGTCAAACTTTTGTGACTTATTGATTCGTTTCGACGAGAGGAATGAAAAAAGTAAACAAAAAATAGATTGAAACTTATAATTTTTTGAATAAAGACAAAATTAAGTCAATAAGACAAAAAAAAATTACTTTATTCTTGTCTTTTTGAAAAAATTTATGGGTTTCGATCATAATTTTTTACTTTTTTGATTTTTCTCTACGAGACCAATCACGTACTAAGTCACAAAAGTTTGACGCAAAATTATCAAATATGAAAAAAAAATTGAATAAAGACAACAAAAAGATATATACATCTCGCAACGGGCTAGTTTTGATTCTGATCAAAGGGAAAATTCAACTTATGAATGGAGAGTTGGCTTGTTTGTGGCTTGTTTTTTTGTCCTTATTTAATTTTTTTTCGCATTTGTTTGTTTTTCATTAATTTTTTGTGGATTATTGCTTCGACATGACAAGAGGAATCTAAAAGTAAAAAATTATGATCGAAACCTAAATTTTTTGAATGAAGACAAAAATAAGCCAATTTTTTTGTCTTTATTCAAAAAATATTAATTTCGATCATAATTTTTTACTTTTTAAATTCTTCTCGTCATGACAAAGTAATAATTCTCAAAAATTTGACAAAAAACTAACAAATGCAAAAAATATTTGAATAAAGACAAAAAAATAAGCCACTTGGATACGTTGTGATTCGATAATTAAGAGCGACCAATATGGTAATTAAGTGTACAAGGGTAATTTGGTCATTTTGTGGTAGATGGATAGTATGGTAATTTTCGTGTACACAGTATTTTAGTCATTTAAATTTATAGGGGTAATATGGTCATTTTAGTGTACATATGTATTTTAGTAATTTTAGTATATAGTATGAATTGGGTTCATGAGCGGGTTAGATTCGCTTTTAAATAAATGGGTTGGATTGGGTCTGGGTAATTAGATTCATAATTATTGGGTCTAAATGAGTCAATGACCCATTAAAGACCCAACCCATTTACAATTTACCTATTTTGGCCTAAACTCGCCCATTTGACACCCCTACCTGTGTGCGTTTACGTGTGAGAGGAAGATGCATGAATCATAAACACAACCACTTTTGAGGGTGGCCTCGGTTTTTTCGCTTCTGGCCTTATCATTCGGAAAGCGTGAAACAGACACACGGTTATTTTTTAAAATACTGACCGCAGACTTTTGATCCTGGACGCAAATTATCGCGTATTGCCGCAAGATATTGCAACGACATCGTTTGGATTACGCAGAACTCGCATTTTTGAAGCACGAGTTTGGCGAAATGCCAGGAACCAAGCTCGCCTATTGGGAATGAGAATTAATAATAATAAAATCCGGAAGCTTATTACTGGCCTGGCATTAGCAGTTCCCCACCAGAATCTATTGGCCTTTTCGTCATCGGCTTTTTGCCGACGGCGCTCCTCCATCTCTTAGCACCACAGAAGGCGTTGGCCTGTTCGCCTCCGGCATCCCCGACGACTTCGAGGCCTGCGAGATTCACAACCTCTTCTGCCGCCGTCCCGGCTTCGACAGCTCAAGTACACAGACCGCGGCAATCAGGTCCTCTCTCTCTCTCTCTCTCTCTCTCTCTCTCTCTCTCCATTCTTTTTCTGGGAAAATTACTGGGCTTTTGAAGCCTGATTAGACAGGGTATTGCGGTAATTCATGATGTAAAAAATAGGTTCAAAATACATGCTATACGCAGCCGAGGAGGTAACTTGTACTCCATTCTTCGTTCGATATATAGCGGAAGTTAGTGCGAGCTGTGTATGTTCTTTAACAACAACATTTGGGGAACCCCGTAGAAATCTATGTGTCTTACAGTCTAGTTCTGTTCTTGATTGTTTTACGTGACAAAAGTATCATTTTGAGTAAAAGTTCCAGACTAAAAAATGCTAAAAAGGAGTGATTTTCCTTGTATTATGATGATTTTTGGCGATAGGTACTACTTTAGAGGAAATTGGTGGTGGCTGATAAAAATAAAAATGTCGGTGTTGTGAAGAACCATATATATCTTCCACCAGAACAATTGTTGTTACATTCTTATGCCTTGTGCATTGAAGAACCTTAGGCTTTGTTCACTTGTCAAAAAATTAATGCAAGAAAACTATTCCCGAGAAAATTATAGTCAAGTAAAAGAAAATGGAAAGTATTTTTCTTTCATGCATTCATTTGATCAGAAATTTAAGAGAAATTTGAAAAAGTAGTAGTTTAACTATGTAGAAACCACCGTGGAAACAAGATTTGAGAGAAAGCTAATCCTAGAGGAAAAGTTAGGGACGTGGGTCCCACCACATTAAAAATGCATGAAAGTTTGATATTCCCGCGCTTTTCTTTCTTTTCCCTGCAATTCGATGGGGCCTTAAGGTTTGTGACTTGAAGGGTCACTAAGCTCTGGAACCAATGCTGTTGCAGTGCTCTTGCATTTGTTGGAGGGTTTGGATTAGTGCAGGCGGTTCACTGCTTTTCTTTTGCTGTTGTTTGTTTTACTTACACCTATCATGTCTTGTCCCAAAGTGTCTGAGTTCACAGCTAGAGGGCTGTGGGGACTGAACCCTGACTGGCCTAGCTCAATCAGAGGACTGTGGAGAGAGAGGCTTTACATCCTCGTAGTAAAAATTGGAGTTCAGATATACTCCAGTCTGGACACAATCAGATACTTGATTATCTATTAGGTTTTTCTCTGCCTCAAGAAATTTAGAACATTCTATTTTGGACTGTGATAGTGGTCAAATACATATGAATCTATCGGCACCTAAAACTACTGCCCTGGATCCGGATTAGTTAGGCTCCTTTCAGTTGTTCAATTAACCAGAAGAAAGCCCAGAGAGAGAGAGAGAGAGAGAGAGAGAGAGAGAGACCTCCAACAAAGACTAAGTGTATGCCCTTGCAGTCCAATACAAAGCAAGTTACTAACTAGCTAGTATCAATATGAGCATGAAAAGGAAACACAAGCTAAGCAAAGACATCAGGGGAAAATTTGCCATGTAAGGTAAACTAAATGATTATCATCAGTCTTTTTAACGCGTCTCCAAGAGGTTAAGCATGCTCTAAGGTCCATCCAGATCTGAGCAATGAGGTCACCTGGGTTACTTACTTACTTCGTTGGCGATTAAAGACCCTACAATTCCTTTCACGCCAAATGCCATACACCACGGCAGCCAATGAGAGTTTCAGAACTGAATTCTTGAAACTAGCACCCCCACAATGCTGAGTCATCCAATTCACCTCACCAATCAACCCAAGTCCAGTTCTGTTGATCCCATTTGTATGCAAGAAATGACCCCAAATCTGTTCTGCATATGGACAGTGAAAAAACAAGTGTTCATGTGTTTCCTTCTCTGTACTACACAACACACAACCATCCTCAGTTATAACACCCCAAGCATATAGCCTGTCCTTGGTAGCCAAACGCCCTAACAAGGCAAGCCACTCAATTATAGACCACCTGGGTACGTACTTAGGACACCAAATGATTTTATACTAAGGAGAACAAGATGAGCTTTCACTTGCAGAGCTTCCCAAGCAGTCCGTGTTGAAAATGTACCACTAGGGTGTAGGGTCCAACAAACAAAGTCAGGAAGTTCCTCATTAGGTTGGAAGGATACAGGATTATGTTGACAACTATCCTGAATAACTAAGCTTGCCATGCAAGGGCATTGCCAACATCCATTCACTGTAATAGAGCTCACTTTAACATTCCTAGCCGTGCCTGAATTACGCTCAAGACTGTCCCTATACCTTTAGTAGAGAGGACCAAGAGGGTGCCAGTTATCCCAACAAAGGAATGTGTCTTGGTGATTACCCACCACATGCTTAATCCAAGGTTGAGCTAGACTCCTGAGGTTGAGGATTTTCCTGACAGTCCAAGAAACGTTCTGGGGTACCTTCATAGTCCAGAAACAAGCAAATTTAATAAGATAAGTGTGCACCCATTTAACCCATGGCTGCCTTATGCCATTCATCAAGCATTTTAAACCCAAGACCTCCCTCATCTCATTCCTGGGCTTACAAACTGTTTACCATTTGGCTTTTTAGCAAGTATAGTTCTCAAGTCAGATCCTGTCCAGAAAAAACTTTAAGGGTACTCTCAATTTTAGCCAGAATCTTAAATGGAAGAATAAAAGTAGAGCTCCAGTACACTTGCATGCTGAATAACACAGCATTAATGATCTGTGCTCTACCACCATACGACAACAATTTACTAGACCATGACTGCACCCTTTGTAAGATCTTTTCCACCAACATATCACCCTTTGCATGCTGGTTTTGATTGTTAGGTCCTCCTCAGGATGAATAGAAGCGGAAACTGGATGGTAGGTTGCTTTAATGTTTTTTTAGTTCTGCCATGTTTGTTTTTTTGATCAATTTGACTGCTAAATACTAATGGCTAGGAATAGTGTTGACCATATAACATTTGGGAGATGCTTTTATAGGTTTTGTAGTGTTTATGACTAGTGGATTTCCTTTTGCCTTTGTGGTATCTTAATTTATTTGTCGTCATTTTTCCTCTATGTTTTCTCAACAATGTGCGCCTTGCTCCAATGAAGGCTCGCACGTAGTCCCCTAGAGGTCTTTGGTGCCTGTAATGACTATGGTTGCAATCCATGAATGTATTTAGGAAAGCAAATACATTCGTTTCTGCAGGGATGTGTGGGTCTTTTTGCATTATTTTTCCTAGTTAACCATAACAACCACTGCTCTTCAGAAGTTGGAGAACATGGAAATGGATAAATATGAATGCTTTCTTTGGGTTGAGTTTTCGAAACAACTGTAATGGTGATGGGAAGTGACTTCGGTAGCTTTCCACTTTGATTGTTTTAAAGCTTCAATGTCCACTGGACCTTCCACAACATTCCGTAGAGGTTCTCCATGGACCTTTTTTACTATTGTGGGCTATATGCCTGGAAAAATTCCCCATCTCTCTTTTTGTATTTTTAGTGTTAAAAAAAGGGAAATGGTTGGTTCGTTTGAGAGTCACCAACCGGGTTTTGAAAAGGATTAACCCCGAGAAACCGTTTATTTGAAAAATGTGACTCTTTTGCCCTTTTAAAAAGGTTTTGGTCTATTGAAAACAGAGAGTTTTGGGTTCGGGAGCCAGGTTACGAGAGAGGAAGGTTTTGTTTGATAAAGCACCCCCCTCGCCCGATAAGATCGGTCTCTACTAATACTTGTGGGATTTGAAAATCATTTTATTGCTTAACTTTTATGCCGCATAAACAGTTATAGCACGTAAGCAGATAATAGGCATGCTTTGAATCATAACACAGAAAAAACAGTTCATGCTAATCACTGGAATTAAAGGCATGCTTGTAGATAACCACTTAATTGCAGAAAGTAGCTAACAACTAATCTGTTCCACGTACACACCACCGTACGGCAGAGCGGAGTGTCGTACGGCACAGGTCTTTTGCACATAAACCATTATATCATGCAGACAGTTTGTATCAGAAACAGTTTTTAATTGATAACATGCTTAAACTTACAACACCCAATTATAGGAAGCAAATGAGGACTTTATCCCATGCACAACAAACACAACCGTACGGCAGAGCTTTACGCCATACGGCACTAGTTCATGTAGTTAGCAGTTTAAAAATAGATTAAATAAGTTTATCTAGCATGTGGTTATTTGAAGCATGTATGTATGTTGATCAAATGAACAATGCTTATGTCAGAACATGGATGTATGACTTGATTTAACTAGCATAACATGTGTTACTTTAAAAACAGATTATGAGATAGCATGGCATGTCATACTTGCTTTGATGAAACAGAAGAAAAGAAATTGTAAACAAAGCTGTTCCCTTGAAAAAAAAAAAAAAGTCTCTATCATGAGTTGGTAATGCGTACCGCACGGTGGAGATGTGTGGGATTCCAACTTTAATTTCATGCAGCATTTGGACCATTTAGACCCAAAGCTGGTATAAGGAACCATTCTAGGCCATGTGGTTCCCCTCAGCTTACAGAGACAAGTATTGGATAAAAGATTTATACCTCTTGGAGCGAAAGCCTTTCTTTGGATAGTTGTGATTGATATGCTGGCCTTTGGTGTGAACTTGAGTGAGCAGGAGAGCTTTGGTACAATGGAAAGGTGGTACACAAAAGGTTGATTGTGATTTGAATGTCTTTTGAAGGATTTTTGGACTTGGCTTTGGAGTGTTTCATTGTTTGAAAAAAAAAGTATAGAAGATAGATATTGGTTTTCAAGACATTTGTGAACTCTTTTTGATATATAGAACCATGTTTCTCTCTGATCTCTCTCTTTTTTTCCTCAGAAAATGTCTTCTCTCGATCTCTTTCTTTTTCTTCAAAAAAAATTGCATATTCCCTCTTTTTCTTCAAAATAAAATGTATATATTTGTCTAACAACAGGGGGAGGTATTTATAGAGCAAAAATAGCTTGGATATCAGGCATACTTGGTGTGCACACAAAGAATTTCGGCCTTCAGGCGGTTGTACAAAGTGCCTGACATTTTTGACCAAAAGTAGGTCCACTGTATGGCACTTGAAGTCCACCGTACGGTACTAGGGTCCACCGTACGGCACATCCCAACCGACTTAAGTTAAGGCGGTCAAAAACTCTACCGTACGGTACAAATATATCCACCGTACGGCACAGTTGACCGCTGTACGGTACAGTTGACTGCTCAACAGACCAAACTTCGCAAGGCCGCCCCGGACACTCCCAAACTCGGTTTTGGGTGTTCTTTGAACCATTGGAAAGCTCATTAAGTCTACTTTCTAACCCAAGTGGTTTGGATAAAAATAATTTTGTACATCAAAAGATATGACTATTTTACCCTCAGGTGGTCGAAAAAGAAGTCATTTTAGGCAAAATCCTTATATCTCCCTCATTTCAAATCGGATTAAGGCTTATTATATATCGATAAAGAGGGTTTTTTTAATGTTCTAAAATATGGTGAACTCCAAATATAAAAATAAGGAAGTTTTAATTATGAAAAATGGGTTAAAAGTAGACTAAACCGAAGACCGTTGGTGCCACGATGGCCAAAACACGTACTCACTCATTCTAAGTGTTACTTGGCACTCTCACACCTAGTTCTAAGGTGTTTCCTCACTCCTTTGAGTACAAAGAGCATTGTTTAAAGCTTTTCGAGGCACGTTTTCATCATTGGGAAGCTTATCGGCCACTTGTCTATGGTTTTCGAAAGGTAGCGCTCCAAAAGGTTTAGATCAATCCAAAGGTTTAAATCATGCTTTGTTTATCATCATTGGGGACTTAAAAGGTGTCCAGAATTTCCAAATTGGGATGTCTACGACTATGTGTTTTACGTTCTGTTTTTTTGCTCAGTTCCATATGTTCTTGAACAACCTCTTTTGCAAATGAAAAATTGTAGGCAAATACCCTGAGGGAAATAATGGGCTCACTCTCAAAAAGGCAGAAGCTTTCAGAGGAGCAATATATAGATAGGATCAGCAACTTACCAAATAGCCTTGTTACTCAAATCCTCTCCTGTCTTCCCACGAAATACGCAGTGGCAACTAGTGCCTTATCGACTAGATGGAAGCAATTATGGACATCCATCACAAGCCTGGACTTTGATGATGAGTTACTGGTACATCCTCAAAATCAAAGTGGTAATCCAGCTGTCCAGAGGAGTTTTACAAGTTTTGTCTGTCAAGTGTTTATGCTGCATAGGGATTCAGCCGTGCATAGGTTCCGTCTCAAATTGAACCACATTTATGGCATTTCCCGTGTTAATGGATGGATTGGTGATATGTTACTGCACAATGTTCAAGAAATTGATCTGTCCATCCGCAAGGAAGATTCTACTTTGCTGCCTCAGGACCTCTTCACTTGTAGGACTCTGGTGGTATTAAAACTTGCTATCGATTGCGACATGAACGTGCCTACTTCAGTTTCTCTACCGAATCTGAAAATTCTCCACTTTGTTTGTATCGCATTTGTGGATGATGACTCAATCAACAGATTCCTCTTTGGCTGCCCTGTGCTTGAAGAGCTGAATATGACTGCCTGTGTGGGTGAAGGGGTCAGTGTGATTAACGTTGTTGCACCTATGCTCACAAGCTTTAATATGCTTAATGTTATATCTCGTCATTATATGAAACCTCATCATGGTTTTGAGGGTAGGATTGTGCTCGACACCCCGGCACTCCTATACCTCACAATCTTTGATTCTTGCGCTGACGGTTTTGAATTAGGGAGCTTACCTCATCTCATCAAAGCCGATATTACGATAATTGCTGAGGACCATACCAATCCACATATCTCTGAAGCTATAACTGACCTTCTCAAGGGGATATCCAACGTTAGATTTCTGCACTTGGCTGATTTCTCTTTGGAGGTATAATTGCTTACGTGATTGTATCTCACCTGTTTGTATAGTTAACTGCTAACCTAGTCGCCAGTGTTCACCCATGGTTGTTTGTATGTTTGCTACTTAAATTGTGTGTCATGCTCTAGCATTTGACATAGTTAAGTGTTCTTGTATAAAGTCTATTGACAGGTGTAATTCTCAAGTGCCAGAGTTCCCATATTTGACTGACTTGGATCTTGGTGAAAGACCTTCTTGTATTGGATGGAAATTGCTGCCGAAGCTGCTGGAGAACTCCCCGCTTCTGGAAAGCCTTGTTTTCAAGGAGGTGAGTTGAGAGGTACCCTTTTCTTATTATGGGTATCTAAAGTTTTGACTTTGGATGCTGTAGTCATGGAGGGGTTTGTTGAGGGCGAAGAAAAGGGAAGGGGTATATGATGCTTATGTTTTACTCCCTCGTCCCTTTGCTCTTTTTTTCCTCTGCGAACCTTCTCTACCAATTCCTTCGACCACGCAAACCCCAAGTAGGCATTAGTTACCTTTTCAATTTCTTCTCTAACCAGGGAATTCGAGATCGAGGTTCTGGAAGGCCATTGCATTGGAATCCACCTCAGAATGTGCCTTCTTGTTTACTCTATCACCTCAAGGAAATTGAAATTAAATTTTTCGGTGGGGAGAAAGAAGAGTGGGAAATGGTGGAGTATTTCCTGAACAACGCAAAAGTTTTGGAGAAGGTGAACATGCATTATGCCGGTTCAGAAAGAGAGTGGACAATACAGATTAGATAGTGAGTGATATTAAGCAAGAGCTTCAGGGTTTGTAGGAAACTTTTTGGATGATTCCAAGGGTCTCAAGGACTTTTTCATGTTGCAACACTGCATTTATCGTATTTGCTTTGGATGTTGTATTTGAAACCTCCTTTGAGGAAGGATTAGTTGTTGCTTCCAGTTGTACGATTTTGATAAAACTCGTTGATTACTGGTACAATTGATTGAAGCTTGTAAAACAGATTTATTCTGTTCAATCTTGTTTTTGGCATAGTGTGATGGCCCCATGGTTCATATTTCAACGGGTGTTTTGCGCAATCAAACCGAGCCTTTTGGTCCAATCAATTAGGTAGTGTTTTTCATGTCTCAATGATTTTCAGTTTCTGACTTCTTTTTTTTTTTTTCTTCCTTGCGCTGCTTAATTAGGGGTCATACCGGACGAATATCTTTATTGATGAGTCCTCCAGCATGTTACTTAAGAATAGGTCCTCGTAACCCGATAACTCCCTTCTTTATACGCTTATTATAACAACATCCTCCCGAGTTTAGTGCATTAGACATCCGGTAGGAATCTTCCATCACCGTCCGTGCTTCCCTTCGCAGTTCGTCCTGTTGTTACTTCGTAAGTAAAGAACAGCCCCCCTTTTCAACTCGTCGGCAACTCCACTGCAAACCTGGAAACAACCCCTAACCCGGTTGTTGGCAACTGGTATCCTTCTGCCGACGACCACAGCGAAGACAGGTAAGTGAGCTTTAAAATTATGGACGGGTATTTTAGGTACTAGAAGAGTCTTTGCAAAACACTTTATCTGGAAATTTATCTTCAACAGTGGTCCCATGCTTGGAGATCTTTTATTTAGAAGGAATAAGTAGTGGGCCGAACCATAACACATATTGGCCGAACCAAAACACATTGGCCACCAGAACTCCTATTGGACCGAGCCAAGACACCTATTTGGCTAAGCCGAAACACGAATTAGGCCGAATCTTCACTTCAATCGAGCAGAACGCTCAGTAGTTGGCCGAACAATTAGCCTGACAAAGTTCAGCAGATCAACAGCCGAAAAGGCTAAAAGCTAGGGCCTAACCGTACTCATTGAGCCAACTCAAGGGAGCAGCCTGCCATGCGTCTGCCCAAGCGCTCCATATCCGCACAGCTGGACCGGTAATTGAAGCGGGTCAAATCTAACCCAACCCAACAAAATCCGCGTACGAACCGGAGATTCAGTTCGGTCACGCGACCATCATGTGGCATTCAAAATGTCATGAATGACATCACTCTAAGAAGTAGCTAAGGCATGTGTCTAGCACGGGCTTTCTTGGAGCCTAAGCTAGGAGGTCTCTATAAAAGGTAAAGGGAAAAACCCTAAGAGGTATGCCGCTCCAACTAACCCTAGAGCTTCTTTAACTTTCTTCCACCTCCAGCAACTTACTAAACCATCGGAGTGTCGTCCCGGTCAACTCCGACCTGTTGGCACTAACAGTGGAGGTTACTTGTGCAGGCGATATCACGTGGAAGAGCCTAGACCAGATCCGAACCCAGAGCACCACCAAGCCCTTCATCAATTAACCAACACCTCACATAATATATGGAGAAAACCATAGCAAAATCAAAGATGCAGGGCGTATGCACACTTCATTTGCAAATCAAGGTCTAATGTGGATTCATAGCATGTCGGAAAGCAACAAAACTTCAAGATCAACACAATAAAAACATCGAAAGAGTTTCTTCGAGAGCCCAAGTCATGCATGATTAGGTAGTTGCGACTCTAGCTTCTTAAAGGAGTTAAACTACGATGTTAAACAAGTTCAAAACCACAAAAGCTTATACATGTAACCAAAACAGGAAGCTTAGAGACAACAACGGAAATGATTCTGGACATAAGATTGAATTGCCAAAACTCGTCAACCCTCTTTTTGGCTGCATAAATTTTACCACCATCCCTCGCTCCTTTTGCCAAGTTTGCCACCAGCCCTTGCTAGTCGTGACTTTAATAATGATCATCAATGTAATCGGGGTCGGATAATAAATCTGGTTCCGAATCTTCATTTTCCCCCTTCAAGAAAAGAGCCCTAGTCTCCCGCTCTAATTTGAACCCTGCACACCTATATCAACGGTCATTATGTCAAGAGTGTAGTTTCGAACAAATAAAAATCTTAATCTCCTGGAAAATTATGCTTGATGGAATCCAGAAAGTTTCTGTATGAGAAATTGAAGTATGAAACAAGAAGCTGTGCAACCGTGGTGTTCTATCAAAACCTCAGATAACCAATTAAGTCGAAGCAGTATCTAGAAATAAGTGGGGGGTTAGCGCGGTGTTAGTATGTTAGTCAATGGCCATAGTCCTGAATACCAAACCTGCTCCCTGTGAAACTCGAATCTTGGTCACCACTGGGGAGAGAAGTGAACATTCCTCATGTGCTAGTCAAGGTCTACTGTAGATTCATGGCATGTGGGAAAGCAACAAAACTTCAAGATCAACACAACAAAAACATCAAAAGAGTTTCTTCGAGAGCCCAAGTCATGCATGAAAGAGTTTCCTGTGCCAGTCAAGGTCTACTTTCATGGTGCTTTGGAAGAGGAATTTACGCCACCTCCTTATCAGATGATCGAGAATCGAGTTCGGTGCTCCGTGTTTCTCGTAAGTTTAGCTGGAGCTTTGTGTTTTTGTGTGAGAAGAAGATGCGTGAATCGCAAACACGGTTACTTTTGAGTGTGGCATATTTGAAACAAGTTTGATCCTGGACGCAAGGTATCGCTCATGGACGCTAATTATTTATCTTGGGCGTGTGCTATTGCGCTTGGCCGCAGGTTATTGCCATCCCGCCAAACGAGCTAAACTCGCGTCCTGGGAACGCGATTTAATAAAGTAAGTAAAATCCTTAAGGCCAGGCCTTATTACTACCGTCCTGGCAATAGCAGTTCCCCACCAAAATCTTTTGGGCCTTTTTCGTCATCTCTTTTTACCGACGGCGCTCCTCCATCTCTCACCACCGCAGACGGCATTGGCCTCTTCGTCTCCGGCCTCCCTGACGACGTCGATGCCCGCGAGATTCACAACCTCTTCCGCCGCCGTCCCGGCTTCGACTCTTGCCAGCTCAAGTACACAGGCCGCGTCAATCAGGTCCCCTCTCTCTCTCTCTCTCTCTCTCTCTCTCTCTCCATTCTTTTTCTGGGAAAATTGCTGGGCTTTTGAAGCCTGATTGGGCAGGATATTACGGTGAAAAATATCAATTTGAGTGAAAGTTCCAGACTAAAAAATGGCAGGGAAAAGGAGTGATTTTTCCTCGTATAATGATGATTTTTGGGGTAGGTATAGAGAGGAAATTGGTGTCTTTCTATTCACACGAACTTCGGTTTTCTGCTCCTAATAAGTACAAAGAGTGACCAAAACAAGTTTAGAAAGGAGAGCAGAAGTCATTCCAGATATCGGCTTAAATTGCCAAAAGTCCTCTGTCCTCTTCTTGGCTGGATAAATGTTGCCTCCATCACTCCTTCTCATCCGCTTGATGTTAAATTACAATCCAAATCTTTATTATCCTCCTTTAAGAATACAGCTTTAGTATCTCCCTTAATTTGGAACCTTGCACGCCTATATCAACAGTTATATCGTCAAGAGCATCATTCGGAATGAAAACCAATCTGAATCGCCTTCACAATCAGCTGGTCACAATGCAGTAGGACTACATAGTACTTTTATGGATGAAATCCGGATTCTCTCTTTTCTAACTTCACTATGAAAGAAGCAGGCGTGTCAACATATGTGTGTTCTTTGTAAACCTCTGAAACTAACTTGAACCCTCTGAAAGAGGATGAAGAAGGAAGACAAGATTAAAAAATAAAGCAGTTAATAAAACTTTATGAATTTTAGGCGCTAAAGCAGTTGGGAGAGGTTGAGAATCAGAAAATAAAACTGTCTTTAAGGGAAGCCTTGGAATAAAAACTGTTACACGGCTCCAAACAAGGGAAACACCTATGGCAGTGTGTTGAAAACTTGAAATTCGTATAGCAGCCCAAAAGAGAACTCAATAATTGCACTAAGAGCATCCACGTTGGTTGGGCAAACCACTTGCCATATTTCGCAAAAACATTTTCAGCGCCAAGTTTGGCATTGGCAAATCTGCCACATCAACATACCACCAATGCAAATTTGACACATTGAAAAATTTGACAAAATGCAATACGAGCAACAAATAACAATGCTATTGTTTTTTGCATTTTGCCACTGTTCATAGGCAAAAAATAGCTTTTGCACTGGCAAAACTAGTCGAACCAATGCGGATGCTCTAAAAAGCCGAGAACTTGTTGCAGCGAAGATCCAACACTAACCATATACACATGGTTCCCACAGATTCAAAGAACAGAAATATAAAAATGGAAAAAGGAATCGTTGGTGTTCTGCCAGTTTTGAATTTGCATAGATAAAGAATTATCTTAAACAGGTTCACATTCACCACATTTTACTTCTGTGAATTCAGAATTTGTTCCTTCGATCTCTGGATACATTCTCTTTTGTATATATAGTATGCATTACACAACTCACATCGAACAACTAAGAAATATCACTGTCCCATGTAATGCATGGTTAACTTGTAGCAACAATTTTTTAGTACTCAAAACATGGAGATCTAAAGTAGGCAAAAGTGGTTAGAATCGTAAGATTCTGTGGCTAATTGATACAAACTAGGCTGCCTGGATCGCGAATTGTAACACTATAAATTTCGTGAATTCATTTTGACTCTTTTTTTTGCTTTTTTGTTGTTGTAAAAGGATTCAAACTATTTTTGTAAGGTCTTCAGTATTGTTATATGCCATCTTTTGTCAATGTTTTTTCTTATGCTGTACTAGCAGATGCCCATGCCTAAAGGCAACTTGCTCTAACCGACTACTCTTCCTGACAAATGCTATCTATAAATATAGAATTGGTTACCATTTTGAAATGTTTTCCTATTTGATCATAAAATGCAATAATTAAATAAGGATGCATTGCCTAAAAAGTAAAGAGGAGAGTAAAGGAGAGAGATGGATAGATTTATTATGAGAATATTGTCTGGATCAATTAAAAAAGAAATGATTTGACGGTTACAATCTTAACATGACAATTTAATCGGACTATCGTGGATGTTACTTTGTATGCCTAGAATTTTTTCGCTCTGTTCTATAGTAGTAGATTAGAGGTAATAAGAAAGTGAGATTTATTAAAAAGGTAAATTTTTAGGGAGGGAAAAGAAGTTTCTTTGTTCCACTCATCCTCCCTCGCATCTGCAATTGCATCCCTCCCCATTGTCTTTCCAGTTTCCGACGGCCACTCCACTGCCGCTCGTGGTTGCCGTTATAGAGTTGCCGTTAATCCTATCAGGCCTCACAATCTTCAGGTTAATCCTACTCTCATCTGACTTATCTCTCTTGCATTTTTTAGGTTTTCAAAAATGATGCTACTAACTGTTTTTGCTGCATCTTTTCTTTTTGATTTCTTGCACTGATCCTTAATAGCTTACAGCAGCCCCCACTTTCTTTCTTCCCCTAATTATTATTTTTGGATGACAATCCCTACACCCGAACGGGATGGTGGTATGAGACTAATCCACCTATGGCCAGCTGTAGGAAGCAACATCTGCAGAAAGCGGTTAGAAGCTGCTGCTTGACCTACCACCAAGAATCGAACTCACACCTCCGGGGTGGGAGCAAACCCCCTGGCCAGTGGAGACAACCCTCGGTTGGCTCATCTTTAGTTTCCTCACTTTTCCTATCAACAAAAAGAAATTGTTCAGCGTTCTCATTGTTTGTACAGTGTTTTTATTTAGGCCCTGTTCAGTTGTGAGAACTATCCCGTCAGAGGAGTAGGAGGCGGCCCAGCCAAGGAGAAAACCCTAGAGGAGAAAGTTTGTGCAGAGAGAGAGAGATGTTGGTTTTGATTGTTAGGTCCTCCTTAGGATGAATGGAAGGGGAAACTGGATGATAGATTCCTTTAATTTTTTTTTAGTTCTGCTGGATGGTTTTTTTTTTTTTTTAATCAATTTGACTACTAAATACTACTCCGTAATGGCTAGGAATAGTGTTGAATTATTGTAAACATTTGGGAGATACTTTTATAGGTTTTGTAGTGTTTATAACCTGTGGATTTCTTTCCGCCTTTGTGGTATCTTATTTTTTTGTCGTCGTTTTTCCTGTATGTTTTCTCGACGATGTGTGCCTCGATCCAATGAAGGCTGCACCTCTCACCTAGTCCCCTAGACTCTAGAGATCTTTGGTGTCTGGGTGCGTGTATCGCCTGTAATAACTATGGTTGCAATCATGACATGAATGTATTCAGGAAAGCAAGTACATTCGTTTCTGCAGGGATGTGTGGGACTTGTGTCTTTTTGCATATTTTTCCTAGTTAACCAAAACTCCCACTACTCTTCAGGAGTTGGAGGACATGGAAAGGGATAAGTACGAATGCTTTCTTTGGGTTGAGTTTTGAAAACCACTGTAATGGTTGATGGGAAGTGACTTCGGTGGCTTTCCACTTTGATTGTCTTAAAAGCTTCATTTCAATTCTGGAAGTCCACCGGACTCTCCACAATATTCCATAGGGGTGCTCCATAGACCTTTTATTATTTGTTTTACGCTATGTTTTTTGCTCAGTTTCATAAGTTATTGAACAAACCTCTTTTGCAAATGAAAAATTGTAGGCAAATACCCTGAGAGAAATAATGGGCTCACTCTCAAAAATGCAGAAGCTTTCAGAGGAGCAATATATAGATAGGATCAGCAACTTACCAAATAGCCTTGTTACTCAAATCCTCTCCTGTCTTCCCACAAAATATGCTGTGGCAACTAGTGCCTTATCGACTAGATGGAAGCAATTATGGACATCCATTACTAGCCTGGACTTTGATGATGAGTTACTGGTACATCCTCAAAATCAAAGTGGTAATCCAGCTGTCCAGAGGAGTTTTACAAGTTTTGTCTGTCAAGTGTTTATGCTGCATAGGGATTCAGCCGTGCATAGGTTCCGTCTCAAATTGAACCACATTTATGGCATTTCCCGTGTTAATGGATGGATTGGTGATATGTTACTGCGCAATGTTCAAGAAATTGATCTGTCCATCCGCAAGGAAGATTCTACTTTGCTGCCTCAGGACCTCTTCACTTGTAGGACTCTGGTGGTATTAAAACTTGCTATCGATTGCGACATGAACGTGCCTACTTCAGTTTCTCTACCGAATCTGAAAATTCTCCACTTTGTTTGTATCACATTTGTGGATGATGACTCAATCAACAGATTCCTCTTTGGCTGCCCTGTGCTTGAAGAGCTGAATATGACTGCCTGTGTGGGTGAAGGGGTCAAAGTGATTAACATTGTTGCACCTATGCTCACAAGCTTGAATATGCTTAATGTTGTATCTCGTCATTATATGAAACCTAATCATTTTTTTGAGGGTAGGATTGTGCTCGACACCCCGGCACTCCTTTACCTCACAATCTTTGATTCTTGCGCTGACGGTTTTGAATTAGGGAGCTTACCTCATCTCATCAAAGCCGATATTATGATAATTGCTGATGACTATTCCGATCCAATTATCTCTGAAGCTATAACAGATCTTCTCAAGGGGATATCCAACGTTAGATTTCTGCACTTGGCTGATTTCTCTTTGGAGGTATAATTGCTTATGTGATTGTATATAACCGTTTGTATAGTAAACTGCTAACCTAGACACCAGTGTTCACCCATGGTGGTTTGTATGTTTGCTAGTTAAGTTGTGTGTCATGCTCTATCATGTGACGTGGTTAAGTGTTCTTGGATGAAGTCTATTGACAGGTGTAATTCTCAAGTGCCAAAGTTTCCATATTTGACTGACTTGGCTCTTGGTGAAAGACCTTTTGGTATTGGATGGAAATCGCTGCCGAAGTTGCTGGAGAACTCCCCACTTCTGGAAAGCCTTGTTTTCAAGGAGGTGAGTTGAGAGGTACCCTTTTCTTATTAAAGGTTTCTAAAGTTTGTACTTCGGATGCTCTATTCGTGGAGGGGTTTGTTGAGGGCAAAGAAAAAGGCAAGGGGTATATGATGTATATGTTTTACTCTCTCGTCCCTTTGCCCTTTTTTCCCTATGCAATCCTTCTCTACCAATTCCTTCAACTACGCACAGCCTAAGTAGGCATTGCTTATGTTTTTCAATTTCTTCTCTAACCAGGGAATTCGAGATCGAGATTCCGGAAGCCCATTGCATTGGAATCCACCTCAGAATGTGCCTTCTTGTTTGCTATCCCACCTCAAGGAAATTGAAATTAGATTTTTCGGAGGGGAGAAAGAAGAATGGGAAATGGTGGAGTATTTCCTAAACAACGCAAAAGTTTTGGAGAAGGTGAACATGCATTATGCTGGTTCAGAAAGAGAGTGGACAATACAGATTAGATAATAGATAGTGACATTAAGCAAGAGCTCCAGGGTTTGTATTGAAAACTTGGATGATTCCAATGATCTCAAGGACTTTTTCATGTTGCAACACTGCATTTATCGGATTTGCTTTGGTTATTGTATTTTAAACCTCCTTTGAGAAAGTATTTGTTGTTGCTTCCAGTAGTATGATTTTGATAAATCTCGTTGACCGATGGTAGGATTGATTGAAGCTCGTAAAACAGATGTATTATGTTCAATCTTCTTCTTGGCATAGTGTGATGGCCCCATGGTTCATATTTCAACAGGTGTTTTGCATAACCAAACCAAACTGAGGCTTGTATCCCAATCAATTGGTGTATGCAACGGGTGTTTTTCATGTCCCAATGATTTTTAGTTTCTTATTCTTTTTTTCTTGGGCTGCTTAATCAGGGGTCGTAACTGACGAGTATCTTTATTGATGAGTCCGCCAGCATGTTACTTAAGAAGAGGTCCTCGTAATCCAACAACACCCTCTTTATACACTTGCAACATTTTACCAGATCCGGATCATTAAGAAATTCTAAACCAGACTAGCAGCTACACCATCATCCTCACGAGTTTAGTGCATGAGACATCCGGGAGGAATCTTCCATTCCCGTTCGCGCTTCCCTTCGCACTTCGTACACAACAGCCCCCGGGTCTCAACTCGTCGGCAACTCCACCAAAAACCTGGAAACAATTGCGCTAGCGCAATTTGGGGCCGCCTCTATCCTTCGGTCGAAGACCACAGCAAAGACACACAAGTGTACCCTTTAAAATTACGAACGGATATTTTATGTACTAGAAGAGCCTGTGCATAACACTTATTTGGAAATTTATCCTCGACATTGGTCCTATACTTGAAGATCTTTTATTTAGAAGGAATATGTAGTTAGCCGAACCAGAACACATATTGGCCGAACCAAAACACATATGGGCAGAACTGGAACTCCTATCAGACTGAGCCGAAACACCTATTGGGCCAAGCCGAAACACCAATTAGGCCAAATCTTCACGCCAATCGGGCCGAATGCTAAGTAGTTGGCCAAACAATTAGCCCGACAAAGTTCAACAGATCATTAGCCTAAAAGGCTATGCGCTTGGGCCTAACTCATTTGTCCAACTCAAGGGAGAAGCCTACCACGTGTCCGCCAAAGCGCTCAATATCCGGACAGCTGGACTGGGCTGAAGCGGGTCAAATCCGACCCAACTCAACAGAATCCGTGTACGAACCAACCCTCGATATCCTGACAACTGCACCGGGCTGAAGCCGGTCAAATCCGGCCCAACTCAACAGAATCCGCATACGAACCAAATATTCAGTTCAGTCACGCGGCCATCACGTGGCATCTGAAACATCATGCATGACATCATTCTAAGAAGCGGCTAAGGCATGTGTCTAGCACGGGCTTTCTTGGAGCCTAAGCTATGGAGTAAAAGGAAAAGGAAAAGACCCTAGGAGGTATGCAGCTCCTACTAACCCTAGAGCTTTCTTCCACCTCCAGCAACTTACTTATCCATTGGTATGCCTTCCCGGCAGGGACGGAGCCAGGAATTCACCACGCAGAGGTGACTGTGCATGCGAGAAAAAAATATAAATAAACATGCATAATCACGTAAATATATTATAATTCAAAATATCGTAAATACAATAAATCGGTTTAATTAATGGGAACGATCTTGATGTATGTGTCTTGTCTTTCTTCATTGTTCATCTTCTGCTTTTTCATTCATCACAACTGGACGAATTCGGTACATGGGCTTTCATGTTACTTGATTTTACCAGTCAAAAAATAAAGAATTAGTAGAAGTCTAGAGCAACAATTAGGGATAGACATACTTACAACTTAAATTTCACCAAAGTACTTAGGGTTTCCAAAATCTCTTCTCCTCCGTCGTTATTTTCTCGAAATTGCCTTTGAAGTCTTAACAATTGAGGATGTTTGTGCCGCGAGGGGGGGGGGGGGGTTGGAGGAAGGGGGAGGGGGGAGGGAATTTTGTGTGCCATCAAGATTTTAGGGCAAAAACTAAAATAAAACTGTAAAACACTAAACTCATCTAATAAAAGATGAAAGTTTATTACTTTGAATATTCACAATACTAACCCTATAGTTTTATTTTTTGTTATATTTTAGCCATTAGCGTTTAGTAATTAATGTTGGTATCTTCGTATTTCAAAGGTTACTATTATATTTTTTTTTTCAAAATTCTACACAGGGGCAAGCCTATATACTTTTTTAGAATTTTTTCTTTTTTACATATAATAGTAGTGTTTCTTTTTTTTTTTTTCAGGGGTTTTTGCAGGGGTGACCGCCCCTACTGGCCGCTCCCTGGCTCCATCCCTGCTTTCCGGTCAAGTCCGACCGGATTGGCACTAACAATGGGGGTTACTTATGCAGGCGAGATCGCGTGGAAGAGCCCAGACCAGATCCGAACCAGAGCACCACCAAGCCCTTCGTCGATTAACCAACACCCCACATAATATATTGGTGGAAACCATAGAAAAATCAAACATGCAGGGCGTATGCACAATTCATTTGCAAATCAAGGTCTTATGTAGATTCATACATAGCATATAGGAAAGCAACAAAACTTCAAGATCAACACAACAAAAACATCCAAAGAGTTTCTTCGAGAGCCCAAGTCATGCATGATAAGGTTACCTGCGACTCTAGCTTCTTAAAAGAGTTGAACTAACCCACAAAAGCTTATACATTTAACCAAAACAGGAAGTTTAGAGACAAGAACGGAAATGATTCTGGACATAAGATTGAATCGCCAAAACTCATCAACCCTCTTTTTGGCTGCATAAATTTTACCTCCATCCCTCGCTCCTTTCGCCAAGTTTGCCTCCAGCACTTGCTAGTCGCTACTGGAACAAATATCATCAAGACCATTGTAATCGGGATCGGATAATAAATCTGGATCTGAATCTTCATTTTCCTCCTTCAAGAAAAGAGCCCTAGTCTCCCCCTCTAATTTGAACGCTGCACACCTATATCAACAGTCATAATGTCAAGAGTGTAATTTCAAAGAAATAAAAATCTTAATCTCCTGGACAATTATGCACGGTACATTTATTGATGCAATCCAAAAGGTTTCTGTATGAGAAATTTGAGTATGAAACAAGAAGCTGTGCAGCCGTGGTGTTCTATCAAATCCTCAGATAACCAAGTCGAAGCAGTAAAGTAGAAATAAGCAATTAATCAACCTTAGAAAGCTGAGTCGAAGCAGTTGAGATAGGATGAAGGGAAGAGAGAATCAAAACAAGCAGTTAATCAAAATCGAAGCATAAGAAACTTAAACGGTTGAGAGAGATTGGTAATCAAAGAAGAAATCCTTTTTCATATTGTTGATTGATAGTTCCACTGCATTTTTTCTGTTAGACATGCTTAAGTAAATAATTTAGTCCTTGACCATATTCTAATACGTCTCGTCTTTCAATATCAGTAGAATTATACAATACCAAAAGATATGACTGGTTTCACCTACTATAAGCAAATTATTCATGCAATTTAACGAGCTTCACATGAAAATAAACTAGAATATTTCCATCTAACATTCCACAATATCATAGACCTTTCAACTTGAACACCAATAAGAAAAAGAATGTCTTCTTTGATGAATCATGGCTTGACATGTCTCTATGAAGTTGCATATATGGCTTTGTAGATTATCATGGCTGTACATGTTGCGTCAGGTGCCAAAACTACTTGGACATGCTTATTTTTGGATACATCTAAAAGCGTGTCCGACACTTCTTCAACGTGTCAAAAGCAAAAATTAGTGCATGGTTTGAAACACTTTACCGACAGTTTCATGACTTCTTGTAGCCTTCATCATAACAGTTCTACATGGTGAATCTCTTCCTCATATCAATGTCTTGCAGTTCTATACAATGAATCTCTTGATCCTGACAATGTCTTATTCGAATGAAGCCTGGCTTAACGAAATGAAAATATCACAGCTTTGCGAACTTACAAGGCTTTATTTAAGGGTTTGAATGGCTTTTATACTTTATGTGGAGTCACATGGTTCCTGGTACATGTTTGTTTTGAACTGGTCATGCACAAGTCTTGGATTCATCTGATTCTCAAGGGCAAGAACACCACAATACAACTAAATATTCTTGTTTGGCAATGTTTTGCTCCCGAAGGTAAAATATTGTTCTCAAGCAACATTGAGCACTATGATGCGTACTTATTTAGTTCGAACAAACCATATTGGTGAAGTAATATTGCTAGTTGGATGCCCAATTAGGCTCGTTGGACACATTCCATTCCTGCCATTTAAATACTTCATCGTCCAAAGCAAATTCTAGACTCAGGAGCAGAACAAACTTTCATGCTTGCTAAACAGACTGAAATATGAAGTTTTCATTCAGACATCTGAAGAACGAATAGTGAACATTATCCTGAGACTAGTACTCGGCATAAATTAAGTCTATGTCTGTCCAAGAGAAGACATAATGGAACACATTTATCCACAAAGAATTTCTATGTCTCCATAGTAATTTTTGTAAAAGTCGCCGTTAGAAGGGCATATATGTTTTTCAGGAACCATAGAATGCAGCAGCTGAACTACAGGGAAAACTTAGAGTGCATCGAGCACAAGCATGCAATTACAAATCACGCAAGGAGAATTCAACAATGAACTAGTACACAATTACCTTGATGTGATGTTCAACACTTCCAGATCATCATCCATCACTATATCCTTGAGTGAAATGAAGCTTGGAATGTGAGCAATGGCTTCGAATTTCAATTTAACCCCACGAACAATTACACACCTTCTTTTCCTTGATCCTTGAACCTTTAGACACTTCCTTTTTTTTGATCCTTGAACCTTTAGAAACTTGAGAGAGCTGAACTGTTCTTTGGCGTTAAAGTGAAACACAGCATTCCCGGAGCAATGAAAAAAACAGTTTACCTCCACTTCCCAAGAAACTTATTGGTTCATATAAACCATCAAGCCGCCTCCCTTTATCAGTTACTGTACCAATACGAAATGTTTTCTTCCAAGATTCTTGAACACCATATTTTTCCATCATCCATAAGTCGATATGTCTATAATCCGAACAATCACACAGGCAAAGCCTGCCTCTCAACACCCGCAATGACATGTTTTGCCTGTACGAGTCTGCCACACGATATCTAAGTGGAGGTTGTGGAACTGACCTGAAGCTCTCCACGTCGAAATTGAATGAAATTATATATTCTGAGACGTCATGGTCGATAAGAATTAGCCAATGTAGAGAACCACCAAGATACGTTGGGAATCCTAGGTTATAGCCGTAGGTTGAAGGAGGTTCACAAGCAATCCTTTTCCATGACCTTGTGCCAAGAGTATGTATCTCAGCCATCCTTCCACTATAATATTCTCTTCCCGTAATGGGTTCACGGATTCGTTCATAAGGTCGTTCCTGTCGATCAAACATCCTGATCACTTTATACTCATTTGTCTTTGGACTGAAACCCAAACCAGAATCAATAAACGTTTTGGAACTCTCATCAGCTTGCAGAGGAATCGGAAGGTTTATAAACTCCCCTGTGATCGGATTACACACCATAACAGGATCGTTTAGTGATGGCTCGGACAAACAAAGCAATCCATTGCTAGAATTCACTACATTGAGCATGTGATATTTGGGCCTCAACTTGATGCACCGCTTTCATTTAACACCACCTTTAGAATTACAATCTGCGTTGGCATCACCTTCCCTGTTCATCAATTCTGCATTGCGCAGTGGGATCTTTAACTTGGTTTCAAGCTTCGTATGATGATCGCAGTACTCCCTATCAAAACCGGAGCTGCCTTCCAGTGGCTCAACCAAGTAAAGGTTTCTTGATACGTAGGTACTGGACGAGAATCGAATAAGAGGAAACGCCTCTGCTCGCGCAAAGTGCAGCCTTGCAAACTCAGGGTCCGAGATTAGTTTACGCCAAGGCTTACACACACATCTGCATGTAAATAGGCTCTTTGTAGAGAGTCTTAGCAGAATATCAAACGAGATAGGCTCTGGGAGGTCTACTAATGAAGGACCCAAGTACTGATTTTGCTGTTTTCCAAGTTGGTCTGCTTCTTTGTGGACTTTAAGGGTGTTGAGACCCTTGGGTTTTCTTCCTCTTTTCATGGATTTCCTGTAAGATTATCTAATGCTTTTAGTTCTAAAAAGGGTATGACAGCTGAATATGAGAATATCAGATGATGATCTTAATCTTCCTTTCTAACATTAACAACTCCTGTATACACTATTAACTGAAATTTGTGTTGTGATTTTTAGTCCCACACCACAACGGAAGCACGCCACAAAATTAAACATGCACGAAGGCTTCATTTGTTTTGGACGTAAAATATTTTTCTGAAAAATATTTGACTTTTTTTTATTTTATGTTTGGTTGTGCAAAAATAGGAAAATATTTTTCCAAGTAAAACATTTTACTTTAAATGGCTGAAAATGTTTTCTTCTTGGAAAGGTGGTAAGTCATTTTTTGAACTTGGCTTCACTGCTTGACAAACAATTACGTTACTTTACTGAGCACCCATAGCCCCAATCTTCTTATCTACCTATGACCTAATCATGTGCTTTCTCATCAAGATGACAAATTTTGTATGTAATAATGCGTACGTACGTACCTACATACATCATTTTACAACTATTAGCCAAACACCTGAAAATAGAAATGAAACTTTCGTTTTTTTCAAAATCATTTTACACGGACAATACATACATACCGACATATATCATTTTACAACTATCAACCAAACACCAAAAAATAGAAATGAAACTTTAGTTTTTTTGCATATCAGAAAACATTTTACTTTGAAACAAACGGAGCCAAAGACATAAAAACAAAGAACACAGAATATAAGTGGTTCGGTTTCAATACCTACCTGAAGGACAAAAGAGAAATTGTGTTTATCTCACACACCCACTTAAATTCCGAACACGCCTCGGTATCGATAGAGGAGGTTTGCCGCCTCTTTTGGCCGGAGAAAACCCAAGCCTTGACGTCCATAGCTGCCTTGTAATTCCTTTTACGTGAGGACTTCATTTAGGAAAGGACTCCTTATCCTAGCTCACTTTTTTTTTTTTTTTCCATAATGAATTCTTTTTTATTAGGAATTCTGTATCAAATATCATCTCCAATGTAAATAAGGCTTCCAAATTGACGGGCCCACATTTTCCACATGGGTGGACCATGTGGATATAGAATTATTTGGCATATTGGTACGTCGTTTTCGTACCAAAAATAAATTTGCAAAACAAGGAATTAATTAATATCCCGAAGAATAGTGGTTAAGTCCAGGATCATCAACGGAAAGTTGCTGCAGTTTCAGTTTGTTTCTAATTTAATTCTGGTAAGGAATGGAAGTTTGGATTTGTGATTTGATTAAACTAAAAGTAAATTTGAAAAGCTATTAAAGGTTTAGAAAGCAGTGGAAAGAAGGGACTAGGGTTTACAATTCAACCTCCCCTTGTAATAAAAGAATTGTAGCAAGTCTAGGATTTCATTCAACTTGTATAACCTGACCGGCCACGGTTAGGGTCGCAATTCCTATCGATAATTACCAAAAATATGACTCGCACTCCGTACAGGACAGCTAACACAACAAGGCATGGCATGGATCGTTCCGCTGGATTTAACCAACGGCTTGATTTAAGTGGCTAATGGTTTATTTATTTTAATTAAGGGTAATAACTCCTTTCCTTTCCTTTTCTTCTTTGTTCTTCTCTTCTGCTCTTGTTGTTGCTCCGTTTTATTTTCTTTGGCTTTTCTGCTCAATCAGTCTTTCTCTCCTTAGGATCTTTTTTTTTTGTTTTTCTCGTTCTCGCTTCTTTTTTTTTTTTGGTCTAATTTTTGGCCTGCTCTGCCCTCCACACATGTTTTTTGGGTTTCCCGTTTCTTCCTGATTTCCTCCAATCTCTGAGAGAAAAAGCCTCTCTTGCTATTCAAAATTTGTAGGCAGATACCCTGAGATAAATCATGGGTTCAATCTTAGAAGGGCAGAAGCTTTCAGAGGAGACGTACGAAGATAGGATCAGCAACTTACCCAACAGTCTTATTGCTCAAATCCTCTCCTGTCTTCCCACAAAATACGCAGTGGCAACTAGTGTCCTATCGACAAGATGGAAACAACTATGGACTTCAATCACCAGTTTGGACTTTGATGATATGTTAATGTCATGTCCTCAAAACAAAAGTACCGATCCATCGCTGCAGAGGAGTTTTACGAGTTTTGTGGATAGAGTATTGCTGCATCATGTTTCATGCGTGCAGAGGTTCCGTCTCAAATGCAGTCGAAGTTATAAGGCTTCACTTGTTAACGGATGGATTGCTGATGCATTATTGCGAAATGTTCAAGAACTTGATCTGTCCATCTGGATGGGACATTCTACTAAGCTGCCTCAGGACCTCTTTACTTGTAGAACTCTGGTGGTATTAAAACTGGATACTTATTATTGTGATATGAATAGTGTACCTACTTTGGTTTCTCTACCAAGTCTCAGGATTCTACATCTTAAAGGTATCAGATTTGTAGATGATGACTCAATCAACAGGTTCCTCTTTGGCTGCCCCGTGCTTGAAGAGCTTAGTATGAGGCGATGTGTGGGTGGAAATGTTAGTGTGATTAAAATTGTTGCGCCTATGCTCACGAGCTTGTTTATGAATGATAATTTGTTTGGTTACATAAGTCCACCTCATGGTTTTGAGTGCAAGATTGTGCTTAACACCCCGGAACTTTTATACCTCACGATCAGTAGTTCTGAAACAAACGGTTTTTATTTAGTTGAAAGCTTACATCATCTCATTAGGGCTGATATTTTTTTATATGATACTTCTGGTACGGCATCAATTGTCACTGATGGTTCAGCTATCTCCAAAGCTCTAACTGATCTTCTCGAGGGGATATCCAACGTACAATTTCTACACTTAGGTTTCTCGATGGAGGTATAATTGCTTATATCTGATCTTCTGGTATAGTTAACTGCAAGTTGGTTGTATAACTTGTATCTATTGTTAATTTGCCTATCATCCTCTACTCTCTAGCATCTGACTCACTTAGGTGTTCTTGTATAAAGGTACGTGATTGTCAACTACCAAAGTTCCCTAATATGACTTGCTTGGAGCTTGGTGACATTCATGATGTTGAATGGAAATTTCTGCTGGAGCTTCTGAAGAACTCCCCGCGTCTAGAAACCCTTGTTTTCAAACAGGTGAGTTGAGAAGTAATCTTTTCCTTTGAAAGTATCTAAGTAGCATGCACTCGTCACCTAATCCAATTTTTCTCTATCCAGGGTACTGTCTTGGAGATGATTGTGATGTGTTTGCAAGATTGCGTTGGAGTCCAGCTCGGGATATTCCTTCTTGCTTGCTCTTTCACCTCAAGGAAATTGAAATTTTTGACTTCAAAGGGGAGAAAGAAGAGTGGGAGATGGGGGACCATTTTCTACAAAATGCAAAGGTTTTGGAGAAGGTGAACATTGATCATGGTTATCGGGGTTCAAAATGGACAATACATGCCTCAAGGGAATCGAAATTAGTAACTTGTGATATGCTTCTGGTTGTGTTTATTATTATAGGTATGGTCTTGCTAACCTCCGTCTTACACCGTTTGGGCGGAGGTTAGAATAATCCTTATAGCTATGAACACAATCAGAAACAACATATTACAAGTTACCCCTCCGGTGAAGTAGGTGAATTGGCATCTATTCTGTTGAAGTTTTGATAGCTATGGTTTGGCTTCAGACCTTTGATCGATCGATAAAGGTATCGCGTTTATTTTTTGTTTTGACAATATTTGACTTTTCAACCTCCTCGGGGTTTCAGTATTTTTATTGAATGAACTGGTTATAAGAGGATTAATTAGTGCTGCCAATATATTATGATGATAAATCTCTTTTATTGTTGTATTTTTCACTATGTGTTGTTTTCTCTTGGTAATTTACCGTGAATACATGTACTATCTGTTACAGTTTTTGCTTTCGGCTTCTGCGCCAAAGACAATTGAAAAAGAAAAAAGAAAACCCTCGCTTTCGATACATACGAGCCTCGCACACAAGCAACAGTATTAGACTACGAAAATAGGTGGTAAAAACTCCTTTGTGGCCAATCCGTACTGAGCTTTGCTCTGATTTTGATTCATATATAGCATGTAGGAAAGCAACAGAACTTCAAGATCAACACAACAAAAACATCAAAAGAGTTTCTTCGAGAGCCCAAGTCATCCATGATTAGGTAGTTGCGTTCTCCAGCTTCTTAAACAAGTTCAAACCCACAAAAGGTAATACATGTAACCAAAACAGGAAGTTTACTGAGAGAACGGAAATGATTCTGGACATAAGCTTGAATTGCCAAAACTCCTCAACCCTCATTTTGGCTGCATAAATTTTACCTGCATCACTCGCTCCTTCCGTCAAGTTTCCCACCAGCACTTGCTAGTCGCTTCAGTAATAAATATCCCCGTCTTCGAGATCGGATAATAAACCAAAATCTGAATCCAAATCTTCAATTTTCAAGAAAAGAGCCTTAGTCTCCCCCTGTAATTTGAACCCTGCACACCTATATCAACAGTCATAATGTCAAGAGTGTTATTTCGAACAAATAAAGATCTTAACCTCGGAAACCAAACTCCTTGGACATGCTTTCTTTGGAGACTTCTAAAAGCATGTCCGACACTTATTCAATGTGTCTAAAGCAGAAATTAGTGCATAGTGTCAGACACTTTATCGACAGCTTCACTTCTTGTAGTCTTCAAATGCAACCTAGGTGATGAATCTCTTCCTCACAACAGTTCTACATGGTGAATCTCTTCATCATATCATTGCCTTGCAGTGCTATAGGATGAATCTCTTGATCCTGACAATGCGTTACTCAAATAAGCCTGGCTCAACGAAAAGAAAATATCACAGTTTTACGCACTTACAAAGCTTTATAGGATTGCATGGCTTTTATGCTTTAAGTTGTGTCGCATGGTTCCCGGTACATGTTTTGAAATTGTCATGCACAAGTCTTGGATTTTTCTGATTTCAACATCAAGAACACTAGGTTACAACTAAAAATTCTTGTTTAGCAGTGTTTTGTTTCCTAAGGTAAAATATTGTTCTCAAGCAACATTGAGCACTATCATGCGTACTTATTTAATTTGAACAAACTGTATTGCTCATGTAATGAAAAAGAGGAGTTACGACATGCTTTGCTAGTTGGATGTCCAATTCGGCTCTTTGACACATTCCATTCCTGCCATTTAAGTACTCATCATCCAATGCAAATTCTAGACACAGGAGCAGGATAAACATACATGCTTGCTAAGCAAATATGGGACACATCTCATCTCCTTCAAAAAATGGAGCATGTGGCGTTATCTGGTAATAGCCAAAGTAAATCTACAACCATTAATAACCATTATATCAATTTTACTTCCACTAGACATCAACTAGATACCAAGAGAGAGTATTGTAACGAAAGCAAACTAAACAGACTAAAATATGAAGTTATCGCGAACAGAATAAAATGTTAACATGATCCTGAGGCTGAGAGTAGTACTCTGCAAGTCTATTTCTGTCCGAGAGAAGATATAAAGCAGCACATTTATCCATAAAGAATTTCTCAGTCTCCATAGCAAAATTGTTTGCAGTAACGGCAGAATACAGCAGCTGAACTACTGGGAAAACTTAAAGCGCATCGAGCACAAGCATACAAATACAAATCAGGTAAGAACCATTCAACAATGAACTAGTACACCATTACCTCGATGTACTGATGATCAACACTTCCAGATCATCATACGTCACCGTATCCTTGAGTGAGATGAAGCTTGGAATGTGAGCAATGGCTTCGTATTTTGATTTAATCCCACGAACCTTTAGAAACTTCGGAGAGCTGCACTATTCTTTGACGTTCAAATGGAACACAGTGTTGCTCAAACGATGAAAAAACAGTATGGCTCCACTTCTCAAGTAACTCATTGGTTCATATAAACCACGAAGACACCTCGCATGACCAGTTTTTGTACCAATGCAAAATGCTTTCTTCCAAGATTCTTGAACACCGTATTTTTCCATCATCCATAAGTCGATATATCCAGAATCCGAACAATCACACAGGCAAAGTCTGCCTCTCAACGTCCCCAAGGACATATTCCGCAACATATCCAAGCTCATCTCCTCATTGTCAAATGGAGGTTGTGGAACTGATTCGAACCTCTCCATGTCGAAATTGAATGAAATTATGTAATCCGAGATGTTGACGTTGATAAAAAGCCAATGAAGAGAACCACTTAGATACGTTGGGAATTCTAGGTATGAGCAAGGTGCATAACCAATCCTTTTCCATGACCCTGTGCCAAGAGTATGTATCTCAGCCACCCTTCTGCTATAAAATTCTCTGCCTGTAATGGGTTCACGGATTCGTTCAAAAGGTCGTTCCTGTCGATCAAACATCCTGATCACTTTATACTCATTTGTCTTTGGACTGAAACCCAAACCAGAATCAATAAACTTTTTGGAACTCTCGTCAGCTTGCATAGGAACTGGAAGGTTTATAAACTCCCCCGTGATAGGATTACACACCATAAAGGTTTCGTTAAGTGATGGCACAGACAAACAAAGCAATCCGTTGCAAGAATTCACTACATTGAACTTGTGTTCTTTGGGCCTCAATTTGATGCACAACTTTCGTTTAACACCACCTTTAGAACTACAACCCACATTAGCATCACCTTCACCATTATCACCAATTCTGCATTGCGAAGCGGGATCTTAAACTTGGTTTCAAGCTTCATTTGAAAATGGCTCTCAAAACCAGGGTTGTCTTCAGGTGGCTCAACCAAGTAAAGGTTTCTTGATATGTGGGTACGGGACGAGGACCGAATCAGAGGAAACGCCTCTGCTCGCTCGAAGTGCAGCCTCGCAAATTCTAGGTCCGAGATTAGATTACGCCGAGGCTTACATACACATCTGCATATGAGCAGCCTCTTTGTAGAGAGTCTTAGCAGAACGTCAAATGAGATAGGCTTTGGGAGGTCTTCTAAGGAAGGACCCAAGTACTGATTTTGCTGTTTTTCAAGTTGGTCTGCTTCTTTGGCGACTTTAAGGGTGTTGAGACCCTTGAGTTTTCTTCCTCTTTTCATGAATTTCCTGTGAGATTATCTAATGCGTTTAGTTCTAAAAGGGTATAACAGCTGAATATGAGATTTACAGATGATGATCTTAATCCTCCTTTCCTTTCTAACATTAACAACTCCTGTAGACTATTGCTGAAATTTAGTTCTAATAGATAGATATATCAAACTCAGTAGACACCTAAAACACAAATGCATAGAGAATTAATGAATCTTCTTTTACCAAAAAAAAATAGAGAATTATGTGGCATATGCAAAATTCTAAAATTTTTCCAACCGTTAAGCCTTCTTCTTTTTTTCTTTTTAACCTTGCTTTCAGTTGGTTCTTGTTGGAAAGTCTTATTTTTCTATCTAGTTTTCAATTTAATTATTTTCCCCAATTTTCTGGACTTTTTAATTTTCCTGTGGTTTCTGGGTTTCAAACGTGTATAAGGGTTTGCAACCTAATGTTTATGCAGTTTTTTGATCAATACTTTTCAGACTTTGTCTTTTTCTCTCGTAAATTCGAGTTTATCATTCATTTGATTAGTGTGCAACTAATCTCTTTGTTAATTCCGCTGCGTCACTTACCACTAGGACACCCCTAGATGTGTACAATGGATGCAATCTTTTAAAAAATTTCTAACCATGAAACCCTTTTCTTCTTCTTTTTCTTCTTCTTTTTTTCCTTTTTGGAACCTTGCTTGATAAGTAAGATAATGCAGTATAGAGGAATTTGTAGATTTCTTCAAAAATTCGTAACACTCAACGCATGAGTTCACTGCTAGTATATGAACAAGCATGTGTAGAGAAGGAGAGAGAGAGAGAGAGAGAGAGAGAGAGAGAGAGAGAGTTTTACCGGAATGCGAGAGAGAGAGAGAGAGAGAGAGAGAGAGAGAGAGAGAGAGAGAGTTTTACCGGAATGCAATTCGACCAAACTTTAAAAAGAAAACCACCGAGAAGCCCAATAGGAAGCTAAGTAGAATCATGAAAAGAGAGGTGACAAAGCCTTTGGTCGGAGGTCAGAATTAAACAGAGGGAACCCATCTTATGGCGGGAAATCAATGCAAAAAATGATTTGGCGGGAAATGGATGCGAATGCTTTGGCGCAAGGAAGAAGTGGGAATGATTGTTAGGAGTGTTTCCACTAACAAAAAATACTAAAAACTTAACGTATTTTATTATTTTGATTCCGCTAACAAAAAAGTTTCGTCATTTTACTATCTCGTTTCCACTAACAAAAAAATTGTCAACAAAAATTGTTTTGCAACAGTAACTCTACGGATCTATCAACAATTTATTCACTACCGGAAACAACTTGACATTTCTCAATAACTTATTGACTACCAGAAACACCTAACAATTTCTCAAACATAAATAAAAATCAGTTGAATAACTGAAAGAATTTTAACATCCATTGATCTCACTTAGGAAGGGTACTTTGGTAGTTCCCCTACTCTATGGTCATGAGCTCTAGGGGTAGCCCATGGGCCACATGAACATACATTTGCATACACGAACTGCATATACAACCTATTTTTAGTTATTTATGAGGTTCATTTATCATATGGCATATCCATTCTCCCTTGACTTCTAGGGAATGGGAATAGTCTTATGTGTTGTGCAGCATATAAACTGATGAAACTTCCATTTTATGAATGGTTTTTCCCATACATTTTTGGGTTTCCCGTTTCTTCCTCATTTCTTCCAATCTCTGAGTGAAAAAACCCCTTTTGCTATTCGAAATTTGTAGGCAGGTGCAGATACCCTGAGAGAAATCATGGGTTCAATCTTAAAAAGGCAGAAGCTTTCAGATGAGCAGTATGAAGATAGGATCAGCAACTTAACCAACAGTCTTGTTGCTCAAATCCTATCCCGTCTTCCCACAAAATGCGCAGTGTCAACTAGTGTCCTATCGACAAGATGGAGACAATTATGGACTTCAATCACCAGTTTCGATATTGATGATAAGTTATTGTTATGTCCTCAAAACAAAAGTACTGATCCATTGCTGCAGAGGAGTTTCACGAGTTTTGTGGGTCGAGTATTGTTGCATCATGTTTCATGTGTACAGAGGTTCCGTCTCAAGTGCAGTCAAAGTAATCATGCTTCACTTGTTAATGGATGGATTGCTGATACATTATTGCAAAATGTTTGAGAACTTGATCTTGATTTTTCCTTCGGGATGGAACATTCTACTATGCTGCCTCAGGACCTCTTTACTTGTAGAACTCTGGTGGCATTAAAACTGAATACTTATGGTGTTATGATTACTGTACCTACTTCGGTTTCTCTACCAAGTCTCAGAAATCTGCATCTTGGTTGTATCAGATTTGTAGATGATGACTCAATCAACAGGTTCCTCTTTGGCTGCCCCGTGCTTGAAGAGCTGAGAATGATTCGATGTGTGGGTATGATTAACATTAATTGTTGCGCCTATGCTCACGAGCTCGTTTATGCAGGGTTGTTTGTGTGGTGACAGAAGGCCGCGTCATGGTTTTGGGCGCAAGATTGTGCTTGACACCCCGACACTTTTATACCTCACGATAAGCAATTCTCCAGAGAGCGGTTGTTATTTAGTTGAAAACTTACATCATCTCATTAGAGCTGATATTTCTTTATATGCTGATGATGCTTCAGCTATATCTAAAGCTCTAACTGATCTTCTAAAGCAGATGTCCAACGTACGATTTCTTCAATTACGTTGCTTGATTGAGGTATAATTGCTTATATCTGATCTCTTGGTATAGTTCACTGTTGACGTAATCTTGAGTGATCACCCATTGTTGTATCTATTGTTTGGTAGTTAAATTTACCTATCATTCTCTACTCTCTAGCATTTGACTTGCTTGTTCATGGGTAAAGGATACTTTTATCCGTGATTGACAACTACCAAAGCTCCCTCATATGACTTGCTTGGAGCTTGGTGACCTTCATTATGGTCGACGGAAATTTCTGCTAGTGTTGCTGGAGAACTCCCCGCATCTATTTTCAAAGAGGTGAGTTGAGAAGTATTATTTTGTTATGAAAGTATCTAAGTAGCATACACTTGTCGCCTTATCCAATTTTCTCTATACAGGGTGTTGGAGATGATTGTGAAGTGTTTACACAATTGCTTTGAAATCCAGCTCGGAATGTGCCTTCTTGTTTGCTCTCTCACCTCAAGGAAATTTAAATTAGATATTTTGGAGGGGAGAAAGAAGAGTGGGAAGTGGTGGAGTATTTCCTGGACAATGCAAAAGTTTTGGAGAAGGTGAACATGCATTATGCCAGTCCAGAAAGAAAGTGGACAATACAGATCAGATAGTGACACAAAGCATGGGCTTCAGGGTTTGTAGGCAACTTTGGATGATTCCAATCTTCTCAAGCACTTTTTCATGGCTCAACACTGCATTTATCGGATTTGCTTTGGATATTGCATTTGAAAGCTCCTTTGAGAAAGGATTTGTTGTTTGCTTCCAGTTGTATGTTTTTGATATATCTCGAAGATTAATGGTACGATTGAAGCTCGTAAAACAGATTTATTATGTTCAATCTTGTTCTTGGCATAGTGTGATGGCCCCGTGGTTAATATTTCAACGGGTGTATTGCGTAACCAAACCGAATCGAACCTTGTGTCTTAATTAATTGTGGTCTGCAACAGGGGTTTTCCATGTCTCAATGATTCAGTATCTTACTTTTTTCTTGCGTTGCTTAATTAGTGGTCGTAACTGACGAGTATCTTTATTGATGAGTCCTCCAGCATGTTACTTAAGAAGAGGTCCTCGTAACCCAATAACACCCTCTCTTTATACGCTTACAATATCTTAGCGGATCCAGATCATTAAGAAACTCTAAATCAAACTGGCATTTACACCACCATCCTCCCGAGTTTAGTGCATTAGACATCCGGGAGGAATCTTCCATCACGGTTCGCGCTTCCCTACGCACTTCATCCTGTTACTTCGTACACAACAGCCCCCCGATTTCAACTCGTCGGCAACTCCACTGCAAACCCGGAAACAACCTCTAAGGCAATTGTTGGCCGCCAACCTCTAACCCAAGGCCACCGCTATCCTTCTGATGACAATTACGGACGGGCATTTTTGGTACTAAAAGAGCCTTTGCGCAACACTTTATTTGGAAATATCCTCAACATCGGTCCCATGCTTAAAGATCTTTTATTTAGAAGGAATATGTAGTGGGCCGAACCAGAACACATATTGGCCAAACCGCTCCTATCAGATCGAGTTGAGACACCTATTGGGCCGAGCCGAGACACCAATTATGCCGAATCTTCATGCCGATTGGGCCGAACACTCGATAGTCAACCGAACGATTAGCCCGACAAACAGATCAGCAGCACAAAAGGCGAAGCGCTTGGGCCTAACCGTACTAGTTGAGCCAACTCAAGGGAGCAACCTGCCATGCGTCCGCCCAATCGCTCAAGATCCGAACAGCTAGACAGGGCCGAAGGGGGTCAAATCCGACCCAACTCTTCAGAATCTGTGTAACCGACCATCATGTGGCATCCTAATCATGAATGACATCACTCTAAGAAGCAGTCAGGGCATGTGTCTAGCACTAGCTTTCTTAGAGCCTAAGCTAAGAGGTCTCTATAATAGGTAAAGGGAAAAACCCTAAGAGGTACGTCACTCCTACTAACCCTAGAGCTTCCTTACCTTTCTTCCACCTCCAGAAACTTAACCATCAAAGTGCCTTCCTGATCAATTCTGACTGGTTAGGCACTAACAGTGAGCGTTACTTGTGCAAGCGAGATTGTGCAGACGAGCCCAGACCAGATCCGCACCAGAGCACCACCAAGCCCTTCGTCCATTAACCAACACCCCACATAATATATAGAGGAAACCATAGCAAAATCAAACTTGCAGGGCGTATGCACAATTCATTTGCAAATCAAGGTCTAGTGTAGATTCATAGGATGTAGGAAAGCAACAAAACTTCAAGATCAACACAACAAAAATAACATAATAAATAAGTTCAAACCCACAAAAGGTAATACATGTAACCAAAACAAGAAGTTCACTGAGAGAACGGAAATGATTCTAGACATAAGCTTGAATTGCCAAAACTCCTCAACCTCGTTTTGGCTACTTAAATTTTACCTCCATCACTTGCTCCTTTCGTCAAGTTTGCCACTAGCACTTGCTAGTCGCTTCCGGTAGTATCACTGCATTGGAGATCATAAGATATTTGGAAATCTGAATCAAAATCTGGATCGAAATCTTCAATTTTCAAGAAAAGAGCCTTAGTCTCCCCCTGTAATTTGAACCCTGCACACCTATATCAACAGTCAAATGTCAAGAGTGTAATTTCAAATAAATAAAAATCTTAGTCTCGGAAACCAAACTCCTTTGACGTGCTTTTTTTGGACACTTCTAAAAGCGTGTCCGACACTTATTCTAAGTGCCTAAAGCAAAAATTAGTGCGTAGTGTCAGACAATTTATCGACAGGTTCACTTCTTGTAGTCTTTGAACGCAACCTATGTGATGAATATCTTCATCACAACAGTTCTACATGGTGAATCTCTTGATCATATCATTATCTCGTAGTTCTATACGATGAATCTCTTGATCCTGACAATGTCTTTACTCAAATAAGCCTGGTTCAAAAAAAAAGAAAATATCAGAGTTTTATGCACTAACATGGCTTTATAGGATTGTATGGCTTTTATGCTTTATGTTGTGTCGCATGGTTCCCGGTGCTTGTTTTGAACTTGTTATGCACAAGTCTTGGATTCATCTGATTCTCAACATCAAGAGCACCAGGATACAACTAAAAATTCTTGTTTTGCAATATTTTGTTTCCTAAGGTAAGTATTGTTCTCAAGCAACATTGCTAGGGATGTCCAATTAGGCCCGTTTCACACATTCCATTCCTGCCATTTAAGTACTCATCGTCCAATGCAAATTCTAGACACATGAACAGAATAAACATAGATGCTTGCTAAGCAAATATGGGACACCAAGAGAAAGTATCTTCTCCTTAAAAAAAATGGAGCATGTGCTGATACCAAGAGAGAGTATTGTAACGGAAACTAAACAAACTAAAATATGAAGTTTTCATGTACAGAATAAAATGGGAACATGATCCTGAGAGTAGTACTCTGCATAAATTAAGTCGATTTCTGTCCAAGAGAAGATATAAAGCAGCACATTTGTCCATAAAGAATTTCTCAGTCTGCATAGCAAATTTTTTTTTTTTTTTTTTTTGCAAAAGTCCCCATTACAAGGGGGCATTTATGTTTGCAGTAACTGCAGAATGTTGCAGCTGAACTACTGGGGAAACTTAAAGCGCATCGAGCAAAAGCATGCAATTACAAATCAGGTAAGAACAATTCAACAATGAACTAGCGCACCATTACCTCGATGTGATGTTCAACACTTCCTGATCATCATCCGTCACCGTATCCTTGAGTGAAATGAAGCTTGGAATGTGAGGAATGGCTTCAAATTTTGATTTAATCCCACGAACCTTTAGAAACTTCGGAAAGCTGAACTGTTCTTTGACGTCAAAATGGAACACAGTTTTGCTCAAACGATGAAAAAACAGTATGGCTCCGCTTCTCAAGTAACTCATTGGTTCATATAAACCACGAAGCCACCTCGCATCATCAGTGTGTGTACCAATAGAAAACGCTCTCTTCCAAGATTCTTGAACACCGTATTTTTCCATCACCCATAAGCTGATGTATCCATAACACGAACAATCACACAGGCAAAGCCTGCCTCTCAACATCCCCAAGGACATATTCCGCAACACATCCAAGCTCATCTCCCCAAAGTTAAGTGGAGGTTGCCGATCAATAAAAAAAAAGTCACATGCAGGTTGTGGAACTGATTCGAACCTCTCCATGTCGAAATTGAATGAAATTATGTAATCCGAAATGTTGATGTCGATAAGAAGCCAATGAAGAGAACCACTTAGATACGTTGGGAATCCTAGGTTATAGCCAAGGGATGAGCAAGGTGCACAACCAATCCTTTTCCATGACCTTGTGCCAAGAGTATGTATCTCAGCCACCCTTCTGCTATGAAATTCTCTGCCTGTAATGGGTTCACGGATTCGTTCATAAGTTTGGTCCTGTTGATCAAACATCCTGATCACTTTATACTCATTTGTCTTTGGACTGAAACCCAAACCAGAATCAATAAACCTTTTGGAACTCTCATCAGCTTGCGTAGGAATCGGAAGGTTTATAAACTCCCCTGTGGTCGGATTACACACCATAAAGGGATGGTTAAGCGATGGCTCAGACAAACAAAGCAATCCATTGCAAGAATTCACTACATTGAGCTTGTGTTCTTCGGGCCTCAACTTGAGGCATCGCTTTCGTTTAACGCCACCTTTAGAACTACAGCCCACATTGGCATCACCTTCACCATTCATCACCAACTCTGCATTGCGAAGTGGGATCTTTAACTTGGTTTCAAGCTCCATTTGAAAATGGCTCTCAAAATCAGGGTCGTCTTCAGGTGGCTCAACCAAGTAAAGGTTTCTTGATATGTGGGTGCGGGACGAGGACCAAATCAGAGGAAAAGCCTCTGCTCGCTCAAAGTGCAGCCTTGCAAATTCTGGGTCCGAGATTAGATTACGCCAAGGCTTACATACACATCTGCATATGAGCAGCCTCTTTGTAGAGAGTCTTAGCAGAATGTCAAATGAGATAGGCTTTGGGAGGTCTTCTAAGGAAGGACCCAAGTACTGATTTTGCTGTCTCTCAAGTTGGTCTTCTCCTTTGGCGACTTTAATGGTGTTGAAACCCTTGGGCTTTCTTCCTCTTTTCATGGCTTTCCTATAAGTTCAGAACCTCAATAAAAATTGTGAAATCCCACATCTGTGGAAAATAGGAAATGGAGGTAGTATATAACAAATTGCGAGCAACTATTTGTATGACTCAGAAGTTAACCATTTATCCACGCGCTTAGGCTAAGAGTTAGCAGGACTAATGCATATCATTACAAAAATGGTTTAGAAGTTCCAATTGATTTAATAAATCCGAACAGCATAGTAGGGCACTGAAATTTAGTTATAATGGAGATAAATCAAACTCACTAGACACATAAAATACAGTGCATAGAGAATTATGTGGCATCTGCAAAATTTTAAATTTTTTATAACCCTCGAACCTTTTTTTGCCTTCCTTTTTAACCTTGCTTGCTTGAGAGCAAAGTAAGATAATGCAGTATGGAGGAATTTGTAGATTTCTACAAAAATTCGTAACACATCAAGACTTTCTTAATCCGCTTATTAACTGTCCATGTATAGCACGGGTTCACTGCTAGTACATGAATAAGCATGTGGAGAGAGAGAGAGAGAGAGAGAGAGAGAGAGAGAGAGAGAGAGAGAGAGAGAGAGAGAGAGAGAGAGAGAGAGTTACCGGAATGCAATTCCACCAAACTTTACAAAAAACCACCGAGTCCCCAATAGGAAGCTCCAGGTAGAATCATGAAAAGAGAGGTGACAAAATACTTCGATTTTTGGTGGTCAGAATTATAGAGCAAAGAGGAAACCCATAATCTTATGGCGGGAAATCAGTGCAAAATGCTTTGGCGGGAAATGGATTCTAATGCTTTGGCGCCAGGAAGAAATATAGGGGATTTTTGTATAAGTCCACTATAGCAGTTTTCAAACCCATCTAATCCACTTCTAAGTTTCATAACTCTTTAAGTCCACTAACCTATTATTAGGGATTAAATGAATCCGGCAAGACCAATATACCCCTAATTTTAAAAAAATATTTTGCCCCGTCTCATCCATTTCAAAAAATTACAAAACCCCTCCCCTCTCCCCCCTTCCTCCCCCCCTCCCCCATTTTCATCTGTTTCATCTATTTTCAGAAGAAAAGCCCAGTTCCCAAACCTAGACAAAAGAGTTCGTCTTCAACCACTCAATCGTCGTCGCCGTCCTTGAGCGCTCAAATACCGGTGTCGTCTCTGTCGCCGTCATCAAGCCCACGATTGCCGTCGTCACTCCAACGTCGAGATCTACCGACGAAAAGCAGAGATCAACCCACGTCCCAGACTTTCTTCGTCGTCGATCGTCGACCTAGCCCCAAGGTACAGTTCGTTCCGAATATGAAGAACGAGAGAAATACTCCAACGAGATCAAAGGACGAAGATCGACGTTGACCGTTTGTCAAATCTGTCGACGTCGATCGTCTCTCTCTCTCTCTCTCTCTCTCTCTCTCTCTCTCTCTCTCTCTCTCTCTCTCTCTCTCCTATTATCCACTTTGATCGTTTGGCGGATATGTTTCTTAGTCAATTACATGTGAACTTAGGTTATATATGGTTATATAAATTTTCTAGGTTAGGGTTTGGTAAAGTTAGGGTTTTGCTTGTCGAACAGACATGATCATGAAATGATGGTTATATACAAATTCTCTGTTATATGTGTTGGAAACGTGAATTAATTGTATGCAAAAATCTGGGTATATATGAACTATCATCCATTTAGTACAAGTAATGACACATAGTTATATATACATGGATTTATTGATATAATGTTATATATGATATACTGACATGTGAAAGGTTATATATGAAGTTATATCATGAAATATATATGGTTATATATGATATACGGTATCATTTTAATTGTATTGCAACATCATATAAATGTTAGATGTTCCACATTAACATTGATATAATGTTATATATGACATACTGACTTGTGAAAGGTTATATATAATTTTTTTTTTTTTGATCCGCAAAGGTTATATATAATGCTATTACCTAAATTATATATGGTTATATATGATAATCTGTATCATTTTCATTGTATTGCAACAGCATACAAATGCTAGATGTTCTATATTAACTTTGATATAATGTTATATATGATCAGTAGACTTGTGGAAAGTTGTACATCATGTTTTCACCAATCATGTTCGGATCAATTAGGCCGCTGCGCGGACCATTTCAATAATCTAATTTAATTGATTTTATAGAGATAGCTAAACTAATTATGTTCTCTTCTTTTCTCAAGTACCAAAAAACAGTGCAAGTATCAAATCTCTTTCCTTTCCTTTTCTTTTGTTTTGTTTTGTTTTTTCCAAGTGTAGTACTAGGTCAATCTTTCCTGGTTGTGTTTAGGCTATGCCTCAAGCACTCTTTCTTGTCTTCATTCTTTTTATTTTTTTGCTCATACAGAAACAACAGTATTGTTATATTACCACTGTGTAAAAGAAATTGTTTACGTATGACTCCTTGACCTTGAGTCACTAATAAGTGGATACATTTTATCGAAGAAATTGTTTACAAGGCAACTATACAAATTCTAGACAAAGTATATAGTTACTGATTTAACGTTATATATGATCTACTGTCTTGTGAGAAAATATATATGATGTTCTGTTCTGAAATATATAGGGGTATACAGTATACGATTTCCTGCATAACTTTGAGTAGTAATTCAACTGGGAGTCTCATAAACGTGATTGGTGGAGAAATTTAGAGAGCAAGGTTCCTGATATTGCAAAATCTGGGTTTACATCAGCATGGTTACCTCCAGCAACTAATTCCTTCTCACGTGAAGGTTGGAAAAAATCACCTTAGAACTCCAAGTAATTTTTCTTTTCTGTACACACTTTAACAAATGAGTCTTCCTGTTCTACTGTTTACAGGATACCTTCCTCAAAATTTATATATATTCTCTCAATTCATCATATGGCTCTGAACATCTTTTGAAAGCTTTACTTTACAAGATGAAGCAATACAAAGTTAGACTAGAAAATGATTGCTCCATATGATACAGTCTGCAAATATTATCGTATTGACAAATCTCCTACGGATGCATGACTATCAGAGCAAACTATCAAAGTATTTTTTCTGGAGCAAGCTTTGCACCCGTTGATAAAATATCAGAGCATTCTTTCTACGAGGTGTTCACATTTTTTATGGAGCAACCTTTGCACCCGTTGATGACTATTAGATCAGTGTCGGCTCTACAATTGCTGCTCGTGCCTTCTCATCAACAAGCTGTTGTTCGGCATCTGTTTGGCATGATACCAGCAAAGACCATATTGTGTTGAAGATAATTCATGTCCTTCCTTCTGCTGTTCCAAGTAGTCAAGTGAAAGCAAACTCATCAACCATTGGCTTAGATCAATGTAGCCAGTTGGCATTCATCAATTTTCTCAATCTTTGTCTCTTTTTTTCCTTTCCACCTCGGGTATGCCCCTTGTAGGTTGTACATTCGCTTAGCCTCCTTTTATATTTCAAGCTAAATTATCCACACAAAAAAAATGTTGGCATGCTGTTACATTTGTGATTGATAATGTTTAATTCATCACAATATGGTCTCTGTACCTACATGGTCATATATTGACTTATGCATTCAAATACAAGACAGAATCCCATTTAACATTGCTATACGAGGCCAGGTCAAAATTTCATTTCTTCTAATGAATGAGTATCTAACGTTAAATATATGTTTCTGTCATGTGTATTCATTGAAAAATGAACATATGACATTATATAAGGTTAAATCTAAACAACCAAAATTATTTTAGGTTTGCATCCTTAATATCGTTATATGTGGTCTTCTGTCATGAGTGGATGAGTATATAATGTTAAATGCAAGCTGACGAATGAGTATATAACGTAAAATGTAAGTATCTTATATTAAATGTGAACTGATGAACGAGTATATAACGTTATATATGTACAATAACGTTATGTACAGTGTATCAGAAAAAGAGAATCTTATGTTGCTCTATTCCAACGTAATTGCCGGAATTTCAAACATAGAACAGATAATGAGGGATAAAGGGCTAAAAGTATGAGATTTGAATGAAAAGGGTAATTTTGTCAGGCACTATTTCCCTTTTTAAATGTAGTAGACTTTATACCTTATCAAATACATATTAGTGGACCTAGTGGGTTAGAAACTTGATCAGTGAACCTAATGGGTTAGAAACATGCTATAGTGGACCCTAGGCCAATTTTTTAAAAAAATATTAGGAATGATTGTTTGTTAGCTTTTGGAGAGGGAAATACAAAAAGGAACACGAAATTAGACAAAGCCAGGAAGAGCATCCGCACCAGTCTTACACCAAATTAGAGAGGAAAAAGTCACTTTATTATTTTAGCTACTCATTTTTAAAATGTCTACTACATCAGACTCTCTATATTAAAACTATCCCGTTAAAAATATTAATTTCCTTATTTAAAAAAGAAAAAGAAAAAAGCAACGGAGTATTAAAAAAATAGCAGCTATCCCACCCCCACACGAAAAAAATTTCAGTGCCAAGTGGGCACGGGACACGTGCCCGGCACCATCTCGACTGTCCAATGATGTGTTGGACGGTCCAGATTTGCTTAGGTAATTTTAAAGTATGAAATGACTAAAATACCCCTCGGCAGCCAAACAGATCTGAGCAGTCCAACACTTCATTGGACGGCCGAGATTGGTGCCGGGCACCACGAGTCTCGTGCCCACCCGGCACTGAAAAATTTCTCCCCCCACACTCTCTCTCTTTCTCTCTCTCTCTCTCTCTCTCTCTCTCTCTATATATATATATATATATATATATATATAAACCAGCAAACAAAAGTTTTTACAAAACCCAAACTGTACCAACGCTAACCTCACCCAAGAATTCCGACCAGTCGATCAAAGTTGGCCTGTTGCCAGTGTCGACCACAAGATCCAACCGCGAATTTCGACAAGTCGATCAAAGAAGGTCAATTGTCGGCGTCAAAGGTGTAGATCGAGCCCAAGCCGTCGGTGAAGGTTTGAACAAAGTTTTACTTGAAAACGTTAAATTAATGTTTAACCTGTGAACAGTTCCTCTTCTTCTTCTTTCACGAGGGACTGTAGCAATTTTAGTTTGATGCCAAGCAAAGGCGAGGCTGATGCAAGACCATTTTCCTCCTTTGGCTGGTTACTATAGCGCCAGATGAGAAGTGGCAACGCTAATGTGGATGCTCCAAGGGGGTGTTTCCATTAAAAAAAAAAACGCTAAAAACTTAATATATTTTACCATCTCGTTTTTACGAACAAAAAAATTTCAACATTTTAACATTTCGTTTCCACTAACAAAAAATTTGTCAATAAAAACTTTTGTTAGAGTAATTCTACTCACAAACCGATCAACAACTTATTCACTATTGAAAATACCTAACAACTTCTCAACCACGGATAAAAATCTACAAATTTTTATCACTCTTTTTACTTTTAATTTTGATCAAGCATGTGTGGAGAGAGAGAGAGAGAGAGAGAAAGAGAGAGAGAGAGAGAGAGAGAGAGTTTCATCGGAATGCAATTCGACCAAACTTTAAAAAAAAATATGAGTGCTAGGTACTCCGAAAAAGTACCCAAAAATTATTCCGAATTTGCAAAAATTGATGGTCTAGATTGACTTCGGAATAATTTCTAAGTACTCTTTCGGAGTACATAGAATTTTCCCAAAAAAAAAACCACCGAGAAACCCAATAGGAAGCTCCAAGTAGAATCTTGAAAAGAGAGGTGACAAGCCTCTATTGGGAGGTCAGAATTAAACAGAGGGAACCCATCTTTATGGCGGGAAATCAATGCAGAATGATTTGGCGGGAAATGGATGCGAATGCTTTGGCGCCAGGAAGAAGTGGGAATGATTGTTAGGGGTGTTTGGACTTTTCCGGGATCAGTTTGGTCCATTTGGGTGCATCGGAGCCATTCAAAAGTGTTTATCCAAATGTGTTTTGGACAGCTCGGATTTAAAGTGAGTGTTTTTCATTTTTATTTATTTAAAACACCCCTTTAAATCTGAGCTGTCAAAAACACTTTTGGACAGCTCGGATGCACCAAATGGACTAAACTGGTTCGGGAAAAATGGACATGATCCAGCCCTGGGGTGTTTCCAATAACAAAAAGCACTAAAAATTTAACACATTTAACCATATCGTTTTTTACTAACAAAAAAATTTCAGCATTTTACCATTTCGTTTCTACTAACAAAAAAATTGTTAACAAATTTTTTTTTTTGCAATTGTAATTTTACTCACAAATCTATCAATAACTTAATTATTCGCTACCGAAAACAACTTAACATTTCTCAACAATTTATTCACTACCGGAAACACCTAACAACTTTTCGTCCATAAATAAAAATCTACTATTTTTTCACTACCGTAAACACCTTTAGCTTGAGATGTCCAAAATAGTAGTAGTACTTTGTTATTTTTACTCCAAAAAAAAAAATCTTTAGTTTAGAAAGCTTTATGACCTTCCTCAAAAAAAACAAATTACGAGTTTCTGATTATTTAACAAGCATTTATTTAATACTTCATTCGTCCTTTTTTAATTGCCCATTTCGGAAAATTCAACTCTTTTTGGAGACATGATGGGATATGCAATTTTTTTTGTATTGGAAATCAAAATTTCAGGGTCGTTCGACTCACTAATCAACGGCTCGATTCGTTCCACTCGCTTATCAATCTAATTGCCAATCTAATTACGTGCGACTGTTGGAAAAGTAAGGGAGTGTTTTGTTAATTTCAAAACAATAGAGAGGTTCTTGCACATTGTAAATCTCACGGGAAGTCTCTTTTGGGTTTCCTTTCCGAAGTTGGAACAAATTTTGTAAACACGCCATTCAATAATATGAGGTCCTACAATGTATTTCTACAATCCTAGTCATTTATTTTTGCAGTTTTAGACGTCTATCACTAATGGCAAAAATCAAATTGATCAAACATCAAGAAATGTTTTATTGAACTCAATTGAAAAACATAAAGAATTTAAACATCCATTTATCTTACCAAATGTAAAAATTTAACATTGCTACCGATTTTATTTTTTCCCCAAAACAACAGTATGGTAGTGGTTAGTTGTTACAGTCGTTTGGATGGTGAGAAAGGGAGAATTAAAGGAGAGAGAGAGAGAGAGAGAGAGAGAGAGAGAGAGAGAGAGAGAGAGAGAGAATTGGGGAAAAAGTGGGAAACGAATGAGATTTTAGAGAGAGAGAGAGAGAGAGAGAGAGAGAGAGAAATTTGGGGAAAAAGTGGGAAACGAATGAGATTTTAGAGAGAGAGAGAGAGAATTGGGGCAAAAGTGGGAAACGAATGAGATTTTAGTTTTTAGGCTGATTGGTTGCAGACCAAGGGATAACGGAGTCCTTTGCGCAAGGGGATTTGAATCGGAAAATAACTTAGAGCCCGTTCCAGAGCCCGTTCCAGAACACTTTTTTAAAAAATAAATATTTATTTTATATTTTTAAACTTAAAAATAATGTAAATAAAAAATAAATTTATTTTTTTTTACATCATATAAAAGATCTCGATAAGATCTATCAAACAAGATCCATATTGCTAGAAAAATTATTTGCGTAAACATATTATTTTTTAGATTGAAATTGATTTCTTAAAATATAAGTACTTAAACAACGTTCTGGAACGAGGCCTTACGGGTGTTTTGAGCAAAAGTTGTTTTACCTCCATTTCAAGAAATTTTTTTACAAGTAAAACATTTTACTCCCACTTCATCGAACCAAACACCGAAAAATGAGTAAAATATTTTTTACGTTGAAACAAACGGAGCCTACGAAAAAGAAGCCCTTTCTCACCAAATCTCACCATTTTTTGTGAGATTGGGTGAGAAAAGAGAAGGGTTTTTTTTTTTTTACTTTTCTCTATATTTCTCGTCAAAATATTCAATCCAAATGAGGTTTCACAAGAAACTATAACCATTCTCGTTCTTTTCTCGTAAAATCCCTCCGTCCAAAGTAACGATTACAACCTCTTTGGATGGAGGGGTGAGAAAAGAAAAGAAAGAGGTGTATTCTCCCTTATTAGTGAGAAAATAAAGGAAATGGGTGTAATTTTTCACCCTCCCATCTAAATAACAGTGAGAAATCAAATTCTTAGACTGGTAGAGTTTCCGCGACTCTCCGATGAGCTAAAATTCTCACCTTCTCATCTCTAGCAAACTTGGTACTCTCTTTCTCTCTTCTCCGGTGATGCACAGTCACTCATCCGACGACGATCCAACGAGGGGGTGGACCACACGCCCTCCTTTCTCACGAAATCTCGCCACTTTTGGCGAGAAATGGAACTGGGCTTGGGAGGGGTTCTGGTCTTCCTCCATCTCTCACCCTCTCTCGCCTTCTTTCCCTTCCAAACGAGTGAGAGATTGAGCTCTCTCTCTCTCCTGTTTCTTTTCTTCTTTCGCGAATTCTCGCCTACCAAACAAGCTATTAGTGATTACAAAAGAAGTTGAGCACTCCACGATGACTCAAACTAAAGACAAATCTCTTATAAGAGGAGTAAGGACCAACCACACACTCACATGGATAATGTTGGTTCTCCAAAATGAACCATTTTGTGTGTTTAAAGTTAAACTTATTAGAAAAAGAAAAAATGAAAAATATATTTGGGAATTCGAAAAGATTTCAAAGTTTTAAAAGAAGGAACAAATTTTTTATAAAAATCTCCCAAAAACAATAAAAAGGATTATAAAAAAGATAAGAAAAGTCCTGTACTGGATTCTTAAAATAATTATTTATTTAAGAATAAATACTTATTTTTAAATTAAAAGTGATGTATTATTTTATTCAAACTCAACATTTAATAAATCAAAGTAGAATAATAAGTCATTACATCCCAAATTATTCTCAAATAAAGATTACATTTATTTGAGGATAGGGAGGGGTACTATGAGAAATTTCTACTCTTCACTCTTCAGGGTGGTTGTCTTCTTCGGCAATATTCTGCTCAGCTTCATACTGCTCCAGATTGTAATACGTCTCATGTTCGCCTTCTAAGTCAGGCATAAAATGCCAGGGCCACAAAAGTAACACTATGAGCTTCTAAGATTAGCAATTAACTCTTACTCCTATGTCTCATACTTTAGCAAATATAACATTTACAAAACCTCAAACAAAATTTTAACAATATAAATGTCATACAAATAAAAGTGTCAAGTGTTGGTTTCAGAATAGTGGATCGTACTCCGTGTCAAAACGTCAATTGCACTTATTATTAAATCTTTTTCCTTCAGCACTGGTTCCGTTTACTCTCTCTTTCAGAATAAAGGTCGACCATGCATTTACAAACTTTGGTTACGCCGTTTCGGTCTCCCAGGTTTACTCACACATTCCTACACATTGGTTCCGTCGTTCCGGTCTTCCAGGTTTACTCACACACACCTAAACTCTGATTCCGCCGTCCCGGTCTTCCAGGTTTACACATGTCAAAATTTCTCTTTTACTCTTTTCGTTTTCGTATATCGTTTTCTCAGTTCTCGTATCTCGTACACATGCATCATCTTTTCGCGAACACATTATTCTTTCAAAGCTTGTTAACATCACGCGGTATCCCTACTTTCATGCTTTTCTGCTTTACGTCAAGCATTTTTCTGACGATACATAAAACAGAAGCAATCAAGACTAACATTATGTAAATATTCACTTTTAACATTAAACATACAATTTTATCATGCACGGATATTTAGTAGTCAACTCCAGTAACCCAGTCCTAAATCATACTCTTACTAAAGAAATAAACATTTCAACTAGAATTTCCAGTGGTCACTTTCTATAGTTTCTCATTTGTAAACTTTATCTTTCAAGTCTATAATTACTTTTAAATCTAGTCCGAGTACAATTTCTCAAGAAAACATAGATATTACTTGCTACTGTCCAAGTAGTATTATCAAATTTTTTTTTAGCATGCAATAATTGTACAAGCCTATTCTTGTTACTTTAGCGAAAATTTTAACGGTGATATACTTAGGTAAGTAGATAGGAGGTTTTAACCCTTTTTTTTTTTTTTTGACGGTAGCGGGTTGACTACGATAGCATCGGATCGGGTCGCAAACGGTACGTCTCTGTTAAGTCTTGGTTTGACCGAACACCGCCTTTTCCTCTTAGGAGAATGAAAGGCAAATAAAAAAAATTAGACTAACTGGAAAGTGGATCTTGGCTCTTTCTGTTCCTCACAGATTTTCCAAAAGAGGAAAGAAAGATGGGTGGTTTGGTGGGTTGGAATTTAGAGTATTTATAGGCAGTACTCTTTCTCTCTCCCATTTATCTTCCGGTCTCACTCTCTCTCTCTCTCAGAGTACTTATGAGCCTATGCACTAGGATGAAGTAGGCCTTCTATGATAAAATTTTTCCAGGCTATCCAAATATTTTTCCTTCTCTCTCCCTCCCTCTCTCTCTCTCCCTCTCTTTTATAAGCTATATAGATATATATAGATATATATATATATATATAGGATTGTCATACCCTTGTCTTTAGTCCTTACTGATGGAAGTTAGGATAAAAATCCCAACTTCTCCCTCTCTCCCTATTCGACAATCTCTCTCTCTGTCTCTCTCTCTCTCTCTCTCACACACACACACACACACACACACACACTCACTTTCTAAATTTTAATTTTCTAGCCTACAAAGCTAATATAGGTTGACATGATGATATAAGTGGAAAGAAAATCTGATGGCAGTCTTATCTCTTCCTCCCTCTCTTCTCTTGACAATCTCTCTCTCTCTCTCTCTTTCTCTCTCTCTCTGTAGGGAGGTATTCTTGAACAGGCAGAAATAAGGCCTGAACACGTGGTACGTGGGATCATGGTATAAATATAATGGGGACAGTCGCCGAGTAGGACGATAGTTCGCGATGTGGACCGGTGACATGAGAAGTCATTGGTTCAGAAAGATTGTACGGGGTCTTGGTCCAGTGAACATGAGACGTTATTGGACCAAGAGACTAATAAAGGAACAGTAACATGTGAAGTCACTGGTCTAGGTAGTTTGTTCGGCAAAAAGGCCGAACAGGAGGAGAGCTCCTGAGAAGACATTGGACCAAGTAGTTGATAAAAGACCAGTTACATGTGAAGTGACTGGTCCAGACAATCTGTTCGGCGAAAAGATAGCCGAACAAGGAAAGAACTCCAATCAAGTGTTGGAGCAGAGGAGACACTCTAGGAAATTTCAGGACAGTGGTGTTCTGTAAAGGAATGAGATTCTAAGAATACAGGATCCAAGAAAGATACCCAACGGGACTGGAATGTTAGGCCAATTATGAAAAAAAGTTCTAAAGGACTAAGGTAATGAACTGCTAATGGAACGAGAATCCAAGATATCTTGGGTTTCCTATGCGAGGTAGGTTCTTTGGGGATGGAAATGCCATTTGGCTCTCTCCATGTATGTGTATGTACATTTATTAAGGCCTCCCAAATCTAAATTTAATAATTTAGGATTTGTTTAATAATATCAATACTCAAATAAATAAATAAAAAGATAATTGAGTAAAAGAAAATTTATTGATAAAAATTAGGGTCGTTACAGCAGGTTTTTTGTATTTATTCAAAAAGTTTTCGCATTTATTAGTTTCACGTCAATTGTTGTGTGTATTATTGGTCGTTCCGATGAGAAGAATTGAAAAAATAAAAAAATTAATATACAAACTCATTTTTTTTAAAAAAAACTAAAACGTATGGCTTTTTGACTGATTTTTATATTTATTCAAAAGAAATTTCAAATTGGATCATGAAAATTTTTTTGATTCCTATTATCGAGAAAAACCAATAATTTATTTTTTGAACCTAAAAAATATGAATTTTTTAGTAAAAACGACAAAAATAAGGCAAGTGGCCTTTTTTTTTTTTTATCTGCAGCGAAGTGGCTTGCCGAAGTATCCAATGAGGAGAGAAGTTACGTCCGTTTGAGGAGGGCGTATAAATAATTTCTCTCTCTACTCTCTCTAGTCTCCAACAAAACAATTGCTCCTCTTACCGACGTTCTTCTGGTTAAGCCCAGTTTAGGGTTTTCTTGACCAAGCAATCTTCTGGTTAGTTCTTCCTCCCTCTTCTTTTAGGTTAATTAACTAGAGGCCGTGCAGCGTGTGTGGCCTGGAAGATAGAATTGATTATTACTCTTGCTCTCATCTTTATTGGATTGAATTGGTTTGTAGCTGTAATCTATGAACACGAAATAGACATAATCACAATTATCTTTAGTTTTACTGCCCGATACTAATTCTTATGGAGTACATCGGGTAGAAGACTCAGGGATACGGATATACATATAGGGAGAGAAACCCTAGAGTCTAGTAGGGGCCTTGGCAACCACAATGCAAATTGAGGGAGGAAGAAGAGGGGGAAGGAAAACCTTGGAACTTCTATCGCGCCTTGACTCCAGAACTGGAAGGAGATTGGATAAATATAGGAGAGAACGGGACAAGAGACTCGGCCGCGGCCCTCAACAGGTCCACTTGGTTCTGACCTCCTTCGATTCACACACTTGGGTCGACCTTTTATAGACTCTTCCAAAATTGTGAAAGTAAAATTTACAGAAACAAACCTACTAGTGAAAGGTAATGACGAATCAACCACCATCCTTTTTTTGGCAGACCATATCACATCGAGAGAGAGAGAGAGAGAGAGAGAGAGAGAGAGAGAGAGAGAGAGGTTGATTACAGAAACAAACCTACTAGTGAAAGGTTATGACGAATCAACCACCATCCTTTTTTTGGCGAGAGAGAGCGGGGGGGGGGGGGGGGGGGGGGGGGGGGGGGGGGGGTGTGTGTGTGTGTGGTTTGGGGGGTTAAGGTGGTCCTTGACTGGACCTTTGAGGTGCATCTTTGACTCTTTGTGTAGATGAATCATTTGGATTTTTATTTTGCTGTGAAAGCACAATATTGAGTATTGACAGTCAAATGCCTAAAAATCTATGTATGCCCATCACTCGAAAGGATACGTATGAAGAGTCTCACATGTGTCACAAACATGACATGAATGAGGGTGCAGTTCCGCTATGTTATTGAACTACAGGCTAATGACAATAGTCAAGTTGTTTCTGCTAAATGTTATGTTATTTGATGTATGTGAGAAGATTGATATGCCTAGAAATCAGTGAAAATATGTGTCTTAGTCCATTTAGTTTTGCGGAAACGCTCCCTGAAGATATGACTAGAAATGCATAAGTATACACGTGAATGTATGGTTATCAGTTTGGGCAGTTATTCTACTTAGTTACCCAACGTTTCAAATTGCTCCATTCCTTAGAAGGGCATAGGATCCCTTTTACCCAAACTCTCCCTTGTCTCATGTCTTCTCCCAACTACACCTAGAGCTAAGAAGTACGGTTATAGACATAGGAAATGGAACATGAGAAGGAAACAACATTTTTCCTATAGTTGGGACACATCTATGTTGGAGTCACGTTGAAAGAAAAATAGGTATCATAGTTGCAACTTACATACAATAAGTTTATACAAAAAACAAAGACTTTAACTTTTCTGAAGATATAGAAATAATGAAGTTTACGATATTCAAGATTTAGGCAGCCACTGCAATGTTAACTATGTCTAACATATAAATATGACAACCTAATGTGTTTCCAACGTGCCCTAAACTTGTCCCGACTAAAATATTGTAATAAACTAAGCGGACACATATTTGGTAGTGATAGACCACCTCTGTGTCGCAGATGTGTTGGATGGGGATACGTGAGGCTAGTTGACATATATCGTGCTTCTTAGCATTAAAGAATAGGGATTTGATACAGGATCACATTGTAGAAGGATGTTGGCTAACTCCAACACCAAGAAATAAGAACACTGGGTATTTTTGCAGGTCTGGATGTTGGTCTAGGGGATGTGATTTTGAACCAACCTTAGTGGTTATGATTCTTATGAAATTAACTGCTTTCCACTTATTTGACTCAAACTTCTTTAATCTTTGTTTCAAATTTTCTATTACTTTAACAAATTAATCAGCAAAACAAAACCCATCAACTCGGACAACCTATCTTCCATGTTGTACCGAAAAGTTTTTTTCTTTCTCTTTTTTATTCTTTTAATCTGTATATGTTCTTCACTATACCTATTTTACTAGTGTATTTTGTTGGTTAAAATACAGACTCTTCTTCTTTTCTACTCTTCTCTTTCTTTTTCATTGTTGCTTTGTTTTCTTTTCTTGTTATAGCCAAATGCTTTGCTCAATTGGTCTTTCTTGCATTCACATTCTCTCTCTCTCTCTCTCTCTCTCTCTCTCTACTTTGCTTTCTATTTTTGATTTTCACTGACTACCAGAGACAATGGATCAGGTAAACATCTTTCCTTCTTATTGAGCTCTTTTGGTAGGCACTGTTTTCGTATAGGTTGTGCCCCTTCTGGCTCTTTTCTTTTGCATACATGCTTTCTTACCTTCCCCCAAAACAAAAAGAAAGATCAGGTACCACACCATACTCATCCAGATATATAGATATAGATTTTGTTGAAAAGGTATTTATTTTTAGTAAAAGCTTTAACAGGTTGAATTTGCATCATTTGCTAGCCGTCAAGAAATGTATTGTACTTGCCAATTCGTGAAAAAAGGGAAGTGATTAGTTGACAAGAGCAGTAAAAGTAATCTCAAGGATGTGGACTTCCGATTCTAGCTGCTTACTTGGCTTTAGTTTTCCTTGGTCTTCTTGTGGAATGCATCATTAACATAGAGAATGTAGAGATGTTTACATGATGATGACGCGCGACAAAATTTTAAGAGCTCATTGCCTATGCGACTAGCACTTCTCAAGTACAAAAATGCTTGGTACACTACCCTTTTACACTACATAGTTACACTACATTTTGTGTGGGGCCCACTCTGGGTCCCACAAAAATCCAAAAAAATACCTATAAATTTTAAAATATTATTTTATAGGGCTCTGTAAAAAATCAGGTCCAATGAATATCGGTAAGTATTATTACTAGATCCGTAGGGGCGAAACTGCTACGGATATATTGGTATTTGGTTGAGGTCGATCATGAATTTGAGGTATGATTTTGAATCGCTTTGGATATGGGTGTATATTTTTGCTATCTTGAGATTTGGAAAATTTGTGAATAAAAATTACCATGCCATCCCTCGAATTGTATTCCCATGTTATTTTCCATCGACGAAAATTGTAAAAGTATGTATGTGAAGGTCATGAATTATATTGAAGATGTTACGCCTCAAATAAAATTTTCCCCTAAAAAGCTTAAGCGCCTGGGGTGCAGTGATCCTTCTGCACTTCAAACCTACTTAGGCAATGATGCAGTCCACCATGATAGGCCAAGGGTATTTTGGTAGTTTCGTTACTCTGGTCATGAGCTCTAGGGGTAACCCATGGGCCAAGGGCCGCTATAGGATTTTATCTCAGCGGTGACAAAACTGTGTACAAATTTTTTTACATACCAAACACTATACAAGATAATGATATTTACTTAGCTCGAAAACTAATCAGGCCTAATTTATTTAATTATGTTGAGCTATATGATGTATCTACTCACAAATTTGAGTAAATTTTCATTTTCTCTGATTTGTTGAGCTATATGATTTATTTACTCACAAATTTCGGTAAATTTTTGTTTTTCTGACTTTGCACAACTAATTTAGTGTCGACAGTACAACAATAGAACCCATGTTGTTCCCAACCATTTAGTGCCGACAGTATGGAAGAAATATCAAATTATATGCAAAAAAAAATACAAAATTTTAGTACATTTTTCCGAATCCAAGGGATTTGCTTGACCCCCCTGAAACCTTAGTGGAGCCCCTTCTGCCATGGGAACGTACATTTACATAAACGAACCACATATACACCCTAGTAGTTATTTACGAAGTTCATTTGTCATATGGCATATTCATTCTTCCTTGACTTCTATGGAATGGGAATAGTCTTATGTGTTCAACACATGTTGTGAAGGATCTAAACTGATGAAACTTCCGTATTATGAATGACGAATGAGAATATTAAAATTTTGATTGCTTTACGCTTACTGGATTTAGGGCCTCATTGGTTTGACGTCTAGACTCTTCTTCTTCCCTATTAGATTCACGAGCACTGTTCACGGCTCCAAAACAGCCCTCTAGTCTTTACTTTCCCAGCACTCCAGTTGTTCATTTATGTCCTGCATTAGACGAGGCAAAGGGCTTTTGGGGCTTGATTTAAGTGGCTAATGGTTTATTTATTTCAATTAAGGGTAATAACTCCTCTCCTCTTTTTTTTTCTTATCTTCTCTTCTGCTCTTGTTATTTTCATTGTTGCTCCATTTTCTTTTCTTGGCTTTTCCCAAACTTTTTTTTGGTGTTTCCCATTTCTTCCTGATTTCCTCCAATCTCTGAGAGAAAAACCTCTCTTGCTATTCAAAATTTGTAGGCAGATACCTAGAGAGAAATCATGGGTTCAATCTTAAAAGGGCAGAAGCTTTCAGAGCAGCCGTATGAAGATAGGATCAGCAACTTACCGAACAGTCTTATTGCTCAAATCCTTTCCTGTCTTCCCACAAAGCATGCAGTGGCAACTAGTGTCCTATCGACAAGATGGAAACAATTATGGACTTCAATCACCAGTTTTGATATTGATGATAAGTTGTTGTTATGTCCTCAAAACAAAAGTACCGATCCATCGCTGCAGAGGAGTTTTACGAGTTTTGTGCGTCGAGTATTGTTGCATCATGTTTCATGTGTACAGAGGTTCCGGCTCAAGTGCAGTCAAAGTTATGATGCTTCACTTGTGAATGGATGGATTGCTGATGCATTATTGCGACATGTTCGAGAACTTGATCTTGCTTTTTCCATCTTGGATCATTCTACTATGCTGCCTCAGGACCTCTTTACTTGTAGAACTCTGGTGGTATTAAAACTGAATGCGGATGGTGATATGAATATTGTACCTACTTCGGTTTCTCTACCAAGTCTCAGAATTCTACATCTTGGTTGTTACAGATTTGTAGATGATGACTCAATCAACAGGTTCCTCTTTGGCTGCCCCGTGCTTGAAGAGCTGAGTATGAGGGGACGTGTGGGGGGAAATGTTAGTGTGATTAACATTGTTGCGCCTATGCTCACTAGCTTGTTTATACATGATTGTTCGTTTCGTGACATAAGGCCTGGTTTTGAGCACAAGATTGTGCTCGACACCCCGGCACTTTTATACCTTGAGATAAGGGATCATGCAGAGGACGGTTGTTATTTAGTCGAAAACTTACATCATCTCATTAGAGCTGATATTTCTTTATATGCTGACGATGGTTCAGCTATCTCTAAAGCTCTATGTGATCTTCTCAAGGGGATGTCCAACGTACAATTTCTAAAATTAGATTTCTCGACCAAGGTATAATTGTTTATATCTGATCTTTTGGTATAGTTAACTGCTGACCTAATCTTCAGTGACCACTCATGGTTGTATCTAGTGTTTGCTAGCTAAATTTGCCTATCATTCTCTACCCTCTAGCATTTGACTCACTTGTTCTTGGGTAAAGGTGACTTGTATGTGTGATTTTCAACTGCCAAAGTTCCCTAATATGACTTGCTTGGAGCTTGGTGAAATTTTTAATGTTAAATGGGAATTTCTGCTGGAGTTGCTGGAGAACTCCCCGCGTCTGGAAACCCTTGTTTTCAAAGAGGTGAGTTGAGAAGTATTCTTTTGTTATGAAAGTATCTAAGTAGCCTGCACTTGTCACCTTATCCAATTTTCTCTATTATAGGGTCTTGGATATGATTGTGAAGTGTTTACACAATTGCTTTGGAATCCAGCTCGGAATGTGCCTTCTTGTTTGCTCTCTCACCTCAAGGTAATTGGAATTAGTGACTTCGGATCGGGGAAAGAAGAGTGGCAGATGGTGGACTATTTTCTACAGAATGCAGAGGTTTTGGAGAAGGTGAACATTGATTATGGTTATGGGGGTTCAAAATGGACGATACATGCCTCTAGGACTTGTGATGTTGCCGCTCTATAACAGCAGATTTTTTTTGGGTGCTTTGCGTTATTCTCACTTCGTCGAATTGGGTTGTGAAATGAGTATCATTTTGACAAATTATTACTATCAGAAGCAACATATATTCTATATTTCATGTTACCCCTATGGTGAAGTAGGTGATTTGGTATTTGTTCTGTATGAAGTTTTGATAGCCATGGTTTTGCTAGTTGGCTTCAAACCTGCGATCAGAACGAGAAGGCATTGCGTTTTTATTATTATTATTTTTTACCATATTGTCTTCTCAACCTCCTTGGTGTTGGTTTCAGTATTTTTGTGGAATGTTCTGGTTTGAAGGGGATTAGTTGTTGTTGCCTATATATTACTCCGTATGTTGATAAATCTCTTTTATTGTTTCCTTTTTGGGAACTTAAATAGGAGTCCTTTCCTATATAGATACTTATGCCCTAATCCTTAGGAGTTTGAAAACTTATGTTGTCATCCTGGAATTTAAATAATACCCATCTTACCCTTAATATTTGGTTTACCACCGATTTTCCTTTAAACAAAATTGAATGGATAATATCCCATAACTACCAGAAAAAAATTGTTTGGTAGAGGTCCTATTTTCATTAGGATTGGTTGTAGGTAATTATTATCCCTTTATACACGTTTATTTTGTTTGCATAGTCCCACCATCCCCATTTACTCTCACTTTCCCCAGCCTCATCCTTCAAAACAGGGGAAAACGAAGGGGAAAAAAAAAAACCGGAAGAAAGGAAAACGGAAAAAAGGACGGCAGTCGGCACTCCAGTTCGGCGATCCTAGTTGGTCCACTTTTCCCATCCTTAACCGTGTGAAACGAAAAAATAAAGAAGGCAATCGAAACGGCAAGTTCTGTTTCCTTGACAAAAAAATCCAGAAGGAAACCAACGCTGACCTCCAAATCCAAGTGATCAGCTTCAAAGGCGGCAGACAGCGGGTTGAGGTGGTGGACAAGATTCACGAGGTGGCTGGCACTTGGGGGTTTTTTCTAGATCTGAACCGTGCGTGGTACATTTTTTTCCTCCTGGTAAATGGGTGTCGAACGTTGAGTTGATGAACGGTGAAGTTTGACTCTATTGGATCTTGTCCTCAATGGGTTTTTCCAGATCTGAACCCATTTGGCAATTTATCATGTTTTTTTTTCTTGAAAAATGTTTCACCTTACTAGTATTTGGTGCATGTTCTCATGTCCACGTTGTTCCTTTCACTCATCTTCTGCAGTCTTTGCATTTGTACTATTGTGTTGTGCAAATTTGTGACCCATTTTATCACATTTTAAACTTATTTTGCCATGTTTGCTGCAAATTATTTATCTTGTGTATAATAATATTAGCTTCAATTTCATGGTAACATGTAAACATTTTCATGATAAGTATTGTCGATTTGATTTTAATGCGTGCGTTCAGTAATTTTGTGGCGAAATGTGTCAGGATAAAAACATGGTGAATTTGCAGAAAATTGTCATGAAACAATTGTTGTACTTTGATTCTCAATTGTCATGATTCCGGTATGCTTGTTTGGATTTCTCAACTTTATCATGATATCGGTTTACAGTGATTTCGTTCAGGCGAATTAACCATCTGTGTTCATGACGAATTCCCGAAAAATTATCCATCTGGCATCACACCTACTTGCAATCACTCTTCGATTTACAAAAATTATGAAAATCATGGTTATCTAGAACGGGCATATATCTATTGTAAACTGGCATAAAAATATAGTTGAAAGATTTTTTTTTTTTTTTTATACTTTTATGGTGAATTTGGTGAAATAAATATTTAAGGTGTGGTAGGTTTTAACATGCTCTTTGTATTGATATGTTTTTCATGGTGATTTTGCGGAAATAATCATGAAAAACATGGTTGATACCACACTATGTTCCGAAATATTATGGAATAGTTGTCATCAATTTTCATGGTAATAAATCATCGAGAGAAGGGGTAATGGTTTTGGTCGAGGTTTTTGACGGCGGGGAGGGAAGGCTGGGTGGGAAGCATGGTGAGAATTTTTTGGAGTCCATTCGACTCTTTCAAAAGGGGAACTTAAATAACAAAAATGACACTCACATAACAATTCAAACACAACACAAAATACAACCTCTCACATATATATGGGCTCCACATACACTACTATGTGTGGACCCCACATGTATGTGAGAGGTTATGTAAGTTGTTGTGTTTAGATCGTTGTGTGAATAGTATTGTTGCTTAACTGATTAGGGATAATCAAAATATAATAAATACAATATTTATATTAATATATAACTAGGGGTATAATAGGGCAATAAAGCATTTTGAGGATGAGAACATAATTAAATATTCAAAACCACTGGGATGGGTACCTAAATAAGACCTCCAAATAAGATGCCGATTTAATTTCTTCTTTTAACTATGTGTTCGTTGTTTTCTCTTGGTAATTTACTGGAAATAAAAGCCTTGCACGCGAGACTGCGGAAGAATTATATGCAGCAACAGTATACAACATACATGCTTGATTGCAAACTCAGTCGGACATTTTAAGAAGTTAGTCCGATCATTTGCTCGGCAAACAAGCTTGCAAACCAAATCAAATCAAACCGAAGCGGGGCTTAAGGTCCGTAATTCAAAAATTAAGTATTTATTTAAAAATTAAATACTTATTTTAGTTAATGGAACGGAGCCTAAGGCCTGTAAGTTTCAAATATTCAAAATAGTAGTACGTTTGTTATTTGTACTCCAAAAAGTTTTCTAATTTGAAAGTCTTATGAACTTCCTCACAAAAAAACAATTTACGAGTTTCTGTTGAGTAATTATTCAATAGTCCCGGACTACCATGTGGCTTGTCTACGTGGTGCTCCAAACCAATCACTTAGCGAAAAATTTTAAGAGGTACACAGTTATCCTGTCTTGTTGGATGATTGGGGGACAAGGGTTGACCCACTTAGTGTGGGTAGCGATAAATTATTGGCCGGGAGTACCACATAGGACGACATGCAACGGCCAACGTGGTACTCTGGGAGTATTGAATAATTTTCCGTTTCTGTTTTCTAATTATCTAACAAGCATTTATTTAATACTTCATTCCTTTTTAATTGTCCATTCCGGAAACAGTGGTGCTACAGTCCCAACCAAATGGGATCCTGATCAGATTCCGATGTCCCGCCGGACACATTCTGGCCACCAGACGGCCGATCCGAGCCGTCCAAAAATTCTAAACAAAAACCGAGTGGGCCTATGCAAGAATCAACGGCATCCGATGGTGTAAGTGCTTGATCCAAACACTCCATGTTTTTGTATATATTTGTTACAAAACATGGAGTGTTTGGATCGAGCACCTACACACATCGGATGCCGTTGATTCCCGCGACACCCCACTCGTTTTTTTTTATAGAATTTTTGGACTTCTCGGATCGGCCTTCTGGTGGCCAGAATGTGCCCGAAAGGGTGTCGGGATCCGATCGGGATTTTGGGGTCGGGAACCGTAGACTTTTCGTTCCGGAAAATTCAATTCTTTTTAGGAAACATTATGGGACATGCAATAAGTGTATTGGAAATCAAAATTTCAGGTTAGTTTCACTCACTTATCATTCTAAATAAATGCTTGTTAAGTTTTCAAGTAATGATTGATCAAATCACGGCTCGGTTCGTGCTTATCTTTCTAACTACGTGCTACTGTTGGAAAACTAGGGAGTGCTTTGTGAATTTCAAAACAATAGATAGGTTCTTCGAAATTGTAAATCTCACGTAGGGGGGCAAAGTTTGGTGTGTACACTAAATAGGCTTGGCTTTAATGGGGAAGTAAGTATAATTGTTCACTAAGGAAATTGGTTCTCTATGCCTATAAAAGAGCGTCTAGGTTCCATTAATACACGTACACGATATACTAAACGACTAGAAAGTAAGGTAAGGGAGAGAAACTCGTCTTCCACCAAGGGCTTAATGCTCTTAGAAAATAATGGTTGCTTCAATTATTTACCAAGTCATTCAAGTTCCGCATTACTGGATCTACATATGCCATTCTTGATTATTTAACTTTTGCTGAGTTTCCTTCTCGAACACATTTTTATAAACACACCATTCAATAATGTGAGGTCCTACTATATATTTTTACAACCCGAGTCGTTTATTTTGTAGTTTTAGACGTTTAGATCACTAATGGCAAAAATCAAATTGATCAAACATCGGGAAGTGTTTTATTCAAATCAATTGAATAACAGAGAGAATTTTAACCTCCATTTATCTCACTCAGGTGATGATGCAGTCCACCATGATAGGCCAAGGGGTATTTTGGTAGTTTCGCAACTCTCTGGTCATGAGCTCTAGGTGTAGCCCATGGGCCACATGAACATACATCTACATACACGAACCACATTTACACCCTAGTAGTTATTTATGAGTTCCATTTATCCATATGGCATATTCATTCTTCCTTGACTTCTAGGGAATGGGAATAGTCTTAGACTCTTATGGGTTGTGAAGCATATAAACTGGAGAGATGAAACTTCCGCATTATCAATGGCTTTTCCCAAACGATTTTTGGGTTTCCAGTTTCTTCCTCATTTCCTCCAATCTCTGAGTGAAAAAACCCCTTTTGCTATTCAAAATTTGTAGGCAGATAACCTGAGAGAAATCATGGGTTCAATCTTGAAAAGGCAGAAGCTTTCAGAGGGGCAGTATGATGATAGGATCAGCAACTTACCCAACAGTCTTATTGCTCAAATCCTATCCCGTCTTCCCACAAGATATGTAGTTGCAACTAGTGTCCTATCGACAAGATGGAAACAATTATGGACTTCAATCACCAGTTTTGATATTGATGATAGGTTATTGTTATGTCCTCATAACAAAAGCTCTGATCCGCCGCTGCAGAGGAGTTTTACGAGTTTTGTGGGTCGAGTATTGTTGCATCATGTTTCATGCGTACAGAGGTTTAGTCTCAAATGCTGTCAAAGTTATGATCCTTCACTTGTTAATGGATGGATTGCTCATACATTATTGCGAAATGTTCGAGAACTTGATCTTGATTTTTCCATCCAGATGGAACATTGTACTATGCTGCCTCAGGTCCACTATACTTGTAGAACTCTGGTGGTATTAAAACTGAAAGCTTATGGTGATATGAATTCTGTACCTACTTTGGTTTCTCTACCAAGTCTCAGAATTCTACATCTTGATTGTATCAGATTTGTAGATGATGACTCAATCAACAGGTTCCTCTTTGGTTGCCCCGTGCTTGAAGAGCTGAGTATGATTGAATGGGTAAAAATGTTAGTGTGATTAACATTGTTGCGCCTATGCTCTCGAGCTTGTTTATGCATGATTGTTTGTTTCCTTACAGAAGGCCACCTCATGGTTTTGAGCGCAAGATTGTGCTTGACACCCCGACACTAATATACCTTGAGATAAACGATTCTACAAAGGACGGTTGCTATTTAGTTGGAAACTTACATCATCTCATTAGAGCTGAAGTTTATTTATATAATACTTATTTTTATGATGCTGATGGTTCAGCTCTCTCTAAAGCTCGAACTGGTCTTCTCAAGGGGATATCCAACGTACAATTTCTACACTTAGGTTTGTCAAGGGAGGTATAATTGCTTATATCTGATCTCTTGGTATAGTTAACTGCTGACCTAATCTTCAGTGACCACCCATGGTTGTATAACTTGTATGTATTGCTTGCAAGTTAAATTTGCCTAGCATTTGACTCACTTAGGTGTTCTTGTATATAGGTGCGTGATTGTCAACAAGTTCCCTAATATGACTTGCTTGGAGCTTGGTGAAAATTGTGATGCTCAATGGGAATTTCTACTGGAGTTGCTGGAGAACTCCCCGCATCTGGAAACCCTTGTTTTCAAAGAGGTGAGTTAAGAAGAAATCTTTTCTTATGAAAGTATCTACGTAGCATGCACTCGTCACCCTATCCAATTCGCTCTATGCAGGGGATTGGAGATGATAATGAAGTGTTTACACAATTGCTTCAGAATCCAGCTCGGAATGTGCCTTCTTGTTTGCTTTCTCACCTCAAGGTAATTGGAATTAGTAACTTCAGAGGGGAGAAAGAAGAGTGGGAGATAGTGGACTATTTTCTACAGAATGCAGAGGTTTTGGAGACGGTGAACATTGATTATGGTTGTGGGGGTTCAAAATGGACAATACATGCCTCAAGGACTTAAGATGTTGCAGCTTTGTAATAGGAGATTTCTTTTGGGCGCTGTGCGTTATTCTCACTTCATCAAATTGGCTTGTGAAATGAGTATCATTTTGTCAAATTATTACAATCAGAAACAGCATATATTCTGTATATTTGGTGTTACCCCTCTGGTGAAGTAGGTGACTACCGTGACTTGGCATTTGTTCTGTATGAAGTTTTGATAGCCATGGTTTGTTTAATTGGCTTCAAACCTGTGATCGGTTCGATAGGCATTGCGTTTATTTTTCATTTTGACTATCTTGTCTTTTCAATCTCCTTGGTGTGCTGGTTTCAGTATTTGTGTGGAATGAACTAGTTAAGGGTGTTGAAAACCTTAGGTTTTCTTCCTCTTTTCATGGCTTTCATACAAGTTTACAACCTCAGTAAAAATTGTGAAATCCCACGTCAGTGGAAAATTGGAAATAGAGGTAGTATATAACGAATCGCAAGTAGCTGTTTGTATAACTCGAAGTTAACTTTTTGACCCACGTGCTTGGCCTGCTTAGGGTAAGGGTTAGCAGGACTGATGCGGATCATCACAAAAATGGTTTGGAAGTTCCAATTGATTTAATAAATCGGAACAGCATAGTACGGCACAAAGCAATGTCAAAGTTATAGAACAAGACGGCAAGACAATGGATTATTATTATTATTATTATTACTCTAACAAGTTTAGTACTAAGGTTGAGTTCCGCTAAGATGTTTGGGCTTTTTCTTATTTCATCCTTATTCAAAAAAATTTCGCGTTTGTTAATTTTGAGCTTAACTTTTTTGATTTTCCGATTCATCTTGTAAAGACCAAGACAAATCAGAAAAGTAAAAGATTATGACTTTTATCCAAAAATTTTGAAAATATCCAAGATAAAGTCCAACAAGTCCAAAAAAAAAAACAAAGTGGGTGAAAGTTGTAATTTTTAACTTTTTTGATTCGCCTTGCAAAATTAACGAACCCAAAAAAAAAAAATTGTATTAGAACAAAAAACAAGAAAAAACCCAAAAATCTCTTAGCAGAACTTAGCCTAAATGTATACAAAACTGGATATGAGATAATTAGATGATGATTTAATCCTCCTTTCTAACATTAACCAACTGCTGCATGTACACTATTACTGAAGTTTAGTTCTAATAGATATATCAAACTCAGCAGACACATAAAATACAGTGCATAGAGAATCATGAGGCATATGCAAAATCCTAAAAATTTTCTTTCCGTTAAAACTTCATTTTCTTTCTTTTTAACCTTGTTAGCAAAGTAAGATATGCAGCACAGCGGAATTTGTAGATTTCTTCAAAAATTCATAACACATCAATACTTTCTTAATCATTAACTGCCCATGCATAGCACCGGTTCACAGCTTGTATATGAATAAGCATGTACGGAGAGAGAGAGAGAGAGAGAGAGAGAGAGAGAGAGAGAGAGAGAGAGAGAGAGAGAGAGAGAGAGAGTTACCGGATTGCAGTTGGACCAAACTTTAAAAAAACCACCGAGTCCCCAATAGGAAGCTCCGAGTAAAATCATGGAAAAGAGAGGTGACAAAATACTCAGATTTTTGGTGGTCAGAATTATAGAGAGGGAACCAGGCCATCTTATGGCGGGAAATCAGTGCAAAATGCTTTGGCGGGAAATGTATGCGAATGCTTTGGCGCCAGGAAGAAGTGGAAATGAAGAGGCTAGGTACAATCCATTAAACTGTCTGAACGGTCCAAACTCACTTCTGGGGAATGATTGTTTCATGAATAGTTCCATGGATCCTATCATTTCTGGGAAATGATTGTTAGCTTTTGAGAAGGGAAATGCAAAAACACGAAATTAGACAAGACTCGTAAGTTTTAGATGTCAAAAATACCTAAGTGTCCCAAAACCAGTGTCCCAAATTACTGGACTTCTACAAAAAGACGTACAACTTTGAATTTTGAGATTAAAAATCAAATTTTTTCGAACATAAATTTTTAAATTTTTGCACCACATTAAAGAGTTCATGATGTACTTAAAAATGATGCTCGGGAGTACTTACTTTATTTTCCGATCTAAAAATTGCATGACTTTTCATAAGAAGCGATTTTTACTCCAAAAAACTCTTTAGTTTTGAAAGTTTTATGAGCTTCCTCACAGAAAACAAATTACGAGTTTTTGTTTTTTAATTATTCAACAAGCATTTATTTAATACTTCATTTGTCCCTTTTTAATTGTCCATTTCGAAAAATTCAACTCTTTTTAGAAACATGATGCGATTTTTGAGGTTTGTTTCACTCGCTTATCATTTTAAATGAATGCTAGTTAAGTTTAAAAATAAGGATCGATCAAATCACGGCTCAATTTGTTCCCCTCGCTTATCATTCTAATTACGTCAACTGTTGGAAAAGTAGGGGAGTGTTTTGTGAATTTCAAAACAATAGAGAGGTTCTTGCAAATTGTAAATCTCACGGAAGTCTCTTTGGATTTCCTTTTCGAACACATTTTTTAAACAGACCACTCAATAAATGTGAGGTTCTACAATATTATTTTACAATCTGAGTGGTTTATTTTGTAATTTTAGACGTTTAGATCACCGAGCCGTTTATGTTGTAATTTTAGACGTTTAAATCACTAATGAAAAAAATTAAATTGATCAAACATCGAGAAATGTTTTATTCAAATCAATTGAATAACAGAAAGAAATTTAAGATCCATTTATCGCATGGAAAATCTAAAGATTTAACATTGCTACGGAGGTTTTTTTTTACCAAACAATAGTATGTTAGAGATTAGTTATAAGTAAATTAAAAAAAGGTTGAACACCTCTTTCACAAAGACCCAGACTCAAGACATCTCTCTTAGAAGAAGAGTAAGGACCAACTGCACTAATTCAAATTTTTAGCACGGATGATGTTCCTGCCACAAAATGAATTTTTTTGTGTAGTTCAATCTAAGGTGAGAGTTTGATTCTCGCCACAAAATGAAAGATTTTGCATAGTTAAATGGGAACTGATTTTCGCGCTTCAAGATTTACTGTAGGCGCTCTATCTTTTTGTCTTTATACTGAGATGTTGCTGGCAACATCAGTGTATATTTTGTTGGAGCACCTGCAGTAAATCTCAGAACACGAATATCAATTCCCGAGTTAAATTTAAGGTGAGCGTTCAATTCTCGCCGGAACTACAAATGTTTTGCCTGATAGTTGATGCCCTCCCCATTTAAAAAAAAAAAAACTTGTGTGTTTTTTTTAATCCGATTTGATGGTGTGCTCGAGAGGTGTGTAACTGTTATACATCTGCTTCTGCTTCCCCCACATTCTCTCTCCCGGTTGCTGACGATCGCTGCTTCTGCTGCCGTCGTTAAGGTCAGAATTTCTGGCTCTCTTATCTCTCTCTCTCTCTCTCTTTCTTAGGGTTTCAGAAATGATGATACTACTGTAGCAGCATCTTTCTCTATTCTTTCTCGTTTTCTGGGGTTTCAGGAATGGTGATTCGACTGTAGCAGCATCTATTCTTTTTATTGGCCACATTCGTCCATTTAGATAGCCTCGTTGATGATCTTTCCAGAATCCATACTCCTTGTGGAGTTTTTGAATGGATTGGTTGTTCTAAAACTGTTCTACGTGATTTGTTCATGCGGTGTGGCTGGATTCCGACTCCGAAGCGGAGTCGCCGCGTATGTGAGATCGCCTCCACAATGCCGAATTGAGGAACGAGGACTGGCGCCACGCCGAGGAGTGGCGGTGCAAGGAGGAGAAGTCGGGCGTTGGGAAGAAGCCCGCGGGGCGGTGGTGGTAGGGGTTGTTAGTGTGGGTCTTGGGCCATTTCAATAGAGGTAAGGAGAAGTTGTGGAGTGGTTGGGACTTCGCCGGAACAGGTGTGGGTCTGTTGGGAGAGTGGAGATTGGACGGAGAGAGGGTGGGAGAGAGAGAAGTGTGGAAACTGGTGTGGGTCTCTTGTGAGTATAAATAGGTAAGGACATAATGGTTTTTTTATTCATTCCGTCCAACGGTGTTGGGTCCTCTCAGCGAAAACTTTAAATGAGGGGATCTGTCCGTATGCGAAATTCTTAGAAGGGGTGAGCGAGATAAAGAGATATACTTCGAAGGGTGTTTAGGTATTTAACCCTATAATGTTCTGCTCAATTGGTCTTTCTTGCGTTCGCATTCTCTCTCTCTCTCTCTCTCTCTCTCTCTCTCTCTCTCCACATTTGCTTTCTATTTTTTATTTTCGCTGACTGCCGGAGACAGATCAGGTAAACATCTTTCCTTCTTATTGAGCTCTTTTTGTAGGCACTGTTTTTGTAAAGGTTGTGCCCCTTCTGGCTCTTTTCTTTTGCATACATGCTTGCTTACCTTCCCCAAAACAAAATAAAAGATCGGGGGGTACCACAACCTACTCATCCAGATATATAGATATAGATTTTGTAGAAAACGTATTTTTTTTAGTAAAAGCTTTAACAGGTTCAATTTGCATCATTTGCTAGCCGTCAACAAATGTATTGTACTTGCCAATTCGCAAAAAAATTGAAGTGATGTAGTTGACAAGTGCAGTAAAAGTAATCTCAAGGATGTGGACTTCTGATTCTAGCTTCTTATTTGATTCCTTGGTCTTCTTGTGGACTGCATCATAAACATAGAGAGAGTTTTTTTTTATCAAAGTAATCTCTTTTTTAAAACAATTGGCTAGAATACTCTAGTTTTCAAACTATTTTTAAACCTACTTAGTAGAGCCACTTCAAATGGCTCTACCTGAGTAGCGCCACTTAGATTGGCTCTACACGCTAAGTGGCGCAAGCCCCTGTTCCACACAGCTGTATGATGTGGCACTAGCGCTTTTTCAAATAACTTTTACATGATGATGATGCATGACAAATTTTTTTAGAGCGCATTGCCTAAATATGTGACAGATTAAATGGTATTTGGTCGAGGTGGACCATGAGTTGGAGGTATGCATTTGAATCGCTGTGGATATGGGTGCATATTTTTGTTGTCTTGAAATTTGGAAAATTTGTGAATAAAAATTACGATGTTGTCCGTTGAATTGTATTCCCGTGTTATCTTTCATCGATGAAAATTGTAAAAGTATGTATATGAAGGTCATGAACCATATTGAAGATGTTACGCCTCAAATAAAAATTTCCCCTTCACATTGCAGTTGTCACAAATTAGTTGTCGAAAAGCAAGCTTAAGCGCCTGGGGTGCAGTGAGGCTCCTTGTGCACTTCAAACCCACTTAGGCGATGATGCAGTCCACCATGATAGGCCAAGAGTATTTTGGTAGTTTTGCAGTTGTCATGAGCTCTAGGGGTAGCCCATGGGCCACATGAACATACACGAACCACATATACACCCTAGTAGTTATTTATGAGGTTCATTCATCATATGGCATATTAGTTCTTCCCTGGGAATAGTCTTATGTGTTCAACAGTGTTGTGAAGCATATAAACTGATGAAACTTCCGTATTATGAATGACGACTGAGAATATAAAAACTCTTGGTTTGACGTCTAGGGTCTTCTTTCCCTATTAGTATTCACTAGCACTGTTCACGGCTCCAAAACACCCCCCTAATCTTTTACTTTCCCAGCACTCCAGCTGTTCAATTCTGTCCTACATTAGGCGAGGCGAAGGGCTTTTGGGGCTTGATTTAAGTGGCTAATGGTTTATTTATTTCAATTAAGGGTAATAACTCCTCTCCTTTTCTTTTCTTTTCTTCTCTTCTCTTCTGCTCTTGTTATTTTCATTGTTGCTCCATTTTCTTTTCTTGGCTTTTCCCAAACGTTTTTTTGGGTTTCCTGTTTCTTCCTGATTTCTTTTAATCCCTGAGAGAAAAACCTCTTTTGCTATTCACAATTTGTAGGCAGATACCCTAAGAGAAATCACGGGTTCAATCTTAAAAAGGCAGAAGCTTTCAGAGGAGCAGTATGAAGATAGGATCAGCAACTTACCGAACAGTCTTATTGCTCAAATCCTCTCCTGTCTTCCCACAAAATACGCAGTGTCAACTAGTGTCCTATCGACAAGATGGAAACAATTATGGACTTCAATCACCAGTTTCGATATTGATGATCAGTTATTGTTATGTCCTCAAAACAAAAGTACCGATCCATTGCTGCAGAGGAGTTTTACGAGTTTTGTGTGTCGAGTATTGTTGCATCATGTTTCATGTGTACAGAGGTTCCGTCTCAAGTGCAGTCAAAGTTATGATGCTTCACTTGTTAATGGATGGATTGCTGATACATTATTGCGAAATGTTCGAGAACTTGATCTTGCTTTGTCCTTCCGGATGGAACATTCTACTATGCTGCCTCAGGACCTCTTTACTTGTAGCACTCTGGTGGTATTAAAACTGAAAACTTATGGTGATATGAATACTGTACCTACTTCGGTTTCTCTACCAAGTCTCAGGATTCTACATCTTTTTGGTATAGAATTTGTAGATGGTGACTCAATCAACAGGTTCCTATTCGGCTGCCCCTTGCTTGAAGAGCTGCGTATGTATCGATGTGTGGGGGAAAATGTTAGTCTGATTAACATTGTTGCGCCTATGCTCACGAGCTTGTTTATGCATGATTGTTTGTTTGGTTATGTAAGGCCACCTCATGGTTTTGAGCGCAAGATTGTGCTTGACACCCCGGCACTTTTATACCTCACGATCAGTGATTCTGCAGCAGATGGTAGTTATTCAATTGAAAACTTACATCATCTCATTAGAGCTGATATTTGTTTATATGCTTGGGATATGGAAATGGGGTCTATTGAGACTGATGCTTCAGCTATCTCTAAAGCTCTAACTGATCTTTTCAAGGGGATGGCCAACGTACAATTTCTACACTTAAATGTCATGATGGAGGTATAATTGCTGATCGCTTATCTCTTGGTATAGTTAACTGCTGATCTAATCTTCAGTGACAATCCATGGTTGTATTTATTGCTTGCTAGTTAACTGCTGATCTAATCTTCAGTGACAATCCATGGTTGTATTTATTGCTTGCTAGTAAAATTTGCCTATCAATCTCTAGCATTTGACTCACTTAAGTGTTCTTGTGTAAAGGATATTTATATGTGTGATTGTCAACTACCAAAGTTCCCTAATATGACTTACTTGGAGCTTGGTGATGTTCGTGGTGTTCGATGGAAATTTCTGCCAGAGTTGCTGGAGAACTCCCCACGTCTAGAAACCCTTGTTTTCAAAGAGGTGAGTTGAGAGGTATTGTCTTTCTTATATCTAACTAGCATGCACTTGTCACCTTATCCAATTTTTTTCTATCCAGGGTCTTGGATATGGATATGGAATGTTTCCACAATCGAGTTGGAATCTAGCTCAGAATGTTGTGCCTTCTTGTTTGCTCTTTCACCTCAAGGTAATGGAAATTACCGACTTCAATGGGTCGAAAGAAGAGTGGGAGATTGTGGACTATTTTCTACAGAATGCAAAGGTTTTGGAGAAGTTGAACATTGATTATGGTTGTGGGGGTTCAAAATGGACAATACATGCCTCAAGGACTTAAGATGTTGCAACTCTCTAATAGCAGATTTCTTTTGGTCGCTGTGCGTTATTCTCACTTCGTCAAATTCGTCAAATTGGCTAGTGAAATGAGTATCATTTTGTCAAATTATTACAACCAGAAACAGCACATATTTTGTATATTTCATGTTACCCCGGCCTCTGGTGAAGTAGGTGACTTGGCATTTGTTCTGTATGAAGTTTTGATAGCCAGGGTTTGTCTAATTGGCTTCAAACCTGTGATTGGTACGATGAGGCATTGCGTTTATGTTTTTCTATAGTTCTTTGCTGCTATTGAATTTAGCTATCAAGCTATTTATGCTTTTATTTGCGCTTCGCTTAAATTTCTTATTTGGCTGCTTCTATTGATCACTAATTGCTTAATTCTCTTCTATTCGCATTTATTGCTTTATTCTATTGACCCTTGGTCATTTCATGTCAAGAAGGGGGAGAATGATGAAAGGAGGCGTAGGTTGCTTCTTATTCTAATGCGTTTGGATGTTGAGTTTTGTTTGCAACTTCTCTACAACTCGATCTCAGTTCGTTAGATTTTCATTGTAGTATGTTTTGTCATAAAAGTGCCAAAGGGAGAGATTGTAAGGACCAAATTCCGTAGTCTTAATTGTATTGACAATTTCGTACCACAAAACACATATATTTTAGATCGAGTTGTAATTTTATTATTTTTTATATGCTAGTGAGTCTGTATAGCATTAGAGTGGAAGAAATCATTATTATTTATATTCAAGAGTGAGTGTTTTGGTTAAAGAAGGAAGTTGACTACAACGAGACGAATTTTGGCGAAGACAGATCAATTGGGTTTCTCAATCGGTACCTTCTGTCATTTAAATGAGAAACCAACGTGGAAAAGGAAAAGTGGTATTTAGACTTGTTATTTTCCTCCTAGTGTTTGACTACACCTATATAAAAAGAAAAGGGTGCAGCCAAAGAAATTGGGGAAAGCCACATATAATATAGGCCGTTGATTTTGCTACTCCATCTTTGTTAATGTCACTCTTCTTGTTAAGGAAGCGGCGTTAACAAAAAAATGAGTGGCAAAATCATTTCTCATAATATACTGTGATAAGAGAAAGAAAGGTGTGCGGCAGTACGTGAGGTAATCAAAACAACAGGTTTCTGTGGGAGCTATCCTTGTTCTTTTTTGAAAAGGCATGTGGGAGCTATCCTTAAAGGAGATTCTTTTAGATTTTGGAAGGCTAGTAGATTCAATGCTATTGGAGATCAAGATCATTGGATGTGGTATATCTGTAACTGCACAATAATTATAGTAATTTGATTCATTCTTGTGGTTTTTACCCATCCTGGAGGTTTTCACGTATATCTCTGGGTTATGTTATTGATTGCTTGCATAGAATTTTATTGATAGTATTAATTAGTGATTCGCTTTCATATTGTTAGGGTTTTAACGGATAGGAGATTTTCTTTTAGGTTTTGGAAAGCTTGTAGATTCAAGGCTGTTGGAGATCAAGATCATTGGGTGCAGTATATCTGTAACTACACAATAATTATAGTAATTTGATTCATTTCTGTGGTTTTTACCCATTCTAGGGGTTTCCACGTCTATCTTTGCGTTATGTGATTGATTGCTTGCGTAGTTTTTTATTGATAGTATTAATTAGTGATTCGCATTCATATTGTTAGAGTTTTAACGAATTGTTAGGAAACCCTGATTTTTTTTAGGTGGTATTACAGTCAAGATCGAGTTACGCTTTTACCACTACTTGCGGTGGGTTTTGATAAGATGGTAAGCGCTTGATCCTACAAAAATAAATCACACAATCCAGCGGTCGAAAAATTCCTCGGTACAAAGGCATAGGGGTTTTCAGAATCAAGGAGATCAGATCCCCTTGTACCTCTTTACTCTGTCTCTCTCTCTCTCTCTCTCTCTCTCTCTCTCATGTTTTCGGGTTTTCAAAATGTCTCATAACGTTTTAACTATGCCCCTAGTTTACCTGTGCATATGTTGCTCATTGATTGATGTGCTATAAGTATTTTTTCCGTTATTGAGTTTGTGTTGCGAGAATAATGTTTTGACTATATCCTACTCCCTTCGTCCCGATTTTTTTGTCTATTTTTTAACGTTTGAATGTCTCAAAATATTTGTTCATTTAACTTCTAATAGAATTAATTTTTCCTTTTTGCCGTTTCTTTAGTGGAATAAAGTAACTTTTGTAAAAAAGTTTGAAGGTAGACGTGGAAGTTACATCTTTTTAGATGTAATCATTGTATTATCTAAAAAAGTTAAAATTTTGAAATTAAACAAACAAATTGGAACGGACGAAGTAGTTACTTCTAGTCATAAGTTTGGCTTGGGGTAACCCTACCTCGGTCTAACAACAACTGTAATCAAAACTATTCATCTTGTAATCCTTAGGCTCCGTTCTAGAAATCTTCATAAAAAATAAACAGCTTATTTCATATTTTCAAACTCAAAAATAATGTAAATGAAAAATATTTTTTTAATTTTTTTTTACACCGTATTAAAGATCTTGATGAGATCTATCAAACAATATATATATTGATAAGAAAATTATTTGCGTAAACGTATTATTTTTGAGTTTGAAATTACCTTCTTAAAAAATAAGTACTTATTTTACAATTTCGGAACGGAGCCTTATAGTCATAAGTTTGGTTTAAGGTAATCCTGTCTCGGGTGTTTCAACTATAATCAGAACTATTCATATTGTAATTCTTGTAGAGTAATCATTCATGAAAAAGTTAGTTTGATCGAATATGAACGTGCAATTCTACTGACCACTTCTCTCGCATATGTGTTAACCTTACACATTTAATTATAAAATGACCCTCACACATAGGTAAAAGAGAAGTGATGGGAAAATCGTAAGTAATAAAAGGGTACCTAGACTTATATTAATGTTTTCTCATCTCTGTCAACTCAAAGTACAGCACACACGTGTCCCTCCCGAACACTTACTACAGCACACACGTGTCCCTCACGAACACTTACTACAGCCACCGGTCAAGTATCTCTAGTCACCAATATCAGCCGCGACAGGAGTCCCCGCCCTTCTCTCTCCGGTTACCAACGGCCAGTCCACCGGCCGGCGATCTTTGTTGCCGCTGCCGTCGTAAAGGCCACTAGGGTTTCACAATCTCCTCTTCTGGTTAGTTCCCTCATCCGTCTCAGGCTCTCTTATTATCTCTGTGCTTTCGATTTATTAGTGCTCAACTGAATCCCAATAGCCAGCTGTGCCTCTTTTATTGGATGAATCCTCGATAGCTAAGCCATTGTTGCTTCGTATTCCGATCGTTTGCTCGGCGAACAAGCTTGCAGACCAACCCAAATCAAACCGGGCCTTGTGTCTTTTTTTCTATTGGGGATATTAGGATTTATGTCGTAAAGATCTAACGGTGCTTTTACATGCCAGCTGTCAGCTACCTATCACACGACCTTCCTCCTTTATCTGGGCTTGAGACCGGCTTTAGAAAGATAAAAGACTCTAAGCTCGGTGAACAAGTTTATTGGAAGAATTTAAGTGATGGCGTGCAAGATCAAGGGAAATTATATTGGACTTTCCGATTCCAGCTGCTTACATTATGTTTTCCCTTGCTCTTCTTGTGGTTTTCCGATTTTTATATTTATGGCTTCCTCTCTCAAGTAAACGCAAGTCGAGATGTGGTGAACTTTAGATCCCCTGGGTCTTCCTGTGGACTGCTTCCCTTAGTTCTCTAGCTGTACTTTCGGCAAAGTTGATTTTGGAATTTAATGGGACTTTCGAGCCGTGATGGCTGATTTTGAGTGGAGATGTGTATGTGAAAATGGTGGCTGCTGTCCAGTTACAGATAAAGATAGATACATATATAGATATCCAGCAGCATCACTAGTAGCATATCCACCAGCAGCACTAAGAGTTTACCAAAGCGCATTGCCTTAGTGTTTGCTTAGTGGGGGATTCTGAAGTGTCTGGAGCACCATAGGCATAACAGCACCCAATAAAGGGCGTAACATTTCGAAACTTCACTTATGGTATCCCTCGTGGGTTCCACTCCGATCTAACATTTTCTACTAAGGTCGTAACATTACCCGTGAAAGGGCTTGACATTTGCCTATTAGTGGGTGTAACATTTGCTAGTAGTGAGTCTTGCCGTCTCACAAATGTTGCAATCATGACATGAATGTACCTAGCTCATACATATGTTTGTGTGCAGATGTACAGTATGTCTTTGTATATGTGTTCCTACTTCATAGTTACCCAAAATTTCGTTACTCCTTTCTACAAAAGTTGGCAAACACAAACATATATGGATGCTATTGGGGATTGAGTTTTGAAAACAACTTTGATGGAAGATGGAAATTGACTCTGATGGGATTCCACTTCTTTGACTCAAAGCTTCAAATTAAATCCAGAAGTCAAGTAAACCAGAATCCATTGCCTTCCACACCATTCTGTTGTGGAACTCCATAGACTTATGTTTAATATAACCTTTTGTACTCCCTCCGTCCCAAATTGGATGACAATTTTTAAAATTTGTGTCATTTTTCATTGCTTATATCTTTCAATATATAATGTTTTTCATAAGTTTGAAAACTTTGTATAATAGAACTAATTGAGAACTATCAAACAAGATCCATATTGTATATTTTTTGAGATTCATATTGAAAGATATAAAGAATTGAAATTGGCACAGATATCAAAAATTGTCATCCAATTTGGGATGGAGGGAGTATGTTTTTTTTGGTAACTACCTTTTGTATATTATTGGCTCAGTTCCATTTTCTCAGTTCTTGAACAAATCGCTTTTGCGATTCAAAATTTGTAGGCAAATACCATGAGAGAAGTCATGGGTTCAAACTCACGAAGGCAGATGCTTTGTGAGGAGGAGCAGTATGAAGATAGGATCAGCAACTTACCAGACAGCCTTATTGCCCAAATCCTCTCCTGTCTTCCCACAAAATACGCGGTGGCAACTATTGTCTTATCGACTAGATGGAAGCAATTATGGACATCAATCACCAGTTTGGATTTTGATGATGAGTTGCTGTTACTTCCTCATAATCAAACTAGTAATCCAATGCTGCACAAGATTTTCACAAGTTTTGTATGCCGAGTGTTGTCACTGCATAGGGGAAAATGTGTGCAAAAGTTCCGTCTCAAATGCACTCACACTTGTGATGTTTCACATGTTAATGGGTGGATTGCTGATATGGTACTGCGTGATGTTCGAGAACTTGATCTGTCCGTCCATGTGGAACACTCTATTTTGCGTCCTCGGAAGCTCTTTACTTGCAGAACTCTGGTGGTGTTAAAACTGAATGATATTTACGATGTTACGGTCATGGATGTACCTACTTCGGTTTCCCTCCCTAACCTTAAAATTCTGCATCTTGTTGGTATCGGCTTTGTAGATGATGACTCAATCAATAGGTTCCTCTTTGGCTGCCCTGTGCTTAAAGAGCTGAGTATGACTAGATGTGTATTGTGTAAGGGAAGATGTGGGTGTGATTAATGTTGTTGCACCTGTTCTTACAAGCTTGATTATATCCGAATGTTTGGCAGAGTATACCCACAGTTTGGAGTGCAAGATTGTGCTAGACACCCCGGCACTTCTATACCTCATGATCAGTGATTCTCCTGCGGGAGGTTATTTTGTAGAGAACTTGTGTCACCTCATCAGAGCTGATATTGATTTTGTTGAAGGGTGTAATGATTCAACTGTCTCTGAAGGCATAACTAATCTTCTCAGAGGGATATCTGGTGTTCAGTCTCTACACTTATCCAATTACTCTATGGAGGTATGGCTGCTTATATCTGATCTCTTTATGTAGTTAACTGCTTACCCAATCCCCATTGACTGACCACCCATGGTTGTATGCATGGTTTGCTAGTTAATTTGCATGTCATTCTCTAGCACTTGACTCATTAAAGTGTTCTTGTATAAAGGTTATTTCCTCTAGTAACTCTCTGCTGCCAAAGTTTCATAATATGACTTACTTGGAGCTTGGTGCAATGCCTAATGATGGATGGAAATTGCTGCCAGAGTTGCTGGAGAACTCCCCATATCTGGGGACACTTGTTTTTGAAAAGGTGAGTCAACAGGTAGTCTTTTCTTATTTGGTTTAGAGTTTAGACTATATTTGGATTCTGGAATTGTCTAGTGCCTGGTTTGTGGAGGGAAAAGAAAGGAACGTTGTGTTTGTACCAAACACAAGCAAAGTAGATCATCAAGAAAATAAAAGAAAAAAACACGAGCTAAGTAGCGTTTTTTTGGTATATGAAATTTCATTCAAGAAACACAGCCCAAAGGCTTCAAATGATACAGAGTATCCCAAGAAGCAAAACAAAATTGTGAAGAACTCCAAAGAAACACCACCACCCTAACCCAACTGAGGAAAGGAAACAAAAAATCTCAGCTGGAAATTCCAGTAGTAATATTCCAAGTACTGCAGACTGTATAGTTCCTCTGAGTTTGAATCACTTTCCTCCAAGAGCTAAGCTTTATCTCTCAAATCATTCTCAAGCAGCTGAATGATAGCATCACGGCCAGTAGCCGCGCTTGAAATCCCTAGAGTTTCTTTCAATCCACAAGTGATACAGGGCTCCTGCTATTGCCAACTTAAAAGCCACAGAAGCAAAACTCTTTCCCTTAACATGCTGCAAGGCCCAATTCACCTCAATGTCCCAGTTAGTTGGATTCCTTCTAATATTAAGCTTGTTGAGAACTGCTCCCCAGACTTGAGGAGAAAAGGAGCACTGAAAAAACAAATGGTTGTGCGACTCTTTCAACTGATTGCATAGTACACATGTAGAATCCAAACGGATCCCCAACTCAACATTACTCAATCTGTTAAGGCAGCAAAGCCAAAGATTAAATGCCTGTCTAGGCACACAATGGCTATACCAAACCAAATGGAACCATACCATGGTACCTGCATTCCCCATACCTAATTGCATTCCAGGCAGAATTAACAAAAATTCTCATCTGAAGAAGGCAACCAAAAAAACAGAGTCTTCAATATCAATATGAGGCAAAAGAGTACTATGAGTATGCTCAATGATGTATCATGTATGTAATAGTAGAGCTTCTTTGTCTAGGCCATCTCCATCCTACATTTAAAATAATGGAAAATACTTTGGTCAGCAAAGATTTACCTACAATTCTAGCAGCTCTTTCCCCGAACTTCAGGAATAAGGCCCTAAGTGGTGTCAATTATCCAGCCATAAGCATGTGTCATTTCCATTACCAATGTCGTATTGAATCAAGGGTTGAGCTTGACCATTTCAATTTCTTCTGTAATCAGGGACTTCGAGATGAAAATTGGTATTATCCATTGGATTGGAATCCACCACAGAATGTGCCTTCTTGTTTGCTCTCTCACCTCAAGGTAATTGAAATTAGATTCTTTGAGGGGGAGAGAGAAGAGTGGGAGATGGTCCAGTATTTTCTGTGCAATGCTAAGGTTTTGGAGAAGGTGCACATGCATTACAGCGATGAAAGAGACTGCACAATCCAGATCACACAGCGACATTAAGCACGAGCTTGAAGTTTGTAACAAAACTTGGGATCAAAGGTCTCTAGGACTTCTTCATGTCGCAACACAATACCAGACTTGTTTTGGATATTTTCGTGGTAGTCTCACTTTGTCAAATTAGCTTGTGAAAATCAATTTGCCATCATGATGCTGGAAGCGGGTTTTTGAGTCGTGACAGTGGAGATAAAGTTCTGTATTAGTGGTCCTGATCCTCTTTGTTTTGGTACTTCAGTTTCGTATCTCTGGTAATGGACTTCGTTAATAGGCTAGCCTCTGGTGAAGCAGGTGAATTGCTGTATACTCTTTGTGGAGTTTTGTCCACATTATTTGTGAAACCTCGTTTGTATGTTTCGACACGTGTTTTGTGACAGGTGCTTTGGGTGACACACTGGTTTCTACTATTTTATTTTCTTCCTCCAATATGTCCGCTCTTCTCTCTAATTAATTGAATGCGAATACATGTTGCATTAATTTGGTTTTCCTTGTGTACAACTAATGTCCTCGGCTTTGCTACATATTCAAAGTAAAGTACTGGGAATTTTACTCGAGGTAATACGGGTGGACCAAATTCAGTGGAGAAAATCTACAATACACACCCATCAAAAGGGTGTGCCATATGCACCTATTTCATGGTTCATTCATAACATTTTAGCATGTTTCGTAACTTCTGTTTTAGAATTCATAACTTTTCAGCAGTATGATTCGTTACTTTTTCATTATGATTCATAACATTTTGGTGTATCTCGTAACCTTTATACGATTTGTAACTTTTTAGCAATACAATTCGTAACATTTTCACTATTATCATACTCCCTCCGTCCCCTTATTATAGTCCAGTATTTCATTTTGGGTTGTCCCTTAATAAGTGTCCATTTGGTAAAGTTAGTTGGTAAAAGTTGGTACATTGTCTATTTTGTCCCTAAAAGTAGATTCCATTTTGAAAAGTTAGTGAGTAAAAAGTGTAATGATGATGGGTAAGTAGGGAAAGTGGAGGAAAAAGTTGATGTGGAAGGTATAATGATGATGTTTTTTTAATAAGTTGGAGTTACGAAGTAGGACATTTAAAAAGGGACGGAGAGAGTAATATTTTGGGAAGTGCATATGATACACACCCAAATAAGAGGTGTGTATTGTAGTCTTTCCAATTCAGTGAGGTATGACACAAACTGCAGTATAAACAACCCATGTAAACGGGTGGACCAAATTCAGTCGAGGTATGACACAAGCACTTCGACAAACTGGCTGTGCACTTCATTCACCTTTCAAAGAAGATCAGGAGGCAAATAAACAACCCATGTAATATATCCCTTCACCACCATTAGTCCCATATTGATTAAAAAAGAAAGGAATTACCAAAAAAAATAGAGGCAAATACAGAACTTCGAGTAAAGAGAATTGGTTTTAGCTGTCAAAGTAACATTTTGGTGGACGATTTGCTATATATATTTCTGTAGGCAAAGGCACACATGAAGTTGACATTCCTACTTGGAGAGGAGGGGGTGTTCAGTTTTGACATTTCCCTTCAAACAGGGAGCTAAACATCTTTCCCACATTGGAATCGCCCATAGAAATGTTTCGATTTGAAGGCGTCAACTCGGACAGATAATCACTACGTAATGCAATACATACATATAGGAGGGTGTAATTAGCTTGAATACCTCTTCCATGGTGGGTTGTGGATGTTCGCAACTTCAATTGGTCGACCAACCACCACATGCATTGGTTGCTGTCCAGTAATCTTGTAGTGGTTCTGCAACTACATATGGTCTCGGCTTCGGTCATTGAAGCAAATATTACCAAAGAAAACAATTGCTAGAGAAGAATGATTTCTATAAACACTAAACTAGCATGAAAGTGTGCTATATTTGCATGGAATTGAAAGAAAAAAAAAATGAAATGAAAGATATCTCAACAACGTATTTTCTTACTGCATAGTGACAAGTTAATCGCACAATACAAGTTTGAGGAACATGGTTATCACTTTTATCCTTTTTTTAGGTCCTGTTCTAGTAAGCCTTCTCCGCAAAGTTTTGAAAGTGTGATTACCATACACAATGCTTTTGTGTTTTACATGCCTTTTGGCCACGAAGAATAACTTTTGGCCACAAAGAATTACTCTTGGTTGCAAAGTAAATCTTGGCCGCGAAGGATAATTTTTGGCCACATCAAATTGCACTTGGCCGCTTCAAATTGCATTTGACCGCATCGAATTGCACTTCTATATAGTTATGGGCACCATTACTTGATCTTCTGCCAACAAACGACTAAAATAACCTAATCCAAACACTCAATTAGAGGGAGATTTAAGGTTGAGGGCATCCAAGTCATTACAACAAGTGAGATAAGCTATAGATAAATTAGTTTTGGCAGTATCGAATTACATTTGGCCACTACGAATTGCACTTGGCCACATTGAGTTGCACTTGACCGCTACGAATTATTCTTGGCCGCGTCGAATTGCACCTGGCCGCGTTGAATTACTCGTGGCCGCTTTGAATTGCACTTGGCCGTCTCAAATTGCACCTCAAATTGCACTTAGCCGTGCAATTTGATACGACCAACTGCAATTAAACGCGGCCAAGTGCAATTCGAAGCAGTCTAGTGCAATTCATTGTGGTCAAGTGCAATTTAATGCGGCCAAGTGCAATTCCATGCGGCCAAGTGCAATTTAATGCGGCTAAGTGCAATTCGAAGTAGTCAAGTGCAATTTAATGCGGCCAAGTGCAATTCGAGGCGGACATGAGTAATTCGTAGCAGCCAAGTCCGATTTGATGCGGCCAAGTGCAATTTGATTCGGCCAAGAGCAATTCGATGCGGCCAAGTGCAATTTAACGTGTCCAAGAGTAATTCGTAGTGGTCAAGGGAAATTCGATGCGGCCAAAAGTATATTGACTTTTCTCAATAACCGAATACTTTTGTTTGTAAATAATGCATGTTTAATTCCATCCCTAGTACACTGCTCCTTTTCTTTTTTTCTTTTTGACAAATTGTTTTAGCAAATACATTATTTTTAAGTTTGAAAATCACAAATAATTACTTATTTTTTAAAGAAAATCATTCCCCCCTTAAAAAGAATTTCGTCCTCGAAATTCAGAAAAAGTAGCTAAACCACAAATTAACACGACGTACTACTGAATTAAACCATGATATTTCTAGAAGATACAATAAAATGAATTGCACCTTGCCCCTCAAATGCATCAATATCATTTCCTCCATCTTCTTTTCCCTTACAACGAGCAGCTACATGTCCAGGTTGTCCACAATTGTAACATAACTTAGGCGAGCCATCACAACTATAACCATAATGAGATTTTCCTCAACGATTGCATAACCACTCAATCTGCTCACTCCTATCACCATTTGACTGCGCTAGCGTACAAGTCCTCTTGTTAGAGTTACTACCCTTATTGCTTTGTCCTAATTGCCACCATTCTCTAGATCTCTTAAACTGGCGCTCCTCACTCATCTTCTCCTCTTTCAAATCATTCTCTGCTGTCAATGCTTTAGTCACAAGTTTAGGTAGTGTCTTAACGTCAAGTAAAGAAACTCTCCCATGAATATCGAACCGAAGCCCCCTTTGAAAATGCCACACCTTATCTGTTTCGTTTTCCACCAAAACTCCTGCATATCTTGACAATTCATCAAACTTCTGCTGATACTCCGCCACTGACATATTTCCCTGCCTTAAAGCTAAAAACTCAGTCCGCATTTGGTCTTTAACTGTGGGTGGAAGTACTTCTCCTCAAAATCTTTTTTGAAATTGCTCCATACTAATTCGTTCTGCTTATCTTTGTAATGCTGCTTTGCTGACCACCACCAATGCTCAGCTCCCCCCTGCAGCTTATATGCAGCAAAAGACACTTTTTGGACCTCAGAACAACCTAACACATCAAAGATCTTTTCCATTTGCAACAGCCAGGCCTCAGCATCTGATGGCTTATCAGTCCCCATGAAAGACGGTGGATTAGTCTTCAGAAATCTATCAAAAGTATTGCCTTTGTCCAATATCAGAGACCTTGATGCAGTTGCTGGTGCCACTTGGGCTTGATGCCTGGCAAACAATCCCATAAAAGTCTGAAAGGCCTGAACAGCAGCTACCGGGTCAACAGAACCTGTGGGTGCACCAAAATTTGCAATAATTTCTGTAGTAGGATCGGTTGGATCCGCAGCAGGGTCGGCTAGATTAGCATTATTTTCTGTTTCAACTGCATCATCAAAAACTTCAGCCTCAGCACTACCTCGGCCAAGGCCTATTGGGTTGGTGCAGCCACGACCACGTGCTAAAGGAGTGGCTTGACCACGTCCGTGAACTGTAGGAGTGGCCCGACCTCGGCCATGAACTGTTGTTCCCTCATTTGTCGACCTAGTATTACAACGTGGACGAACCATTTCCTAACCTTGAAAATATAATATTATAGTCAATAAGCTAGATGCAGAATTATACAAACAAAAGATGAACTCACAAGCCTATGGGACTCCGGGGACCTAGGCCTCTTCTAAGACATGATGCTATGCCAAACGCAAATATAAAAATCAAAACCTAAGCTTTGATACCACCTATAACGCTCCAAGCAGACCACTGGCCCAGTACCCCGATTTTGATCCACAAGCCACACTACATGGCCCAAAAGCTTAAGCATAAGATATTAGTAGTAACCCACAAGGTTTGTTATGTGCCCAAGATCATCCATGTAGACTTCCAATGTGGGACGGGGTGTTACAATCTCCCCAACTTTATAGTCTCGCGCCCTCGCGAGGGGTTAAGCACTATAATCACTGACACTAATCATACCAAATTAACCAACAACCAAATCCAACCAAACTCCAAAGGCCCACATGGTCGTGTACATAGATGGCTTTGATACCACCTGTAACGCCCCAAGCAGACCACTGGCCCAATACCTTGATTTTGATTCACAAGCCACACCACATGGCCCAAAAGCTTAAGCACATGGTACTAGTAGTAGCCCACAAGATTTGTTATATGCCCAAGATCATCCATGTAGACTTCCAATGTGAGATGGGGTGTTACAGGTTGTTTGGCCTAATAAGTCAAATGTCTTTTTTTTTGTTTTTATTTAATTTTTTTCGTATTTGTTAGTTTTTTTTTCTCAATTTTTGGTGGATTATTGCTTATTCATGACAAGAAAAATCTAAAAAGTAAAAAATTATCATCGAAACCTAATTTTTTTGAATAAAGACAGAAATAAACCAATAAGCCAATTTCTTCTTCTTAAAGTCTATGGTTAAGTGCAGACTTCCCATTTTCACCAAGTACTGCCGAAACCATGAATAATTTCCACCAAGCTTCTTGTAGGGGATCCCTTACTTAGCTTAAGTGCAGACTTCCCATTTTTCAATCAAATTTCGATGATCCGATGTAACGACCCACTCCCACCCTGTACAATATTGTTCGCTTTGAACGCCAAACCCCATAGGCTTCCCAGTGAGGTCACCTATCATTGGATTACTCCAAGGTGAGCATGCTTAACTGTGAAGTTCTAATGGGTTTTGACGTCATCACGGTTTTAAAAGGCTTTGTATAAGGTAAGATGGCGATCTATTATTTATAGCACACGAGTTATACTTTAACAAGCGATGTGGGACCACCCCCGCTAACCCTTTTGGTCACCGATCAGACAGCCCTTGCACGGGTCCCAACCGTCCTCAGGCCGGTTGACCAATACCTGGAACTCCCCAGGAGCAGGACTTCACAATCTCCCCCACTTAGAAACACACGTCCTCGTGTAGGGTTGAGATTCTGTCCCACATTTTTGGTTAGTGCGGGCTCTGATACTATATATAACAACCTGCTCCCGCCCTATACAGTATTATTCTCTTTGAAAGCCAAACTTCCCAGTGAGGTCACCTATCCTTGGATTATACCAAGGCGAACACGCTTAACTATAAAGTTCCAATAGGCTTTGACACCTTCACAATTTTAAAAGGTCTTGTACAAGGTAGGATGACAATCTATTATTTATAGCACACGACTTACACTACACTAAGCGATGAGAGACCATCCCTGCTGACCTCTCTTGTCATTGACCAGACAGCCCCCACACGGGTCCCAACCAGCCTCAGGCTGGTTGCCACTACCTAGAACTCCCCAAGGGCAGGGCGTGACATCCAAACAATTGAATGTGTTCAAAATGTGATTTTACGGGTTGTTAAGAAAAATCAGCTAAAAACATGGTTGCAAAGTGCTTAATTTAAACAATTTTTCATAAAGTCCGCATATAACTATTTTATGAAAAATTATTTCGATCAAGCCCTTTAATTTTCAGTCATATATTTAGCTGATTTCTCTCAAGGACCTTTAAAAATCACGTTCTGAACATATTGAATGGTTTGGATCATCAAAATTTGATCGACAAATGTGAAGTCCGCACTTAAGCTAAATAGATGGTCCCTAATAAGAAGGAAACCTCCACATTTTAGTCCATTTCACATGGAGAGTCTTCATTTTAGTTAAAATGCGGACCTCCACATTTCTTCCATTTTTTGATCAAATTTCGACGATTTGAGCCGCTTAATGTGATCAGAACGTGATTTTAAGGGTACCCACGAGAAATCGGCAAAAAAAATCACCTGAAAGGGTTTGATTTGAGCAGTTTTATTTGAACCCGTTCAGTAACAAACTGTTCGGAACTGTTCGGATGAAGCCCTTCCCGGTCATTTTTTTTTCGATTTCTCGCAGGTATTTTTAAAATCACTTTCTGTTAAAATCACGTTTCTGAACACATTGAATGGCTCGGATCATCGAAATTCGATCAGAAAAGAGGAGTCCGCATTTTAACTAAAATAAATACCCCATCATCTGAAACAAACCGATATATATAGCCCTTCTACTAAGGGCGCCCTTAGAGCGAAAAAATGCGGACGTCGCGTGTGAGCCATTGGATTGTATTTTTAATGATCCGGATCCGCAGATTGTTTTAAATGAGGACCTCTTTCTTAAGGAGCAAAAAAAATGTTTACGAAAACTAAAGGTTAGTTTAAAATCTTTCTTATTGACTGTCTCCGTTTACTTGTGTCCATGTGTTTTTATTTTTGTCTAATCAGGAGACCGGATGTATACTTATTTCAGATTGTCGCACTCGTGCTTTACAACACTAAAATAGATGTCAATGCAAGAAATAAAAGTGGGTCGACAGCACTGGATATTCATTACATATTGACAATTCGTGAAGATACGGAACAAGTGTATATTGAAAGCAATGTCTTGCAAGATACAGATGCGGCTGAAACAATCGAAGGCCTCCTGCGTAGAGCTGGGGCTAAAAGACGCCGAGAACTTTTTTTACCGCATCAGCCTTCATGGCAGAAGAACAAAAACGAGACATTAATGATTGTATCATCACTGATTGCAACAATGGCATTCCAAGTTGGGTTGAACCCTCCTGGCAGTGTTTGGCAAGACAATTCAGTAAATGAGGCCGGGAAATCTATAACTGCTTACAACTATCTGTTTTGGTATTCAATCTTAATGTATGTCAACACGGCTAGATTCCTTCTATCTTTGACTACAATCTTACTGCTTATTATGGCTTTGCCTGCGGAAGGCAAGGTTTTTGGAGCGATTCGATCTTGTGCCTCCTGGTTAACGATCATGGCCACGGCGTTCGTTTATACATTTTGCATCACTGTTGTCACACCAAACGTGAGGCAGTCCACAAGCTATGCCATTGTGTATTTGGTTATGACATGGGCCTGTATGATATCGCTTTACCTCCTAAAGCACACCCGTCAATCGATAAGAAGTTTAATGGAAGAGCGAGTGAATCAAAAGAAAAACAGGGAAAGGATCACGTGGAGGAGACAACAAAAACAGCTTTCAATTAAAGTTGTCGGAAGGGAAGGTGAAGCTGGCTTAAGCACAAATGTTGAAGCCCGCGCAAGCGGGTTCAATGAAGCTGGCGGAAGCAGGTCTACTAGTCTTATTAAACGTGAAGAGAAGCAAAAGGAGGCCATGGAGCCAAATGTTGAAGCCGGCGCAAGCGGGTACAATGCTGGCAGCAGCGGGTCCACTAGTCGGTCCATTAGTCTTATTCAACCTCAAAGGAAGCAAAAGGAGGCCATGGAGACGTTGCCGGGATGATACAACCAAGCCCAGTTTCGGTGGAAGCTGGCGGAGGCGAAAAAATTGAAGCTGACAGAAGCGGGTCTGGTGAAGCTGGCACGAACAAAGAAATTGAAGGAGGCGGAAGTGAAGAGATTGAAGCTTTCGGAAGCAAGTCTGATGAAGCTGACGTAAAAATAGAAACTGGCGGAAGCGAGTCTGATGAAACTGGCGGAAGCAAAGAAATTGAAGCTGGTGGAAGCGAAGAAATTGAAGTATGTTAGCGGAAGCGAAGAAATTGAAGCTGGTCGAAGCAATAAAATTGAAGTTTCCCGAAGCGAAAAAATTGAAGCTGGCGGAAGCGAATGAATTGAAAGTTAGCGGAACCAATGAAATTGAAGCTGGCGGAAGCGGGTCCAAAGTTTGATCGACCTTTCCATGCTCATGGCGTGAATTTCATTCTCTAGAAGTGCTACAGTAGACACTTTTGTGTGTGTGTTGATTTCATAACTAGCTATGCTCATGGATAATCTCATTTATTTTCTGATTTTTACTGTTACATTATTTGTAGTTATGCTAGTAGTTTATGCGTCTCATGTCATGAATCCAATACAGAGGGGTATAATAATGTACTCCCTCCGTTCTAAAATAAATGTTCGATATGCAAAATGAGAACTTAGAAATAATAAGAATTTTTCAACAATTTATTAGATAACCATGAGTTCTTTTAATTTATGAATAAAGTTGGAATTTTTTCTTGTATAAAAAGTATACTACAATTTTTCATCCGTATTTGTTGGTCCACAAACATATTTTTTATGTCCCACAATATTTTTCCATGTTTGAAAGTCAATGAACAAATTGTGTCACTTTTGTTCTTTTACCGTTGCAACTAGGGGTGAGTACAGGTTGGACTTCACCATCACCTGTCACCCCACCTGACTTGATCGGGTGAAATGTTTTGCAAACCGATTCCGACCGCAGTCATGCCCAAAACCGCCCGAAAATGCTAAGTCGGACTACGGACGGGTTATGGTCGGGTCTTCGGGTTGGTGGTGTTGTGAAGATCGTTGCTTCATCGTCTTCATCTTCTGGTTTGTATTTACCCATTCTTAGCAAGACCCACTCAAAAAAGAAAAGAAACCTCTGGACATTAGCTTAAGATCTTATGCTACCCACCAAAACAGAGATGGCATGGAAGTCTGCCTCTCTCTTAGTAACAGCTATATGTAACTATAGGGGAAAAATTGTCACTAAAAATTTTTAACTACACATTTTTAGTGACAGCTCCGTGATAATTTTTTTGTCGCTGTCGCTCATTTTTTATTTATTTATAACGAGGCTAGGCTGAGAGAGTATTTTTTCCAGATCGTGATTTTTGAAAGTGGAATGGGCGCATAAGGACAAGGTACTGTCAAGTAATAGTAGTCAAGGCACTCCAAATGACTCAGAGTCAGCTCCACCAACCAGTCAAAGTCCAACTGGCAGTTAGCAAGTTAGATTGAAATGCAGATTGTAATTCCATTGAAATGTAGAGTGAAATTCCTTTGATTCTTTGTATTTCATTTCACATTCATTTTATCTTCAAAAAAAAAAAAAAATTTCACATTCATTTCGGGTGTAATTTCGTACAAGTAGGGATACGTAATCATTGTAAGTCAAGTTTTTTTTTTTTTGAATATACTGTAAGTCAAGTTTAACAGAATGAAATGAAGATCAAGTTTACAAAGAGACAAATGGTGGGTAGACAGCCGCGTGTGCGGTTGGAGCTGGAGAAATACTAACATTTTGTCGGTCGGGTTCGGGTTCGTCGGGTTGGCTCACACAGCACCCGTTCTCCAGAGAGATTATTCCATGCCCCCGGGGCATAGTATAATTTTTCCGTTCTCAGATCGAAACCCTCGTTTTTGCAAATTATAAACCTGCAGCTGACCGCTGCTGAAATCAAACCCGTCTGGAGAATTGTCGGGTCGGCCGTGTTACTCGGGTCAGCGGGTTTTCACCCCTAGTTGCAACAAATATTGAATTAACAAATCAAAAGTGATCATGATATTTATAATTTAAAAATTGGAATGCTCAATTTTGTAGGGAGATAGAGAATGGCGCCATATTCAAAAAACAATGACTTTGATTGTTTGAAGGGTAACATTGGAAAAATAAAATTATCCAAAGCAATCATGATGTCTCCAAAGCCAGTTGAAATTTCCAAAATGGACTAACAGATTAAAAGGACGGAGAGAGTATTATTTGTAAATCCTAGTTTTGGAGACCAAAGACTTATTTGTTGTGCCCCAAGGATCAAAACCAAACACAGATAAGATAGATATTTATGTACGTTGTTTCCCAAATTCGAATACTCCACGGAGGAATTAGATAAACACATATATAATATATGGACGAGCTTTACAAGTGAGTTCTCTCACCTCACCACACTCTCTCAACTATCTATGCTTTACATTGCAACTCACTGATCTCTCTTTGAGATACAAAAACAAGAGCCAAAGGCTCCAACTTGTAGGTGTTTATATCCATTTTTGGCTAAATTCTAAGAAGGAATTTGTTAATGGATTAGTGGTCCAAAATGTTGTTTTGGGCCTTGGTTGAATTAGGCCTTGATTGATTTAGGTATTTGGTCGAATATATAGTGGACCTATTCTTAGGCTTGTTCGGCTCAATTGAATTAAAGCCCAAATTAGATTCAAGCCTTGGCCCAAATAATCAAAACTTGGACTAGCTTTTTAGGCCTATTTAGCCCAATTAGGCTAAGATTCATTTTTCAAGCTTTGGCCCAGTTTTTTCAGATTTATTTAGGCCTGAAAATGAAGAAGTTAAAATGGCCTAGAACCTGCACAAAGGCCTGGAAGGTTCTCTCTAGCAAGCTGCTCACAAGGAGCTTAAAGGCCTAGAAGGTTCTCTCTAAGCAGCTCACAAGCAGCTCTATTAGACCTGCACAAGCTACTCACAAATAGCTTAACTAGGTTTGCTTGGTCTTTTGTTGCAGGAAAAGAGGGCGCAAGTTTCAAGGATTATCTTTGTTTTGAATCTTCTTGCAAAAGGAACCACCTTAGGGCCAATCAAGGTCGAAAAGTGATTGAAAAGTCTACTCTTTTACAGAAAAGTTTCAGCTTTTAGCCTTAAAAGTCCCAAAAATCTCCTTTTAGCAAGTATCTATGCAAAACGAGGCAAATTCAGGCCTGAAGAAGTTGCTATCAGGCTTGAGAATGCAGCTGAAGGTTTGGAGTAAAGAGCAAGGCTTGGGGCACGTGGCAGCAATACATGAAGGCCTGTGGAAGCAGCTCAAGGCCTGGAACTTTGCCTATAAATACCAGAATGAAAGGCCTTAGCAAAGGTCCCCGACCAATCAAGCCCACGGCTTATGCAAATTACATTTCAATTATCTTTACATTTCCAACAAATGTCTTTATCTTCCATCATACTAGCTGTCACGGGGCTACTTTTCGCCTAGAAATCTGCCCGTGATGGCACCAAGTTTGCCAACAACTTGGTCTCAGCCAACTAGTGTTTACTCACACACCCGATATGTTTGAACGTCTAGAAACACACTTAAGAGTTACGAGAACCGTCCCAACCTTTATTAAACACCAACTTACAAAGAAATATACTCAAGAACCTAGACAGAACATCCCCCTACCTTAGGCTACAAAAATGCTTGCCTAAATAGGCTTACAATCATAAAAACGTGGCCACTAAGTACATGAGATCATGGGGCCAACCTATGATCTTACAGTTGACATCCCCAACTGCCCTAGGGTTGTGCTGGCACTGCTAGAATCTGCTAGCACACTGAAATATGAAACTGCCTGGAGATAACTGCCGATAACTGCTCGTTTCTGCCTTGGACACCTGTCCCATGCTGCTAGCGACACATGCAGCCCGTTTCTGCCTTGGACACCTATCCCATGCTCCCAGCAACATGTGCAGAATGCTGTTAACCGTCAATAACCATTTTGCCTAAGCCAACTCAAGTTTGCCTCCATTTTGCCCGAGCCAACTCAAGACTACCTTGCCAATTTCGTGATCTAACCCCAGCTCCCAATACTTAGCCGTTTTTCTCGATTGCCTTGTCCCACAATCCTGCTTCCTATTTAGCATCCCTGCCACGATATCATCGGGCCATCACGTGCATCACGACTGCCACTTGCCTTAGGGACCAGTGCAGACACCAACCGACATGGTCGAGTCACCTTGTAAAGACATGCCTACCTCATGCCTTTGTTTCCACCGGTTGGCTAGGGTGCAAGGTGCCCCCGCTAGCCAAGCTTAGCAAGCCTTGGAAATCATGGTGCTAATAAACCACCCCCACCAGAGGATGCCGACGTCCTCGTCGGTAAGGCCTATAAGTACTACTGCACTTGCTTCTTAGACTTCCATAAAGTCCCATCCGTTTCCCATCAAGCCTCCGAGTCTTGCCTATTTTCACACTTCGCTAAATAGGAGGTTCTCCCATTTGCCTCGCTCTGTCCTTTCGCCTTATCATCCAGAATCTCGTGCATCTGAACTGCAAGAGAAGCCCGTTGAGCTTGTTTTCTTGCAGCAACTACCAAGTCTGAAAAATTCTGCACTTGAATTGCCAATAGCCAACCACCTGTTCCTTCCCTTCCTCGCTTTCCATTCTCTGCTTTGGAACAACGCAGTATAAAGCATGGTCGTTTCTCATCAATAATTAAAATCCCACCGAGATGTGGCATCACAGGCACTTTTGCAGCCACAAAGAACTCATTACCCAGTATAAGTTTGAAGTCATCAAGCGGATACACCACCAAATCCACTTGCCCGTTCCAGTCCCAGATCCTCAAAGCAACATTGCCCGTCATTCCATGCCCCACTTGTGCATTGGAATTTACTGTCTTGATCCGACTGAAACTTTCAATGACTTTTAAACCAAGCGACTGCACCAACCGTTCTGAAACAAAGTTGTATGTGGCCCCCATGTCCACCATGGGCAACACTTCCATTCCACAAAGCAACACTTTGACATACATCAAACCCGATCTCTGCGATGTTACTGCCTTGTTTGCATGAATCACGTTGAGCAATTGCATAGGGTTGACCCGGACATGCACTTCAGAGTCTGAATCACCATCTTTCCCTTCATCCACGCAAATAGCATTTAGCTTTTCGCGCTTTGGGCAATCCTTTGCCCGATGAGGCCCATCGCAAATGAAACAACCCTTGCTGAAATTCCCTTTGCCTTGCTGTTTGTCCTCCGCAACCGATTCTGATTTCTGACCCTTGTCTTTCTGACTCTTATCCCATTTCTTTGAACTAGATTTTGACGTGCTGGATTCAAAAGAATTGGATTCGCCCGTCAGTTTAAAATCTGCCAACCCATGGGCAGCAGCAACTGCCGATGACAAGTCCTTAATTCCCAGCCTTCGTAGTTCCAACTGTGCCCAATTCTGCAAACCCGACATAAAATTGAAAACCTTATCCTCCTTTGACATGTTCTTGATATCCAACATCAAAGAACTGAGTTCCTTCACATAATCTCGCACTGAACCCATGTGCTTCAATTGTTTCAGTGACTCCCTTACAAGCCACAAAGAATTGCAAGGCAGGAATTGATCCTTCAATTCTTTCTTCAGCGTTTTCCACTGCTCGATCTTTGGACGCCCGCTATCCTTACATCGAGTTCTCCACCAGAGTTTCGCATCGCCCATGAGAAACATCGTGGTGATTGTCACACGATCTGCCTCTGGAACACGAGTAGCAGAGAAGTACTGCTCCATATCCCATAGAAAGTTTACCAGCTCCTTGGCATTTCGGGCACCACCGAAAGCCTTCGGTTCAGGAACCTTTACACGAGTCTCGAATCCGTTTGAGCGACCAAGGAAGGCCCTCTTCACAACCAGCAATTCTGACTCTAAGTTAGAAACCCGCTGCTTCATGACATCTGAGAGTTCGTTCAAGTCTTCCAACATCTCTATAACCTTGGTTTCGGTCTAAACGACGTGTGTTTCGTGAGCTTTTTTCTGTGACTTGACCGAAGCCAACACAACGTCCAGGCGTTCAACCAAGGTAACACCCTCATTAGAATCATCATCGCCAACGAGCTTTTCCAACTGTGTAACTCTAACCCATACCACCTCGAGTGCAGCATTTGCAGCCATACCTCCAACCCAAAGTCCTGCAACCTGAGTTGCTCTGATACCAACTGTCACGGGGCTGTTTTAATTTTCGCCTAGAAATCTGTCCGTGATGGCACCAAGTTTGCCTACAACTTGGTCTCAGCCAACTAGTGTTTACTCACACACTCGATATGTTTGAATGTCTAGAAACACACTCAAGAGTTACGGGAACCCTCCCAACCTTTATTAAGCACCAACTTACAAATGAATACACTCAAGAGCTTAGACAGAACATCCCTCTATCTTAGGCTACGACAATGCTTGCCTAAATAGGCTTACAATCATAAAAATGTGGCCATTAAGTACATGAGATCATAGGGCCAACCCATGATTTTGCAGTTGACACCCCCAACTGCCCTAGGGCTGTGCTGGCACTGCCAGAATCTGCCAGCACACTGAAATATGAAACTTCCTGGAGATAACTGCCGATAACTGCCCATTTCTGCCTTGGACACCTGTCCCATGCTGCCAGCGACACATGCAGCCCGTTTCTGCCTTAGACACCTGTCCCATGCTCTCAGCAACATGTGCAGAATGCTGTTAAGCGTCAATAACCGTTTTGCCTGAGCCAACTCAAGTCTGCCTCCGTTTTGCCCGAGCCAACTCAAGACTGCCCGGCCAATTTCGTGATCCAACCCCAACTCCCAATACTTAGCCGTTTTTCTCGATTGCCTTATCCCACAAGCCTGCTTCCCATTTAGCATCCCTACCTTGATATCATCGGGCCATCACGTGCATCACGATTGCCACTTGCCTTAGGGACCAGTGCCGACACCGTCGAGTCACCTTGTAAAGACATGCCTGCCTCATGCCTTTGTTTCCACCGGTTGGCTAGGGTGCAAGGTGCCACCGCTAGCCAAGCTTAGCAAGCTTTGGAAATCAAGGTGCTAACACTAGCCATGCCTAGTTGATGTTTTATTTCCTTGTACCAACTTCGTTAAACCGTTAATGAAGTTCTTTTAATTTCATCACACCTTGTTTCTTTTTCTTTTCGTTTCAACAACGGCTAAGAAATTCTAAGTCGTGAGCCTGCAAAGTCAAACCACAAACCACAAACCACATACGGCCTCACCCCTTAGGTCGTACGCGATCATTCTAGAAGAAGGCAGATCCGAGGCAGTCAGGCCTTAGCATGAAATTGGACTGCAATCCAGTCCTGGCATGCCCGCATCAGGCCTAGAACTGCACTACTCGTTGTTCCTAGGCCAATTTTTACTTTTTGGGAACAAACAATAGGCCAAGCTTGGAGCCCTGGCCTATTTCTTCATCACGCCAGACAATCCATTTACTCCTTAATTGGCTGGCTGAAGAAGACTGAGAATGTCACGCTCTGGATTTTTAACATATTAATGATTGTATTTTCGATAATAGACAATCACGGTAGTACTTCATAATACCCCAAATCATCTCCCATAATCCGTCCAAAAGAACCATTAAGTTAAAGTTTACAATTTATGGCACTCCGGCCCAAAATACTTAGACAATAGTCCCAAAAGAGTAAGTCAAAAGAATATGATAGGAATTACGATTACATCTTCAAAAGGATTTTACAAAAGATGCCATGATAATTCCCCGGTGTTAGCATTCAAAAGAATGGAGTCATATGTGTAGGGGGATGAAAACAATTGGTGCTTCGGATCAACTGGATTGCAACGACTTATTCGTGCCTCTTCACCGGAACCCTAACTCGACGTCTAAACCCTAATCTGCAAAATAGACAGGGGGTGAGTGCACCTTTGCCTCTCGTGGCAAAGGCCCTCCGATGCCTCTGTTAGTATTACGTACTAGAAATTTAACCCTAATTCTCAGTAGGAAAGCAATCAGAATGCAATGTACTGCGTACCTTTTTCCTCTAGGTTTACCTCATATTTATAGATTCGTGTATGCTTGTTGCCTAAGCATCCCTGTTTCCATAGGATTCCCAACTCGTATAGGAAACCCAGGAAATCAAGGATTCTCGTTTCCTTTATCAGTTTAATAGAAAAGAGTCCTTTTAGGATTCTTTTCCATTACTGGCCGAACATTCCATTCTCATTGGGTATCTTTCTCAGATTCTATATTCTCGGGATCTTATTCCTTAACGGAATACCAACATTCTGGATTCTTCCAGAATGTTCCTCAAACTCCAACAATCGATTTGGAGCTCTTTCATTGTTCGGCCATCTCGTTGCCGAACAGACTGCCTGGACCAATGACTTCACTTGTCATTGGCCTTTTATTAGCCGAACAGACTGCATAGATCAATGACTTCCCATATCATTGATCCGTATTCCTGTTCATCATACTGCCCGGCGACAAGTCCCGTTGTGTTCACCACGTTTTCCCAAACATCACGTGTTCGGTAACTAAATGCATCTGCTCGGGAATACCTCCCTACAATTGCTCCCCAGCTTCATCTATTTACCACTGTTCGGGGGCAATATATGATGCTTAGAAACAGAATTTTATCTAGACCAAACTCTTTTGATCCCGTGCAGTCATAAATTCAATATTTCATTGATGCCTTTTGGCGCCTCTGTCATTATACCATCTCGAGGTAATGACTCCACGTGGCGCATATCGTATGCTTTACATTAAATGTGAACTGACGTTTTATCTAAACGACGTCAATACGTCGTTAGTTCGATCCCTTTATCCCGTTACTTAAAAGGTAACGGCGTGAGACGAGACGTTTCGTCTCCGTCTCTGGCATCTAAACCCCAGAAAGGGCTCATTTTGGATTTCCCCACCCAAAACTTCAAAACTCTTTCTCTCTCTAAGCTTTCTGCCATTGCCGTCGTCTGCAAACTCGATTGCATTCCAGGGAATCGTCACCGTATTCTTGTAAGATCCTCGTTCTTACTTCATTTCTTCTGTTTAGGTTTCTATCTGAGATCTCCATTCTTGATTTCGTGAGTCGTTTTCTAGGGTTTCAGTCGCACCCTTTTCTAGTCTTTTTACTTCGAATACATTCATGGCAGATAACAATGAAAACCCTCTTAGACCCAGCAAGTTTAGGAAACTCTATGAAACTCCAACTGCCATGGCGGCATTTAGGTCTGAATACAACATTCCTGACAACGTAGGACTCGAACTCGCCCCTCTAGGGGCAGATAGGGACGGTGGCTCTTGGGATAGAATGTGTATCCCAATCGTGGCCATCGTCGAAGGCGGGGTCCGTTTCCCCCTTCATCCACTCCTTCGTCAAATCTTAAGTTGGTACCGTCTCACTCCTATGCAAGTGTCAACAAATGTTTTTAGGCTGATAATGGGGGTAGTTGCTTTGAATAGGATTCTAGGCACCCAGCTAGGGATCTGGGACATTCAGTGGTGATACAGTATTGTACTTAACCCTGAATATAACACATACTATTTCAAAGTAAGAAGGGCAGAAAAGCGTCTCGTACTCAACCTGCCAGATTCTGCTCGGGACCACGAGGTTGACTTTCTATATGTCACTGGAGCTTTTGAACCTCTAGGAGAGGATGGTCAAGTGGTGGGACTCCACTGCCCCCACATATGGGGATACCCACGTAATACTCTTCATTTTTTTCTAATTTTTGCAATTGTTTTCGTTTACTGCTTTCTCGTAACTTTTCCATACGTCTTATTTTGTTGTTTCAACTTTGATCTTGCAGTTGAAAACGCTAACCGCCGTCCCAGACGTACACCGAGCAATATCCGAATAGAGGATATAAACAAAGTCCTCAAGTATACAGGAGAGTCGGGTACCCGAACAGCTGGTCGGGGTCGAGACGCTGATATACTGCTGGGATACGACCCTTCATACAGAGGGGTTATTGACAGAAGACTTGCCCATCCCAGCACAAGTGCTGCTTCTACCTCTACATCAACTGCTCCTCAACAACGTATTTCAAGACTTCAAGCCGGTGTTACTGTTGCTGGCCAACCTGGTGAAGTTCCCATTTCGGAAGGTGTGCCGCTTCCTCGTTTAAGACTTAGAAGATCTACACGTGGGTCAGTTTCTGAACAGCAACATCCCGAACAACTGATTTTAAATCGTGATACCAGCCAGTCTTCCTCCTCCGGTTATTCTCGATCGCAAGAGGTTTTAAATGTGGAGCAGATTAATTTTCTTTGTGTTGATGAATTTAATTTAGGTTGTCATTCATATCTTGTGGGCTTTGTCAATGCTTTGAAAATTGATCTAGTTTGGGCTAAGCACTTGGTTGAACTCAAGTGTCTAAATCGAATTCGGCAAATGCGGTATTCGAAGTATCTTATCTTGTGGCATGGTCGAATTCAATTTTTGATAAAAGGTGTAGAATGGAGTGCTATGTTCATTGTCTTAACTCTCGTTGACATAATAAATGTTCGGCACCCGCGTTTGGCTATTCGTACATGATTTTTTTTTTTTTTTGTCTGTTATAGCCACCTGTTTTTCACTTGAGAAATAGGGAGAAATGTAGTACCCGTGTTTTTCACATGAAGAAAGTGGAGGCTTTAATTTTTGTTTTTCATTTTTATTTCTTGCATTGTTTATTTCTTTTAGTTATTTTTCTTACTGTCTTGGAGGCTCACATTTTGCAGGTTGTTCGATCCAAGTTGGGGGGTCTCCCTCTTTCTATAATTTTCTCTGCTTAGCCTCTCCTTTTCGAGGTGATATCTCTCCCCTCTTTTACATTTCTGTCTTATCTTTATTTTTCATGCCTTCAATGCGGACATTGAATAGTTCAAGTTGGGGGGAGGGATCACTTTGTTCTTTATTTTGTTAATAAAATAATTTTGAAAAAAAAAAAACTTGTTGGATCCTTTCTACTTGGGACTTGAAAATTGCAAAGTCTACTTGTGAGAATTTATGGGCATTCATTGAATATTTATATTACATGGTAGTTCTTTTTGCTAATTTGGCAATAGGAATTTATCCTGGCATACACTCTTAGCATCTTTGCACCGCACGTTTCTTGGACCTTGACTGCTTGTGAGTTGTGACTTGAGTGCTTTCAATGGCTAGATTAGTGGAGACTTATGCCCATGTAAGCTTTAGTGCCTTTCCTTTCTTTGGAGTGGTGTCACATAAATTCTTTGTTTGTCGTAAAAAAAAAAAGGCTTAATCGTTGTTGATCTCATTATCTTTTGTCGTCAAGTGTTGAGACTTAATACATGTCTGTTATCTTATTCTTTTGAATTGGACCGTTACTTGATTTTATTGCCCATAGGAGAGGATAATAGGCCATCTTTGCTAATTGAGCCGGTTCGTTTCTTTTTCTTAAATATTTATCCTTGCGAGCCACATTGAGCCTCTTGCATGAGCCTTTTTCTTATTAAGCTTCACCAACCAAATTGTGTCTTGAGAATGGCGAGCTAATCATGTGAAAGTTAATTTTTGAAGAGAATATGGTAAGTGTTTTGAGAATGTTGTACTCGAGTTGCGGTGTTCTTCCCCATGCAAAAAAAAAAGAGATTGAAACTTGAATTAAAAAAAAAAAAAAGATAAGGGAAGACACCAATATACTTGTTGCAAGGAAGATACAAGTTGTTTCATCGGGGAATTGTGTGAAGGGTAAAAAATTTGAGAGATATGGTGGAGTTGAAAGAATGATAAGAGGGTGCACATTGGTACACTTGCCCTATGTTATTTTAACCTATTCTCGGATACTTGCTTATGATTTATCCTAACCTTTGAAGCACTTTTCCTTACCCAATGATATAACGAAAAAGTCCTATTTGATCTTAGGGGTAATGTTTTGTGGATCGATGGATAGATAGTCTTTAATGCTTGACATTCCTTTCATGAGATCATGTGTCTACCTTAAAAAGCTTTCCCTTCGTGTCTAAAGTGTGCGAGGTACTTTGATTCTCTATTGTATAACTTCCGCCCGCACACATTGAGAGTTTATTAAATGCACCTTGTTTGGAGCGTTTTCTTTTATTGAGTGCATGACATGGTGAGAATTGAAGTCGAGACTCGGTCCGAAGAGAGTACTTGGTTGTGGAATTCACTTGTGGTTAAGGTCCTTACTCACACAAGCTAAGCTTGGATGCCATGATTTATTTCTATGTTTTGATAGCCTCTAGAACTATTTTCGCATATGCTATATTCTTGGCATTGGCATATCAAAGAGTTGCATTGCAATTTCTTTTTGGGTTCCAAGTAAAGGGATCCGCGGTGTTCTGTGGATGATCACTTCTGAAAATCCTCACGAGACTTCACTCGTCCTACCGGAGCCGCCTGGGGGTTTAAAAGAACTATCGTTTTTAATTAGTTTTCTTTAGTTGCATTTTGTTTTCTTTGCTCGAGGACTAGCAAAATGTAAGTTGGGGGGTGTGATAAGTGCCAAAATATACATATTTTGGCCCTCCAATCTACATTTATTAGTCCTTTATTTTTGTTAACTGATTTTTATTATATGCTTTTTATGTTTGTAGGTTGCTCGAGCCCGTTGTCCGAGATTTTGAATAAAAAGAAGATTTTAAAGAAGTTTGGGGTTCAATGCAAAATAATTCAAAATTAAATGGTTCATATGTTATTTCATAAAGCCCAAAGGGCCTTTGTGTGATTTAATTTCTCAATCCCTATATAAACAATTAACCTACCGGTGAAAGGACGGATCCCGGGGAAAAAAAGGAAAGAAAAGGCTGCTGCTGCCGTGGAACAGTTTCGGACTAGAAACGAAGAAAGGGATGCCGACTGCCATCAATATTGTTTAGTTTCTAAGTTTTGTTCAATTACTCGCATTCCGCGCATAATCTGGTCTCAAAAATGCTTGACCGATTCCTAGACCTAAAATAATGGGTTGCCCCAAGCGTAGGGCAGAGACCGACGTAGCACAATATCCGGTAAGACCGGAGTCGAATCCACTAAGGACGGTGAAGTGTGCTGACTTAAAACTCGGGTTCTAGTATTAAAATAGCTCTTAGGTAGCCACCCCTAATCTTTTGGTTGATTGATTAACTAATGCTACTGATAGATTGCTTGAAAGAATAAAAAGAGAGGCGCGGTCGTAGGGAATCCGGCGCTTGCTACCCAATTAGAATCCTCTCGCTTTTCATAGTTCTAAAAAAATGGTTAAATTTAGGGAGAATTGGAAACCCCGAAGAATGCGAATCCTAAGGTTGCCGGTCCCGTACACAGCGGCGAACAGGTTTTGGTCCCCCGTTCCCGCTCACATGAGCCCTGGCAATGCCTCGGATCGTCCATCGGACGTAGTTTTCACCTACTAAATTTATTTAATTGAATTAATGTGCAGAAAATTGCGAGACGAATCCTAATTGGGTCGCGGCGTTCCTTTACCCAGCGACCTAACCTCAGAAAAACTACTCACTCATTATTAAAAATAAAAAGAAAGAAAAATAAACCTTAACTTGCATCATGCTTGGAATCAAAATTAAACAAAAGATTAAAACTAAAATGAGATCCACGAGCAACTGTAATTAAGAATAAAACGTGATACGAGTTACCGGAAGATGTGTTCTTGAACAAAACTTGAAAGCTTCAAAAGAAAAGAGCTCTGGAAAGAAAGAACGTGGAAAGAAAGCTGCTAATAAAAAGTACGAACCCTAAAAATAAAGTTCTCCGTGGTATTTATAGGAAAACCCCTTAATTCGGAATTTAAAGAATGATTAAACAATCATTATTTTCGTTGCGGCCGTCAACTAAACAAGGATTAATTCCGTTGTGGCCGTCGTATCGATACATGAAATGGGAGTATCGATGCCCATAATTCTGTTCTTTCGTGGACCAATTTATCACTTAATTGTATCGATACATGCAATTTAGTATCGATACCCAAGTTCCTGTTAGCCTTTGGATCACTCTTGCAACTCATTGTATCGATACATGCCACGGTCGTATCGATACCGCCCGCTACAGTGGCCATCTTTCGATCCTTGCATGGGTTTTGACCACCCGACATGCAAACGACGTCACCTGACGTTTATGCCTCCGCTTTGGCATCCCGGCAACGAATGAAGCGGCCTCGAAACCTCTCATTCCAACCTTGGCGCTAAAACCACCCTATTACCTGTGAAAATAATAAAAACACAAAACCAAAGCAAAGCACGGCATGAAGTGAAAAATGGAATAAAACGCGCCTCTAATGCGCTAATTTGCCCTACTTAGGTGCTCATATCCAAGATATCACACACCTATCACATTGCGAATTCAGTCAGGGGAAGTGGAACGGTCAGGGTTAGCATGGGAGAGGGTGTTGGGAAAATTGAACTACCAATTACCACTTTAGCCCCTCTGTCTGTTATTGGGCTAAATAGAATTCTACTACTACCAAGGGCAAGTCTCAGTAATTTGGTGGAAAATAGAGACAACTAGGCAGCTAACTCCGTCAATTGGATTGCTGACTCTATTAATGAGATTTCAGCATCTCCTAGTATCCTAAGAGAGAGAAATGATGAAGGGGCAGTTAATGATGAAGGTGACATTGCTATGCAAAACTTGATTACCCATACTAAGGATGAACCCATTCTTGCTCCACTAAAGGCTGCCATCAATGGTGTCAAAGGAAAGAAGAAGAGGAAATCTATCTATGACATTCTTGGTGGTTTGTCAAAGGTTAATTCGTCCAACAAGGGAAGGAAGAACAAACAAAAGTGTGGGACCTTCAGATCTGTAGTTGCAACAGTAGCTCTTTCGACTTCTATCTCTTCAGCAGGGGTGGTGAACAGAAACAGGATTATATTGAATGGAGCACAAGCTATTTGGGAATGCAACAAGATCATGGGTATGGGTTATGATGGAGATGAGGATGAGGTTGTAAGCAAGTTTGTGGAAATGGAAGCTCAGGACTTAGATAGAGCTGATAGAGCCTCTGGTCAGCTCTAATCACACATCCTCAGTTACTATCTTGGTCCTCACTTTGTTATAGAATGAAGTGCATGACATGGAATGTTTGAGGACTAACCAAAAAAGAGAAAAATAGGTAGAATAAAAAAGTTGCTTAAAGAAAGATAGGTGGATATGGTGTTCTTTCAAGAAACCAAACAAAGGTCTGTATCTAAGGATTTCATAAATTCAATTTGGTGGAATGACAACTATGAATTTCTGGAAGTTGATGCAATCGACACAGCTGGGGGTCTTTTATGCTTATGGAATCCACAAGTCTTTCGTCTAAAGGAAGCAGTGGGCTCCAGAAACTTCATAATTTTGAGAGGTTTCAGGTTGGGCAGCCTTTAGAATATCCAAAAAGTTGCAATGCATGAAGGATGCTCTAAGAATTTGGAGCAGGGAGGAATTTGGTTGCTTGTGGGTGGGGTTGTTTGTGTCGAGGGTGGGGTTGTTTGTGTCTGGGGTTGTTTGGTCTGGTTTGGTGGGCTCGTGTCTTCTTTTTTATTTTTTTGGGGGTCGTCCTTTGGTCAGTTCTGTTCTGATTTGGTCTGTGTTTGGTGGGCTTGTGCCTTTTTAGGGTCTTCCTTTGGCGGGTAGGGGTGTCTTTGTTTGGGGTTGCTGTCGGGTCTTTTGTTGCTCCTGTGTATTCGTTTGGGTTGATGTCGGGTCTGCTTTGTTATGGGGTCGGGTTGGGGTGTCTTTGTTTGGGTTACTGTCAGGTCTTTTGTTTGGGTTGTGTCTGTTGTTATTCTTGTGCTTGGGGCAGTGGCTGTTTTGGGGGTCGTCTTTTTCATTTTTGGCATCTGGTCCAACCTTGCTCTAATGCTTGCTGATGTTGAGCTTGGAAAGTTTATTGTTGCTGGATTTCAATGTTCAGGATTATCACCATCTGATTGCTTCTGTTGTTTATTTTGCACTAAGATGAATCCTGAAAGATGCTATTTGAGACGCAAGTGTGTTGCTGCTACTGAAATAACTTGTTGCTGCTATTGATATAACTACTGCTGCTGATCTGCTCTTGTTTTAGTAGAAGCCTAATGCTACCACCATTTTGATTATCCATTCGGATAATCCATTCTGATGCAAGGGCTGCAATCTGAGGATCTATTCACCTGCTGATTCCCCCAATTTGATTATCTCAAATTGGTTGGGTTCAAAGGAATCTTGCTTTAACATTTTGTTCTGATCTTACTGGGAAGTTTTTCAACTTGTAATTTGGTTGGGTTGATTTCGTATCAATCATCGGGCTATGGGGTAGGGTGCCAACCTCGTTGGGATATTACTCACTTTGTGATGCTACCTTTTCTTGTCCTGTTTATCGATGTACTTCATTTCATTTCATTTTAATGAAATATATCTTTTTCGCCTTTCAATAAAAAAAACAAAATTTGGTTCAGCAAATTGGTCTCTTAATCAAATTGCTGACATATTTACCAAGTCATTGGGTGTAGATCATTTTCAATTCCTCAAATCCAAACTGATGGTGGTAGACACCCCATCAATTTGCAGGGGAGTGTTAAGTAAACTCACTAAGAGCAAGTTTATCAGTCGGTAGCTATACTACCTCGTGAACAGTTTACAATTCTATTTTACCTATCAACTTTTTCTTTCACAACTACACCAACACTATTTATTTTACTTATCACCAATTCAAATATACATTTTTTTTCCTCCTTTCACCAAAACCCAAATTGCAAATTGGGAGGGAGGGAGAGAGAGAGAGAGAGAGAGAGAGAGAGAGAGAGAGAGAGAGAGAGAGAGAGAGAGAGAGAGAGAGAGAGAAAAGGGGAGGAAAAAGAATAGAAAATTGGAAACCTGATGAACAGTGCCACGGTAAAAGTGCCGACGAACTGTTCATGGATATATTTTACCGCCCCTTTTAGAGAATCAGGTGCAGCTCCCTTTTAGACATTTTCCTAGTCAAAACAACTAATTTTGCATTTTGCATGTACCGGTGTTGATGCTCTAAGACTCTAAGAGTAGTGAAGTGTCCACCTTGGCAGTTAGTTAGTTGAAGCTTGAAGTCGGTGTAGTGAACCAGCTGTCAATAGTTCAATAAGTCTAGGTACACTATCTCCAACCACTATACCATCCACTACATTTTTTGTAGGGCCCACTCCGGATCCCAAAAAAATACAAAAAAATGTTCATAAATTTTAAAATAATATATTATAGTGCCCTGTAAAAAATCAGCTCCAACAAATATCGATAAGTATTATTTCTTGATTCGTAGGGGCGAAACTGTACAGCTGAGCGAAACTGTACAGTTGAGCAGTTTCGCCTCTACAAATCAAGAAATAATACTTACCGATATCTGTTAGATAGACCTGATTTTTTACAATGGCCCATAAAATATTATTCTAAAATTTATGGACATTTTTCTGTATTTTTTTGGGATCCAGGATGAGCCCCACAATAGATGTAGTGGATACTGTAGTGGATGGATGGTAGTGTATGTAGCATCTCTCGTTAGTTTGCTTTGTGTTGCATGTCATTTGTATTAAATTTGGGGAAAATGTAATGTGCATTTGAGTTTGAGTTGTAATTAGTTAGATAAAAATATCAGAGGTTAGGGTTTTGATTCATTCATTGAGTTGGTAATTGAGAGACATCAATCAATAGAAAATCTTCTTCTCTGTTTGTTTGTGATTTTCTCTGTTTGGTATAAAGAATATTGTCGTGTCCAAATAGACCGTACCAGCCTATATCTTTGCATTAGTTCACTTTATACACATAGGATAATATTGTAAACTCTGGTTTATTGACAGTAATGAGAGGTGTTTTGGCTTAATAATCTTTGGACTACTTTTATTTTTTTTGCCTTCTTCATAATTTTCCGCATTTGTTAATATTTTGTTAATTTCTTGGAATATGTATTTGTCTCGACGAGAGAAATCTACAAAGTGAAGAGTTATGATCAAAACCTTTAAATGTTCACTGAATATGAAGATAATCCAAAATAGAAAAATTTTTGAATTATTTTTGTCTTTATTCAAAAATTTGATGCCAAATTTACAACAACGTTGTGGTTTGGATTGGTTTCTTACCAACTTTTAGGATTTTTGGGGTGTTTCCTACTTGGTTTAAGCTCATCCTGTTGAGCCTAGATCAGTGCCTCTCTGTGGTTAGGAGTAGAGGGATTTGGATGGTCGGACCGGTGAATTCGAATTCCTATTAGCTTTGTACTTCGTGTTTTGAGGTAATGAATAATATATATTTTTGCTGATAAAAAAAAACCTTACAACAACGATTTGAATGAATGCAAAAAGTAATCCATAGGAATTATTAACCATATCCACACTTATTGAGTGATGATCAGCAAAATTAAACTGTAAAAACTGTAGTATTAAGAGGACGATAAAGTGCCTTTCAAAAAAAGAAAAGAAAAAAGAGGAGGATAACGTAATAATTTTAGTCGAGTTGCTTTCTAATTGCGCAATTGCATAAGAAAAACATGGGATCAAATTTACAAAATTCAGATAAAAATTTAAATGGAACAAAGAATAAACATGGAAGTTAATGGGGCAAGTAATCACACTTGAACTGGCTCCGCTCTTGACTTGAGTCCGAAAAATCAATTTTAATGTAATTGCATAGAAAATTAACCACAAGAGTCATTAGCGATATAACTTTCTTGCAATAAACGCCGAGGAAAAAAGAAAAAACTTTATTTCAATAAACTCAATTTGCTGTAAGAGGCCAATTTTATCTTAACATACAATTTATTAAGCTTTAGTCATGTAAACAAAGGTTAAAATTGTGTCGTCAAAATATTAATTTAATATAGGAGAGAGGTAAGAGATCCATTTCAAGGATGAGGTTATTATCTTTTGAAAGCTAAGTTTTTTTTTTTCCGCCAATATTATATACAGAGCCGGCTCAGAGGGGAAGCAGAAAAACATAGCGCTTCCGGCCTTTGAATTTTGGAACAAATTTGGGGCCCCACTTCGATATAAGTTATCTACAAGTATTTGAAAGATTTCATAGATGAAGTTTCTCTCTCACAATTATATACTTTTAGGTTAAATTTTGTAACTTTTAGTAGGGTTATTTTGCACATGCTTTAAAATAAATTTTTGAAGATGTAGAAGCCGGGGCCAATACTGGGAGTTTGTTTCCGGCACCCAATAAGTATTATTGGGGTTTAACGGGGTGTTAGTAGGCTAGTTCCCATGGGGTTTCATCAAAGACTATTCATAGCCCTGAATCCCAAATGTCCACAACGGAGCTCAAACTTTGACTTCCCATATGAGGAGAATAGGAGTTACCAACTGCAACAGGAGCCCATTGGTTTTGAAAGCTCAATTTGATGAGGACAAAGGTTTTAGAAACGACCATATGGGACTGGTACTGTTATACCCCTACACCCCTATAGTTTTCAGTCGAGTTGCTTTATGATTGTAAAATTTCATTAAGACATGGGAACAATTTACACAATCAGATAAAAACGTAAAAGTAATGAATAATCATGGAAGTCAGTGGGAATATTACTTTCTTGCAATAAATGCTCAGCCAAAAAAAAAAAAAAATTAAACTTTCTTGCAATAAACGCTGGCCAATTGTATCTTGACATACAATTTAAACTAAATTTAAGTGTAAACAAAGGTTAAAATGGTGTCGTCAAAATAGTAATTTAAAATGGGAGAGAGTTAAGTGATCCATTTCAAAAGCTCAGTTTATGAGGGCAAGGTTGTAGAGTATATATTCGATTCCCTATCGTACTGTTACGGCCAGTGCCTCCAGTTTGATACAAAAGCTGTCGGTAGGGTCGGGGATTTTGGGTTTATTTGAGCATTTGCACCTGATTAATTTGCTTATCCCACTCCTTACCCTATCCTTGGCTTATCCCACTTGTGGTAATGACTTGGATGCCTTCAACCTTAAATCTCCCTCTTTAGAATCTGTATTAACTTTTTTTGGTTGTTTATTTACAGATTATCTGTTTCATTATTGAGAACATGACAGAAACATATATTTATTCTCCAATTATTTGACTTTGCAAATTGTAAATGAAATTATTAACTTACATGCATGCATTTGCAATATGAAGTTGAATTTTCGGCCATTCTTCACCGTACTAGGAAGCTTTAATTTTTACCGTACCCTAGTGTCTCAGGCAGTACCAATGCGAGACTAATTACGTGGAGATTTTGTGTACCGGAGATTGGGCTGGAGTGAACATCAGAAGTAGCATTTCAAGACATTATACTTGTGGCACTTTTTTGAAAATTTGGAGACGTTATGAGCAGGGGCGGAGCAATGTTGGGTCCCCCTCCCCCTCCTAGCTCTTGAATTTTAAATTTTTTATTTCATATATATTTAATTTTAAATATTATTAATAATTATTCGTATATAGTTACTTATAATCTTAAAAATTTTGATTTGATTTGATAAAAAAATCGGTTAACTTACACATTCTCATTTCAAAATGATTGCTATACTTTAACTTCATTAGGCTGGAATCATTTAAATGTACAAAATCTAATGTACCGAAAAACAAAAACTTTGTGATGATATAATAAGTATTTGTTTCGATAAAAATAATATGTCTATTAAGTCAGTCCTCCCGAGAGAAAAATCCTGATTCTGCCACTGATTATCATGATGGTGTTTTGGTAGCTAAAAATCAATCCACTCACCATGTACACAGGCAAGCAAGCTACACCTGCTGTTATTTTGGATGGAAAACAAAACTTTGCACATTAGTCCACATGCATGGTGGTTGATAAGCAAATGTGGAGGGGGCGATCCGTGTGCATGACCCAAACAAAGGTTAACATGGCGTCCTCAAAATAGTAATTTAATATGGGAGAGAGGTAATATATCCATTTCAAGTGCTAGGTTAAAATATCTATTGAAAGCTTAGTTTGATGAGGACAAAGGTTAAACATACATCCCATTTGATCTTAAAATCAGTCGAAACTGTTCGATGCCGTCTATAGGTATCGACCCGAACGGTACCGCTAGGGTATCGACCATTTGTGGCTCCATTTTGGGGTTTCACATAAACGATTCAAACCCTTCATTACTTTTTAAATAATTTTTCGAGTTCACCTATAAAATTTCAGCCCAATCTGACGACAGACTTAAGCGAATGGTTAACTATTTTATTTCAAAAACTTATCTTAAAACTGATAATCAAACAATCACCGCTTGAGTTGCATGGCTAAAGTTTTGCATCTGACGTCATACAAGTGAGGTTGTCAATATTGCGTCAGCCATGCATCCAAAAACTTTACGGCACTTTTAATGTTTCTGTTTTTGATCTTTGCCTATATTTTTTGTTAATGAGAATGACTATACAGAGAAAATCTTATTTGCGGACCATTTCGTAAAGAAGGCTTTATAAAAGTTTATTGCGCACGTCCAAAGTGTTTTTGGATGATCCGGATTGAAAATCAATTATGACCGGTAACAATTAATTGTGTCTGGTCAGAATTGTAAATGAATCTCAGCCATTAATTGCGCAAATGGATGGCTGAGCAGATTGTGCCACTCCGTAAACAACACCCCCGTGAATAAGTTTATTTCGACTGTGTGTGTGTGTGTTTGTGAAAACTTATTTTCAGTAAAACATCTCTATTGTTAACTTTACTGATGGAGAGAGAAGGAGTGGCAGAAAAAATGAAGGAGCGCCTCTGTTATGCAGCAATAAAAGGGGATCTAATATTATTGCAAGAAATAACTGCAATAGATGATTCCATTCTAGATAGAGTTTTGGTGGGAATTTTCAGAGGGAAAAATCCTCTTCACGTGGCCATATCAACCGGGCAAACATGATTTGCCTTAAAACTCCTAGAAACTAAACCAGGACTTTCTGAAGTTTTAGATACAAAACTTGGCGCGGTCCTACTTACCCAAAAAAAAATAAAAAACTTGGCACGGCCCTTCACATAGCGTCGGCTAAGGGGCACCTTGATATTGTGAAAGCTTTAGGGAACATTAGCCCTGAGATGTGCCTGGCTCGTGACGGAGATGGTAACAACCCTGTTCACATAGTTGTGATGAAAGGTCAGGTTCAAGTGTTGGGAGAGTTGGTTCGAACCAATTCCCACATAGCTCAAGTTAAGGTGAATCGAGGTGATACCATCTTACACTTATGTGTGAAGTATGACCAGTTTGAGTGTCTAAAACTACTTCTAGAGATGATTCCATGTCCATATTTCGTCAATGATGCTGATGTCGAGGGCAAAGCCATATTGCATGATTTGCATCTATCAATTTTTGAAAAACGACTGGAGGTACGTCCACAGTCACGGCTCTCTGATTGCTAAATTTTGTTTGAGGCGTATTATACTGTATGTTATTTATTGGCCTTGTCCTTTCATATGGATATCAATACTTCATTGATCTCGTGTATTTATTTTTTCTTGGAAAGAATTACAATTTTTGAAGTAATAGGTAAAAGTAGTTTCCTCGCATATAGTTGTTTTTTTTGTCTTTTAAATCATATGGAATCCAACCACTGTAGTAATAGACAAACTCTATGAAATGAACGATTTGGATCAAAATAATGCCATCTCGTAGAGCTCTTTTAAAGTGCACTACAACCCTATAGTGCATTGGTGCACTACATGAACTCCCAAGTCTCAAAGGTTATCGTACGACATTGACAAAACTGCACGATAGTGCTTTAATTAGTACTTTCTAATATGAAAAGTGTCGTTTAATTTTACAGAAATTAAAGATAGACAATATTGTATGAGACCTTTGATGTATTCTTTTCTGGCCTTCTTTTTCTAATTGGTGAATAATTCACACAGATGATCAAACATGTGCTTAGCTACAAGAAAATTATAGCTGCGAATGCAATAAACAAAAGTGGGCAATCGCCGCTGGCAATTCATCTGCAATTCCGATCTGAAAATCAATCAGATTCGGAGATTAAAGACATCTTACTTGATGCTGGGGCCAAAAAAATGAAGAGACGCAAACATGATTTCGTAGGGGATGATCGCCTTGAGCCTTCATGGCAGAGTTAGAGAAGGAATACATTTATGATTGTATCTTCACTGATGGCAACAATGGCATACCAAGTCGGGGTGAACCCTCCCGGCGGTGTTTGGCTAGACGATGCAGCAGCACACAAAGTCGGGAAAGCCATACTTGCTTATGACTACCCTGATTTATACCCGATCTTCATGTGCATAAACACGGCAGGATTCCTTTTGTCTCTAACTACAATCTTTCTGCTTATTATCGCCTTCGCAGATCAGAGTGGCGCTTACGGTGGGCTCAAGCTTTCATCTCCTGGTGTACGATCCTGACAACGGCTAGTCATCACATCTCAACAATCTCCCACTTGAAGACATGATCAGACATCCAGCCAGTCATCAACTATCATTAACACCACCAGCACCCAGCCTCCCACTCAAGCTTGGAGACCCACAGAAGCTGAACAAGACTTCAGCTTCTCCACAGTAACCACCTTCGTAAACATGTCTGCCGGATTATCCCTTGTGTGAATCTTCTCCAAAATGAACTGCCCATCCTCCAACAAAGAGCGAATAAAGTGATACTTTATGTCAATATGCTTGGTCCTCGAATGAAAAGCTGCGTTCTTTGCCAGATGTATTGCACTCTGACTATCGCTGAACAATTTGCAATTGTCCTGTTCCTTACCTAACTCTTTCATGAAGCTCCTTAGCCATACCATCTCCTTGCATGCCTCCGTGGCTGCAACATACTCCGCCTCTGTTGTGGAAATAGTCACTATTTTCTGTAGCCGCGAGACCCAATCAACTGCTGCACTCCCCAGTGTAAAAACATACCCAGTAGTGCTCTTCCTGCTGTCAATGTCCCCTGCTAAATCCGAATCCACATATCCTTGCAAACAAATATCAGAACCTCCAAAATACAAAGTCAAATCAGAAGTACCTCTCAGATACCGCAAAATCCACTTGACTGCCTCCCAATGCTCCTTGCCTGGATTTGCCATAAACCTGCTGACAACTCCCACTGCTTGAGCAATGTCTGGCCTCGTGCTAACCATAGCATACATCAAGCTGCCTACCGCCGAGGCATATGGAACTTTGGCCATGTAGTTCTTTTCTTCATCAGTTACTGCCCCTTTTTCCCTCGAAAGCTTGAAGTGACTTGCCAACGGTGTGCTAATAGGCTTAGCACCTTCCATGTTGAATCTTTTGAGCACCTTTTCAACATATTCCTCCTGTGACAACTTCAACTTCCGGTTCACCCTGTCCCTACTAATTCGCATCCCAAGGATTTTCTTTGCAGAACCCAAATCCTTCATTGCAAACTCCCTAGACAGCTGTGCCTTGAGATTAGCAATCTCATCCATGCTTGAACCTGCAACAAGCATATCATCTACATACAACAAAAGTATGAGATACGATTTACCAAGCTTCTTAAAATAACAACAGTGATCCCCATGACATCTACTGAACCCCGTATTTGTCATAAAGGTATCAAACCTTTTATACCACTGCCTAGGCGCCTGCTTCAACCCATACAGACTCCTTCGAAGATTACATACCTGATCCTCTTTCCCATTGACAACAAAACCCTCTGGCTGATGCATATAAATATCCTCCTCCAAATCCCCATGAAGGAAAGCAGTTTTAACATCTAACTGCTCTAAGTGCAAGTTCTCAACATCCACAATATTAAGGACACATCTGATAGTACAAATCTTTACCACAGGAGAAAAGATTTCGGTATAGTCAATACCTGGTTTCTGCTCAAAACCCTTTACTACCAACCTCGCCTTGTACCATTTGCTCCCATCAGATTCTTCCTTAAGCCTGTATACCCATTTGTTGTGCAAAGCTCTCTTCCCCTTGGGCAACTGAACCAAGTCCCAAAGTCTGGTTTGATGAGAGAGAATCCATCTCATCATCCATTGCTCGCTCCCACTCTCCCCTGGTCTCCACCTGCAATGCTTCCTTAAAGCATTCTGGTTCACCACTATCAGTTAACAACAAATAGTGTAAAGTAGGAGAATAACACATTGGTGGTTTAACGGTACGTGTAGACCTCCTGAGTGGAGGAGTTTGTGGATCTGCCTGTGGAGTATGTTGTATACTAATATCCTGAGGCTGTAAGACATTACTGTCAGGGATCCCCTCAAACTCTACAAAGTCTGAATTTTCATTAGCCTCATCAGGTTGATTCTGTCTATTTCTATACAAAACAGACTCATTAAATACTACATCCATACTCCTGCGTATTTTTCGATTTTCAAAATCATATAGCCTATACCCATAGCTATCAATACCATAGCCTATGAACACGCACTTTCGAGACTTAGCATCAAGTTTACCCCTATCACTCGATTCAATATGCATATAGGCCATGCAACCAAATACTCGTAAATGAGATAAATATACCTCTTTACCTGACCAAGTCTCCTCCGGCAATCCATTGTTTAAAGGAACTGAAGGTCCCCTGTTGATCAAATACGCCGCTGTATTTACTGCGTCAGCCCAGAATTGCTTAGGTAACCCAGCATGTAACCTCATGCTCCTTGCGCGCTCTAGGATCGTCCTATTCATGCGCTCAGCAACTCCATTCTGCCTTGGCTTCTTTGGGATTGTTTTCAACCTTCGAATCCCATTTGCAGCATAGTAAGCCTCAAACTCACCATCACAATACTCGCCGCCATTATCAGATTTCAGACACTTCAATTTCTTTCCTGTTTCATTCTCAACTAATGCTTTCCAATTCTTGAAAACACCAAACACATCAGATTTATGTTTGAGAAAATAAATCTATAATTTTCTAGTAGCATCATCAATGAAAGTAACAAAATAACGTGAGCCACCAAGAGAAGATACCTGAGATGGTCCCCACACGTCTGTATGAACCAGCTCCAACTTCTCTGATTTTAGAGTCTTTGCCACCTTTGTAAAGCTAACTTTCCTCTGTTTCCCGAAGATGCAATCCTCACAGAAGTCCAAGTCCAGCGACTTACAACTCGGCAATTTCCCTTTTGACAACATTACTTTCATCCCCTTTTCGCTCATGTGACCCAGCCTACGATGCCATGTAGTACAATTAACCACTGATGCTGCCACTGCGATGCTACAGTAAGTACCCGAAGATACATATAGGGTTCCTTCCTTTTTACCGCGAGCCACAACCAGTGCCCCTTTGCTCATCTTCCAAGCGTCTGATGTAAACGATGTGACCACTCCACCCTCTGACAATTGACCCACCGAAATAAGATTCCTTGTTAGACTAGGCACATGTCTAACATCCTTCAATTTCAGTACTGTCCCGTTTGTCTGAGTCATATACACATCCCCTTTCCCAATTATGTTGCAAGCTTCATCATCACCCAGATAAACTTTTCCAAAGTTTCCCTGCACATAATTCTGTAGCACTTCCATGCGTGAAGTAGCATGGAATGAGGCTCCCGAGTCTACAATCCAAGACTCATCGCAAGAATCCAGCGAACAAATCAAGGCTTCATTATCCGATTCCTCGGAAACATTTACGGTGTTCTTACCCCCCTGATTATTCCCGTTCTGCTGCTTTTTCGGTGGTGCCTTACAGTCTCGCTTCCAATGCCCCAACTGACCACAGTTCCAACAACCTTCAGGTTTCACTTCTCTATTACGAGATTTACTCCTGCCCCTGTTCTTGGAACTCCCTCTTCCCTTGCCCTTGTTGCCTCCCCTATTTGCAGACCTGCCTCTGTCCTCTGTACTAAGTGCTGAACCCGAAGCAACATCCTCACCCGATGCTCTCCTTCTAGCCTCTTCTCCTAATATCAATCCAGTAACATCCTCCAATTTAATTGTTGCAGACCCGGAGGAATTACTCACTGCCACGACAAGTCCATTCCAACTTTCTGGCAAACTCGATAGTAGAACAAGAGCTCTAATCTCATCATCAAAATTAATACCCACAGATTCTAACTGATTCGTGACCGTATTAAATTCATTCAGATGTTCAGCAACAATAGAGTTTTCAGGCATCTTTAGGTTAAACAACTTTTTCATAAGATATACCTTGTTCACCGCAGAAGGTTTCTCGTACATCTTTTCTAGGGCTTTGAACAAATCTGATGTAGTCTTTTCTTTGGCAATATTTGACGCAACCGACGGCGCGAGACTCAATCGCACAGTCCCCAAAGCTTTGCGATCCAAAATATCCTAATCTGCTTGCTTTATGCTTTCTGGTTTTGTGCCACTGATCGGATGATATAGATCTTTCTGATACAAAATATCCTCCATCTGCATCTTCCAGAAAGCATAGTTTGTACCATTGAACTTCTCGATCTTGTATTTTTCTTCAGCCATTGTGTAAACCCTTGACCTCCTAACGCGGAGCTCTGATACCAGTTGTTGGGGATTCGAACGTCCAAACCCACAAACAAACGCACACAATCGAAGAACAAACCAAGAACAGAAAACAATATAAAGCAAGAAAAGAACAAGACACAGAGATTACGTGGTTCCGACTTAAGCTGATTGCTTAATCGTACGTCCACAGGGTGCTGGGGTGTTTCACTATGATGAAAATATGTCAGAGTTACAAAAAAGAGGCAGCCCTAACTTTGCTTTTATATGTGCAAGCAAGCTAATATTAGAAAACCCTAAAAAACGCTAAAACCTGCGTTGTTGGGGATTCGAACGTCCAAACCCACAAACAAACGCACACAATCGAAGAACAAACCAAGAACAGAAAACAATATAAAGCAAGAAAAGAACAAGACACAGAGATTACGTGGTTCCGACTTAAGTTGATTGCTTAATCGTACGTCCACGGGGTGCTGGGGTGTTTCACTATGATGAAAATATGTCAGAGTTACAAAAAAGAGGCAGCCTTAGCTTTGCTTTTATATGCGCAAGCAAACTAATTCTAGAAAACCCTAAAAAACGCTAAAACCTACGTTGGGCGGGACTCAAAACCTTCCGGGTCATTTTTACTGCAACTCTAAAATTGTCTTCACATCTCAACAATCTCCCACTTGAAGACATGATCAGACATCCAGCCAATCATCAACTATCATTAACACCACCAGCACCCAGCCTCCCACTCAAGCTTGGAGACCCACAGAAGCTGAACAAGACTTCAGCTTCTTCACAGTAACCACCTTCGTAAACATGTCTGCCGGATTATCCCTTGTGTGAATCTTCTCCAAAATGAACTGCCCATCCTCCAACAAAGAGCGAATAAAGTGATACTTTATGTCAATATGCTTGGTCCTCGAATGAAAAGCTGCATTCTTTGCTAGATGTATTGCACTCTGACTATCGCTGAACAATTTGCAATTGTCCTGTTCCTTACCTAACTCTTTCATGAAGCTCCTTAGCCATACCATCTCCTTGCATGCCTCCGTGGCTGCAACATACTCCGCCTCTGTTGTGGAAATAGTCACTATTTTCTGTAGCCGCGAGACCCAATCAACTGCTGCACTCCCCAGTGTAAAAACATACCCAGTAGTGCTCTTCCTGCTGTCAATGTCCCCTGCTAAATCCGAATCCACATATCCTTGCAAACAAATATCAGAACCTCTAAAACATAAAGCCAAATCAGAAGTACCTCTCAGATACCGTAAAATCCACTTGACTGCCTCCCAATGCTCCTTGCCTGGATTTGCCATAAACCTGCTGACAACTCCCACTGCTTGAGCAATGTCTGGCCTCGTGCTAACCATAGCATACATCAAGCTGCCTACCGCCGAGGCATATGGAACTTTGGCCATGTAGTTCTTTTCTTCATCAGTTACTGCCCCTTTTTCCCTCGAAAGCTTGAAGTGACTTGCCAACGGTGTGCTAACAGGCTTAGCACCTTCCATGTTGAACCTTTTGAGCACCTTTTCAACATATTCCTCCTGTGACAACTTCAACTTCCGGTTCACTCTGTCCCTACTGATTCGCATCCCAAGGATTTTCTTTGCAGAACCCAAATCCTTCATTGCAAACTCCCTGGACAGCTGTGCCTTGAGATTAACAATCTCATCCATGCTTGAACCTGCAACAAGCATATCATCTACATACAACAAAAGTATGAGATACGATTTACCAAGCTTCTTAAAATAACAACAGTGATCCCCATGACATCTACTGAACCCCGTATTTGTCATAAAGGTATCAAACCTTTTATACCACTGCCTAGGCGCCTGCTTCAACCCATACAGACTCTTTCGAAGCTTACATACCTGATCCTCTTTCCCATTGACAACAAAACCCTCTGGCTGATGCATATAAATATCCTCCTCCAAATCCCCATGAAGGAAAGCAGTTTTAACATCTAACTGCTCTAAGTGCAAGTTCTCAACAGCCACAATATTAAGGACACATCTGATAGTACAAATCTTTACCACAGGAGAAAAGATTTCGGTATAGTCAATACCTGGTTTCTGCTCAAAACCCTTTACTACCAACCTCGCCTTGTACCGTTTGCTCCCATCAGATTCTTCCTTAAGCCTGTATACCCATTTGTTGTGCAAAGCTCTCTTCCCCTTGGGCAACTAAACCAAGTCCCAAGTCTGATTTGATGAGAGAGAATCCATCTCATCATCCATTGCTCGCTCCCACTCTCCCCTGGTCTCCACCTTCAATGCTTCCTTAAAGCATTCTGGTTCACCACTATCAGTTAACAACAAATAGTGTAAAGTAGGAGAATAACGTATTGGTGGTTTAACGGTACGTGTAGACCTCCTGAGTGGAGGAGTTTGTGGATCTGCCTGTGGAGTATGTTGTATATTAATATCCTGAGGCTGTAAGACATTACTGTCAGGGATCCCCTCAAACTCTACAAAGTCTGAATTTTCATTAGCCTCATCAGGTTGATTCTGTCTATTTCTATACAAAACAGACTCATTAAATACTACATCCATACTCCTGCGTGTTTTTCGATTTTCAAAATCATATAGCCTATACCCATAGCTATCAGTACCATAGCCTATGAACACGCACTTTCGAGACTTAGCATCAAGTTTACCCCTATCACTCGATTCAATATGCATATAGGCCATGCAACCAAATACTCGTAAATGAGATAAATATACCTCTTTACCTGACCAAGTCTCCTTCGGCAATCCATTGTTCAAAGGAACTGAAGGTCCCCTGTTGATCAAATACGCCGCTGTATTTACTGCGTCAGCCCAGAATTGCTTAGGTAACCCAGCATGTAACCTCATGCTCCTTGCGCGCTCTAGGATCATCCTATTCATGCGCTCAGTAACTCCATTCTGCCTTGGCTTCTTTGGGATCGTTTTCAACCTTCGAATCCCATTTGCAGCACAGTAAGCCTCAAACTCACCATCACAATACTCGCCGCCATTATCAGATTTCAGACACTTCAATTTCTTTCCTGTTTCATTCTCAACTAATGCTTTCCAATTCTTGAAAACACCAAACACATCAGATTTATGCTTGAGAAAATAAATCCATAATTTTCTAGTAGCATCATCAATGAAAGTAACAAAATAACGTGAGCCACCAAGAGAAGATACCTGAGATGGTCCCCACACGTCTGTATGAACCAGCTCCAACTTCTCTGATTTTAGAGTCTTTGCCACCTTTGTAAAGCTAACTTTCCTCTGTTTCCCGAAGATGCAATCCTCACAGAAGTCCAAGTCCAGCGACTTACAACTCGGCAATTTCCCTTTTGACAACATTACTTTCATCCCCTTTTCGCTCATGTGACCCAGCCTACGATGCCACGTAGTACAATTAACCACTGATGCTGCCACTGCGATGCTACAATAAGTACCCGAAGATACATATAGGGTTCCTTCCTTTTTACCGCGAGCCACAACCAGTGCCCCTTTGCTCATCTTCCAAGCGTCTGATGTAAACGATGTGACCACTCCACCCTCTGACAATTGACCCACCGAAATAAGATTCTTTGTTAGACTAGGCACATGTCTAACATCCTTCAATTTCAGTACTGTCCCGTCTGTCTGAGTCATATACACATCCCCTTTCCCAATTATGTTGCAAGCTTCATCATCACCCAGGTAAACTTTTCCAAAGTTTCCCTGCACATAATTCTGTAGCACATCCATGCGTGAAATAGCATGGAATGAGGCTCCCGAGTCTACAATCCAAGACTCATCGCGAGAATCCAGCGAACAAATTAAGGCTTCATTATCCGATTCCTCGGAAACATTTACGGTGTTCTTACCCCCCTGATTATTCCCGTTCTGCTGCTTTTTCGGTGGTGCCTTACAGTCTCGCTTCCAATGCCCCAACTGACCACAGTTCCAACAACCTTCAGGTTTCACTTCTCTATTACGAGATTTACTCCTGCCCCTGTTCTTGGAACTCCCTCTTCCCTTGCCCTTATTGCCTCCCCTATTTGCAGACCTGCCTCTGTCCTCTGTACTAAGTGCTGAACCCGAAGCAACATCCTCACCCGATGCTCTTCTTCTAGCCTCTTCTCCTAATATCAATCCAGTAACATCCTCCAATTTAATTGTTGCAGACCCGGAGGAATTACTCACTGCCACGACAAGTCCATTCCAACTTTCTGGCAAACTCGATAGTAGAACAAGAGCTCTAATCTCATCATCAAAATTAATACCCACAGATTCTAACTGATTCGTGACCGTATTAAATTCATTCAGATGTTCAGCAACAATAGAGTTTTCAGGCATCTTTAGGTTAAACAACTTTTTCATAAGATATACCTTGTTCACCGCAGAAGGTTTCTCGTACATCTTTTCTAGGGCTTTGAACAAATCTGATGTAGTCTTTTCTTTGGCAATATTTGACGCAACCGACGGCGCGAGGCTCAATCGCACAGTCCCCAAAGCTTTGCGATCCAAAATATCCTAATCTGCTTGCTTTATGCTTTCTGGTTTTGTGCCACTGATCGGATGATATAGATCTTTCTGATACAAAATATCCTCCATCTGCATCTTCCAGAAAGCATAGTTTGTACCATTGAACTTCTCGATCTTGTATTTTTCTTCAGCCATTGTGTAAACCCTTGACCTCCTAACCCGGAGCTCTGATACCAGTTGTTAGGACCGTGAGGGACACCATGCACACAAACACACGCAGTGATTTCAGAGAAAAACTCCCTTTGATTATATATTCACACAATATACAATAAAAATGAAAAAACTCTCCGGGAACCACACCCGGTTCCTCTCCGGGAGGCCACAACTCGACCCCCCACGCTCGCCTCACTCTCTCCCTCACATTATGTCACACATAAATCTCAAATATGCCTCGGTATTTATAGAGTATCAAGCCTTGACCTCCAAGGCTTCCTACTGCCTTATAATTCCTTTTCCTACTCGGACTAGGAAATACACCAAGAAGGAAACTCTTCTATAGTAATACCGTCAAGTATGGAACTCCTCCAACTTGCCATAGGATTTGATTCTCTAACCAAAACCGAATATAACATAACTACACGTGAATAATTACCAAGCACCCCCTCGATAAATTATCACACATGGGTGAAGCCCAACATATCGAACCCTCCGTGAACGAACCATGCCAGTCCTAACCTTGTCGATGGTTTGGCTCAGCTTGTTCCGATGTTCGGCCAGATTTCCCTCGAAGTTTGAAGGGACCGTCGGCCGAGCAATGCCGACCCTTTGACGGTCGGACTCCACGTTTGGCCTTGAACGGACATGGGGACCATTCCTCCAGCTCACCCACGTGGAAACAACTGCCTCAACCACGATGACAACTCTCACATCATCTGAACGGTTACGCACTTGGATAAGGATGAGGGCACGTGAAGGTGCCAGCTCACCCCGTGAGCAGTTACAAAACCCTAACATGACGATAAGGTGACGTCAACCGACGCGTGACAAGCGCATGTGCAGTCTTGGAGGCCAAGCTAAGGTGTACCCTATAAATACCACATTATGCCAACCCTAAAGAGGTACGTGCTCTTCCATACTCAAACCCTAGTTCTTGGCTTTCATCTCTGAACATTGTACTCATTCTCACACCGGAGGGCCATCCCGGAGATCCTCCGGTGTGGTCTTTTAGTCGTGCTTCCTTGTGGATCTCCGGAATGGTCTTTTAGTCATGCTTTCTTGTGCAGGCTAGGCGGAAACCAGGAGCCACTCACAATGGAACCACGGACCAGAAAGGAGTGAACCAGAATCATCGGAACCCCATATATTGACAATACCTTGACCCGCAACAAAATATAAGGACTTAACATCATTTGGTCGCTGAGAAATGGAAAATATGGCATCATCGCTAGAATATAACAAGTCGAACTACTACTCCTCGATACCCATGCAACCAAAGAAATCCATCAAAGCAGCTGCTATGTACCTGCATATGCGCAGACAAAATAGGAAAACCACCCTTTACAGATTAGTGGTGAGCAATAGCTCCATGTCCTAAGCCATAGCGCAAAAGGAATTAATTAAGTTGAAGAAAGCAAAAGGCAAGTTGAGTCATGTCACTTCGCACAAATGTGTTAGAATATTGTAGACTTGGGTATGAGTATCTGATGAGGGTCGAAGTGGCAAAACTTAGACCTTCCTATTTTCCTAAAATTATATCTCAAGAGTCAAGATATGGAGGCTCGTGTCTCCTAAGATCAAGTTTGTGTACAGGGACACGTCTAGAAGATTATTCTTATTGTATATCTATTACTGCCAATATCCTCAATGATCAGGGACGAGATAGATTTTGTTATTGTTGTTGTTGTATATCTATTACTGTTATAAAGGGAATATTCCTTTCAGAGTGAACGCAAATTTTGAGGCTAGCTCACATATGAGTTTCTTAAACTACTACTTTTAACATCCAAAAGAAACTTCTAAGAAGGAAAAAAATGTTGTCACCGTAATATCTTCTTCCTTCTTTCCCACTTTCACATCTCAGATTTGATTAGAGATTAATCTTAAGTCAATATTTTCCTCTTTCGGTATTCTGGATGATACATGATATACTATTTGCACATGCATTGTGCGCGCGCTCGTCTAGTTATCTTGTTTACGTACATAAAATCCAAAATAGTATTCAGAAATGTACTCAAAATTCAAATGCGACTGAGAATAAAGTACATTTTTTTATTGCCGAGCGGCCCAACACATATATCACGCCCACCTAAGAATTAGCGACACAAGTTCGGAAGAGTCTATGCACCATCAGTTATCGCATGAGCATAATGAAGCAGGCCTCATAGCCAACAGGTACTTGGACTGGTTTGAGTGGGGAAAATTATGGAGGCGCGGCCTAACATTTTAGCACGTATCAATTCTATTCAAGTCCAAATCAATTTCAGTTTTAGTCTATATATTATTTTTGGTCAAAGTCTTCAAGTAATTTCGTCAATCAAAGAGTCATTGAGTCAATCGAAGAGTCATTTAGTTATTTAATTAGAGGACTAAAAACGTGAACTTCAATTAAGTACATTACAAAAGCAATACCTTTGACAATGAACACGGTTGAAATAGAATCCCCGAGACTGGCCACGAATCGGGTTTGGGACAAGTAAATCCCATCTCCATCCTCCTTTTCCGCATCAACATTCCAAAATCCAATATTCCCAAACTTGTTCCCCACAGCAACCAAATTTTTTCAAAATACATTCTTCAAAATGCTACAAATCCATCTGCAATGGCGGGGTTGATTGATACTATATGGCTTGCTATTGCCATGACATAGTATGATGCGTTCGTTTTTATCGATGTCCAATCAAATGTGGTTGATCGACATGGAAACCAACCAAATCGTACTGATATCAATGGCAACAACATATTGCATCACGCTGTTTTTGGTAAATGATGTGAGGTATGTCCATATTCAAACTTTTTATTATTACATTTTTGGCATTTTTTTTTGGTAAAAAAACAAAACTCTTGGATGAAGGGAAGAAGAACAACACTCTCAGAGAGTACTGAACAACACTCTTTGACCGTGTATATACATATTTCAGATTATCAAACATCTGCTGCTTGAGCGGATAAAAGAAAGAAAAGATGACTGTGAGCTTGGTCAATTAATAGTGTGAATGCAAGAAATGGGAATGGGTGGACGACGCTGGATATTCATTCCTGAGTTGCAGAGAGTGAAGATAAGAATAGTGATGTGTATATCAAAGACGTCCTACATGAATTTGGGGTTAAAAGATCCAACAAAATTTTTTTTCCATTTGATCCTTGTTAATTGGCAGAAGAAGAAAACATCACTCACCTGTTTAGATAATGCAACAAAGCTAGGGAGCTTTGGAGTTGCATTCCCTCTAGCCACTTAATGAGAGGGGACCCGGATACTTCGTGTTTTGAGTGGATATCCCTTAATATGCAAAGCAACAGAGAGGTGGGAATTGGAAATGGTATCCCATGGCATATTGTTTTTGTCACTACTCTCTGGCAGATTTGGAAGGATAGAAATAAGAATAGTTTTGTAAATAGATTATAGAATTAGAATAGATTTTGTTCATGTTCTATGACAAAATTGATTTCTTAAAATTATAGGTAAAATGTTTTTATTAAGAAGTCATTGTGAAAAACAAGGAAATGCTTTGCCGTAACCCTAAATAAAACTGATGTTTCAATATGAGTTTTTGTCTAATTGCCTCCATGCAAAATGGTTATTAAACTTTTTGTTATCTAAAAGCCCGCAAATGAGCTACACACGATAAATAATACATCATTTCACTTTTCTTTCACACTAATAATAGCATTGCCGACGAGTTGCCTATCAGATTAGATTCATTGCACCTAGGGATGGAGCAAGGAAATTTATTTGCCGGGGTTAAAAGTTAGATACACATGTAAGATAGTACTTTTCATTTACAAATCCAAATAATAACTAAATTAAGAGGTTAATTATAAAATAGATACACTTATAAAATGTATTTCTGCTTTATAATTAATTGGTCCCAAAGACTAGATACATTTGGAAAACGATGCATAACTGGTTTAATCCCAGCGATTACCTGGTATATGTGGGACAAAAAACAGTAAATAAATGGGGACCAAAATAGACGGGCAAAGTGATCTCATACACTTGCATTAGGCTAGGAGGACAAAAATGAGTTTTGTTAATGTGTGCCCATATGGCACATGATAAGGTACCTATTAATGGTCATTAAATTAGATCAATTAAACTCCACTATTGCAGAAAATAGTGAAAGTAGTTGGAATATTAAATGAAGAGAAAAATTTGTTTTGGAGACCAAAATACCCCTTAATTTTTCCCTCCACTCCATTTAATGTGTTCCTTCCTTTTTTATTTTGCCCTTTCACCATTTTATCTTTTGATATTCAGGTAGTAACATTGCATGTTTTCCTCAATCAAACCATCTGGTAATGTGTGCCCCTATGGCAAATGATAAGGCACCTATTAATGGTCATTAAATTAGATCAATTAAACTCCACTATTGCAGAAAATAGTGAAAGTAGTTGGAATATTAAATGAAGAGTAAAATTTATTTTGGAGACCAAAATACCCCTTAATTTTTCCCTCCACTCCATTTAATGTGTTCCTTCCTTTTTTATTTTGCCCTTTCACCATTTTATCTTTTGATATTCAGGTAGTAACATTGCATGTTTTCGTCAATCGAACCATCTGGTACAGCTTTACGAAGCTGATGACTTATTCCATAAAATTAGTTCATAAAATCCCAATATAAGGGGTCCATACAAGTGGCAAATGACGCATACATACATTTGTCTGTAACATATGAGAAGTCATTTTACGAAAGACTTTTTCGATGTGTTCTTAGCTTCTGAGGCCTTACCCTGTTATTTGATTTGGTATTGTTTCCAATTGCTATGACTTAGTTAATCTTGTCATTTCGGATTACTCCAGTAGTCCAGTTGTTACGTAGCAAACGTAGCGACGAGCAAAGTTAGGGTGTGTTTCACTAAGCTATCTTAAGAAATAAATATACTTATTTGCAATTTTCAAATTTAAAGATAATAGAATTACTGAAATAAGTATACGTGGATGCCAAAAAACAAGAAGATGAAAGGGCAAAATAAAAAAGGAGGGAACACATTACAGAGAGTGGAGGAAAAAATTAAGGGGTATTTTGGTCTCTAAATCAAATTTTACTCTTCATCTAATATTTTAACTACTTTCTACAATAGTGGGGTTTAATTTACCTCATTTAATAAATATTAACAAGTGTCTTATCATGTGCCTTAGGGATACAAATTAACAAAACCCAATGAAAATGACAGAAAAGACTACTCCAAGAAGTATGTGTGGAGTCTTTGAATCAAAGTCATGCATGCCCAAGTCGTTGGAATTTGACATCGACCAAGAAAATTGGCAGAACCATCCAATCACCAAGGCTTAGCATTTACGTCCGTGGAACCCATGACTCCGATAGGATGTCTATTTAATCTTTTTATAAAATATATAACGGGGGGATGGGGTGCTTACCATTTTTTTTTTTTTGTCAAACTTCAGAGATGTAATTTCATTAATACGAAAATCATACATCGGGAACAACTGAACGGGTAGCCAACCCTAAAGAGGGAGGAAAGCAACCACAAAAGAGGCCTAAATGATCACCATAGATTCAAGACGTCACACAGACAAAACTCGTTTCCGAACTCAAAAAACCATTAAGATGACGTAGAAAACCCATAAGAAGAAGGAGTGAGAGAAAGTCCTACCCAAGGGAAGAAAACCAACAAAAAAAAAAAAAAAGAAGAAGAAGAAGCAAACAAAACCTAAAGTAAAACCTACAAGCAAATAACCCATGCCCTTAAACTTCTGACTTACCTGTGGACCGGTGTGGCGACACTTCTGTTTTGGTTCGCAATAAGTGAGCAAAGGAGTTCAATGAAGGCCGATCGATAAGTTCGAAATGCCATGTTTTATGATCTTTTACTTCATGCTTCATGCTCACGCTGCTGTGAGTTAATATTTTCACAGGACGTGTTACAATACATACCTCCTTTTGCTTGTTGGCGGATTGTTACTTTCGTGTTGTGCAATTTTGCTACGAATTTGTGTAAAAGGCTCATGTCGTGAATCCAATACAGAGTGTTAATAGTAGTATTTACTCTTCTTCCCCTGCTGACAAACCTTCACTTGTACATTTTAGCTGCTCGAAGACTTCCTCGACCGGAACGTGCTCCTAAACGCCACCCATATTTGCGAATTCATCACCACCATTGCCTCATTGTAAGAATTGATCAATGATTTGCGAAAAGAATTAAAAAAAAAAAAACTCATATTCACTGTAGTAAGTCATTAATATTGTAAGACTGAGAGAGAGGAGCATGAGGGAGACTAGGGAGGGATTACAAGTCTCTCTAGCAGCGTGGAAAACTTTCCACATAGCCCACATTCTTGACTTTGTTGCCTTATATTTTGGTTTGAGAGAGAGAGAATATGTAGGAATTGCTCTGTGATGCCCATGGGTCCAATATCGAGAAAGGCGCCGCATTAACTGGCCTCATATTTGAATCGAATGAGGGAGATGCACATGCACCGTATGATAACACTCCTGTCTATATATGTAAAGCTTTCAATTGTATCTATCTACCTACATACATATATAAACACGTAATGGGCCAGTGAAGCAGTACTTGTGCAGACATAATCGCTGTAGTCGTATTATGCTCATCCTTTTCTAGATTACAAAGAGAGAGAGAGAGAGAGAGAGAGAGAGAGAGAGAGAGAGAGAGAGAGAGAGGAGAGAGAAACAGGCAAACTATTGATGATGGCAGCGGGAGAGGAAGTTTGGAGTGCCAGAAAGAGAGAGTACATGACAAGAAGAGAGGATAAGGAGAGAGAGAGAGAGCGTGTGCAACAGATAGAGAGAGAGGAGAGGAGTAGAGAGAGTGAAGAACAGAGGATAGGGAGCAAGAGAGAGACATGGAAGGACAGAACAGAGGAATGGCTCTGTGATGCAGCAATTAGAGGGGATATAGAATCACTAAAGGAAATAATGAAAATAGATTATTATATCCTGGATAAAGTTTTGGTGGGAAGTTTCAAAGGGAAAAATCCTCTTCACATGGCTACATCAACAGGGCAGAAAGAATTTGTTCTAGAACTTTTGGAGTATAAAGAAGATCTTGCTAAAGCTGTGGACAAGGAACTAGGCACGGCCCTTCACATAGCATCCTCTGAGGGGTATTTAGAGATTGTGGAACTTTTAGTGAGAGTCAGCCCTGAGATGTGTGTGGCTTGTGATCAAGAAGGTAATAACCCTCTTCATATCGCTGCTATGAAAGGTAAGGTCGAAGTATTGGGGTTGTTGCTTCAAACCAACACCTACGCAGCTCGAGTTATGGTGGATCGAGGTGACAATATTTTGCACTTGTGTGTAAAATATAATCAACTTGTGAGTCTGGAACTACTGCTAGACAAGGTTGGAGATGAAGAATTCGTCAAGTCTACTGATATCAATGGCAACAACATATTGCATCTCGCTGTTTTTTTTAAACGATATGAGGTATGTCCCTGTTCAAGCTTTTTATTGTTAAATTTTTGGAAATTTTTTTTGGTCAATGCAAAATAATTCGGCCATTCATAAAGCCCAGCAACACTAACTGAGGATTCTAACCTAAAGTAAAATCAAAATAACAAATGATACTTCTAGCAACAGATCGAACACCGGATTGTATTATTTACACGTTCATTTCTATTCCTAACTGTATTAGAACTCAGCAGATATATGGATGATGAATGGGGGGGTTACACACCCTGATACCCTCCTATTGTGTACTCTTAACTTTAATTATTTATGCAAGTTCCTCTTTTAACCAAAAAAGAAAAAAGAAAGAGATAGGAATAATGTCTAGCCTAAAGCTCTTAGATCCGGGGACCTTGTAGCGCCCCAAGCGTGCTGCATGGTGCAACGCTTTATTCGGACCGTCAATGATCTGGATTTTATAAAAACTCGTCCGGTGCAGCGCTGCACCCACCTTCCTAAAGTTCTCAAATAAGATTTGGGGATATGCGAAGCAAATAGGAAATACTTCGCAGCAGTACAAGTCTACGATGTACAAATGCTACAGGCACATCAAATTGGCACACCTCTACCACACGAGCTGAGCTGGCGCTGGTCCGATTCTCCCCCTTCCTCCCCTACTGCCTTCATTTTTTTTTCCTTTTTTTGCTCATTCACAAAATCGATCGGCAAAGCAACGAGATAGCGGCAATGGTGGTGCTAGCTTCCTTGGATCTCAGCCACTGTTCCCCTCTTACCGTTTTTTGGGAGTCATGTTGATGTGTATCACGGAGGCTACACAACAGGGGTGTCGGTACTCGCCTAACGGCATGGGTTAGCCTCCGCGTCTGTTTGGTTTGTTTGGGTTTCCGGATTCTATTTCCATGGGGTGGCCTATGGTGGATTTGGTGGATGTCAGTGATGTTATAACTGGTGGTGGTGGTGGATCAGATTGATGAGGTGGGCGGCGACTGTGCATCCCTAGGGCTAGGTTTTGGGTTTTCTTTGGGCTGAATTTTATTGTTGTATTTTGGCTTTTTAGGCCTTTCGGGTTGTATGCGCTGTTTATTGTTTTATTGGGTTTTGTCCCTCTAGTTGTATGTTTCCAACTTTTTGTTTGAAGCTCTTCCCCTTCCCCTAATAAAATGTTACGTTTGCCGATTAAAAAAAATAAAAAAAAACCTTCCATGGAATCTCTACGAAAAAATAAAACAAAATAAAAGAGAGAGAAAAACCCTTGGATGAAGGAAGACCTTTACAAGAGCGGAAAAAGAGCGGACCTTTGGGTTGTTTGGCGTATTAATAACGTTATTTATCTCACGTTTGATTTGTCTTACATTTTAAATTTTTTGCTAATTTAAGAGTGTTTGTAGACGACCACCAATTGGTGCCCAACACCATTCTCCACGCACGAATATGTGATGCAGAATGGATCTAGTTTGTGAATCATGTGGCGGAGCCCTAGGCCCACAGAACAATTACTCCTAAAATTTACTTTATTGAACTTGTCATTTTCAGTGTATGTATATTTCTTTGATTTATATCTAAATCTTAGACTCTACGTGTATGTACATATTTCAGATTATCGAACATCTGCTTAAGTGGCTAAGAAAAAAAGAAGGAGAAAACATGTTCTTTGGCCAGATCGGAATAAAGATGTGCTTTCGCGGTGAGCCTTGTCAATTGATAGATGTGAATGCAAGAAATGGAAGTGGGTGGACGGCGCTGGATATTTATGACCGAGTAGCAAAGAGTGATGAATCCAAGAATATCCGACACCTCCTAGAGATATCTGGGGTTATAAGATCCGACAAACTTTTTTTCCCATTCGATCCTTATTGGCAGAAGAAGAAAAAGGACACATTAATAATCGTATCATCGTTGATGGCGACGATGTCATTCCAAGTCGGGATCAACCCTCCTGGCGGTGTTTGGCAAGATACATCAGCAGGACACGAAGCCGGAAAGGCTGTAATTGCTTATACCAATCCCAAAGTGTATCCGTACTTAATGTACTTCAACACGGTAGGATTCCTTCTGTCTCTGACTACCATCTTGGAGCTCATTGTTGTTCTGCCAACGCAAAAAAGGACTTTTGGGTTTATTCGAGCTGGAATCTCGTGGTTGACGATTATGATCATAGTGTTCGCTTATACCTTTTCCGTCATTGTTGTCTCGCCCACGCAGATGTTTAAGTCAAAAATCGACATTGTCATTTTTGTCACTGTTATAGTGTGGGCCGTTGGGGTAACATTTCTCCGCGTACTACCATACCAGGTTCAATTCCTACTACTTGGCGTGATAGAATGGAGTCTATATTTGATAGGATGTACACTATTCACGATATGTTTGGCGCTATGGCTACCTTTTGCTTTGATTTTAGTGGTACGTGACGAGGTAATTTCTCCAATTAAGTCCACTGAAAGAACTGACCAGTTGACTGGAGATACGGCCTCAACACCAAATCCAACTGCAGCTAGCCAGAACGACTCGGCGAGTGTTTCGATCCCGGAGTAATTATTCAATGGTCTTTGGCAGTGTCACATTCATGTCCCAATACTCTTCCTCACCACACATTCATGTGGAATTCATACGTTTTATCCTGGGTAGAAATGTGTATTGGAAATTAAATGGTTTTAAGTCACCCCACGTGTCGGTATCCCAATGGCACCCAATAATTGTTCTTGGATCATGTCATGCTAGTGAGTTTTTTTATGCTAGGAAAGTGCGAGCTATAAGACACTTTTTCTTTTTGCGTGTCCTTATTGTATTTGTAGTTTGTGGTTGTGCTACAAATTTAAGTTAATTGTGTCGTGAATCTAATCATATTTGTGTTATATTAATAATCTTTCCGTCTCATATTTTTGTTTGTTTTTTTTTCATATACTATTTTAGAATGTCCCAAATTGTTTTGCTGTCAAAAGAAAAGTCAAAGAAAGAGGTGTGTAAATTTTCTTAAACTAATCCTCATAAATGATTAAAAGTACCATTAAAATATAGAATATGAGGTAGTATTAAAAATCTGATTAGAGATTGTGGAACTTATAGTGGAAGTTAGCCCTAAGATGTGCGTGGTTTGTGATCAAGAAGGTAATAACGCTCTTCATATCGCTGCCATGAAAGGTAATGTCAAAGTATTGGAGGTGTTGGCCGGTTCGGACCAATCCCCAGGCAGCTCGAGTTATAGTGGATCGAGGTGACAATATTTTGCACTTGTTTGTAAACTATAATCAGCTTGCTAGTCTGAAACTATTGCTACACAAAGTTGGAGGTAAAGAATTCGTCAATTCTACTGCATCTCGCAGTTTTTGGTAAACGACATGAGGTATGTGTCCATATTCAAACTTTTTATTAATTGTTAAATTTTTGGCAATATTTTTTTGGTCAACGTAAAATAATTCCATTCATAAAGCACGGCCAGCAACACTAACTGATGACTCTAACCTAAAGTAAAAGAAAAATAATAAATGATACTTCTAGCAAAAATTCTAAGCTTGCAACAAAATTTTACAATATAGTTACAATATCTTACACGTCAGCGTTGTGGTTCACGAACTCAGTACTTGTAAGGATGTTCATGGGCCCCAGTGATGACATGTAAGAATGTTGTAACTATGTTGTAGGATTTTGTTGTAAGCCTAACAATTCTCATTTGATGTCTAGCCTAAGCTCTCTAATATGTTTGGGGATTTTCGAGGGAAATAGGAAATACTTTTGCAGTAGCACAAGTATAGAATAATGACTAAAAGTGATATTATTGTGCACATTCCGACCGTTGATCTCGACAATCAACGGTTGGACGGTTGGGATTAAGCACAACACCGTGCAATCCAGACCGTTGATGGCCAAGATCAACGGTCGGGATGTGCACATCACGGTGTGCACAACACCTTCCCCGGGTTCTCCAAAGTGTTACAAAAAATTCCAATTCCAGTTAGGAAATTAAAAAGAACGTAACTGTGGAATCTCATCCAAAAAAACAAACAAAATACAAGAGACAGAAAAACCCTTGGATTTGAGATCGAAGTAAAAGAGTCCTCAAATGGAGAACGAGTGGCTTATTTAAAAGAAGGAAGACCTTTACAAGGGATGAAGTGATGAAGGGAAGAACAATTAACACTCTTGGAGAGTATTGAAAATCTTTAGGGGCGAGTAAGAGCATCTCTAACTCAATTCTCTTAAATATTTTTTTATTCAAAAAGCAAGTTTAGAGATTTTCACTATTCATTCAATTTCAATCCTAAATCTCTTTTTTCATCTCTATATTTTTCCCTCCCAAATTTCCCTCCAAATTTATTATTACTCCAATCTCCCTCCAAAAATCTCCCTCCCAAATCTCCCACCAAAACTCTACATATTTGGAACATCTCTATATATAGAAAAACAAAATTTATAGAGCTTGATTGGAGTAATTTTTTTTCTCTCATTTAGAGATATAGAGCTTAATTGGAGATAGAGGTGGTGGCAAGGTTTGTTGGTGCATGTAGAGTGCCTTTGGGTTATTTGGCGTAAAACTACCGTTATTTATCTCATGTTTAATTGAACTAAATAAGTTCTTTTGAATTGTCTTACATTTTCAAATTTTTGTCAGTTTTGTATCAAATTTATTATATAAAGACTTTCACTTAGTCTTGATGAGAGTAATTTAAGAAGTAAAATATTATGATTCCACAGCTAAAAAATTGTTTACGAAAACTACAATTATAGCGTGCTCGTAGATGACCATCAATTGGTACACAACACCCTTCGCCACAAACGAATATGTGATGGAGAAGGGAGTTGGGGACAACGTAGCAGAGCCCCAAGCTCACTGAATATTTACCACCTAAAATCTACCTTATTGAACTTTTCCTTTTCTATGTATAATGTATGTATATTTTCTTTGATTTTTATCTAAATCGTAGACCGTGTATATGCATATTTCAGATTATCAAATATCCGCTGCTTGAGCGGCCGAAAGAAAGAAAAATTGGCGATGAGCTTGGTCAATGAATAGATGTGAAGGCAAGAAATGGAAGTGGATAGACAGCGCTGGATATTCATTCCCGAGTGGCAAAGAGTGAAGATAACATTAATGAGTATCGTGATATCAAAGGAGTCCTACGTGAATCTGGGGTTAAAAAGTCCGACAAATTTTTTTTCCCATTTGATCCTTATTGGTAGAAGAAGAAAAATGACACATTAATGATTGTATCATCGTTGATGGCGACAATGTCATTCCAAGTCTGGGATCAACCCTTCCGGTAGTGTTTGGCAAGAAACATTAGCAGGACACATGGCAGGGAAAGCTATAATTGCTTATTTAAGTTTCTCGTACTTTATGCATGTATTCGTATGCTTCCAAGTGTTTTTGTACTTGAACAGTTTGTTGTTGTGCATATTTCTCGTATGTAAAGAAAGCAAAGAAAACGTAGAATCGTATGGAATCGTATGGGACCATTCCCTGCTCCCCAATATGAAGGATGTTGGAAAAAGAAGTGGCAGACTTCATATTGTAGAACCCAGAATAAAAATTGAAAAAAGAACATGTCATTGGAGTTTGAAAAATTCAAAACTCAAGGGGGCGTTACTCGTACCCTTTGCAACTAATAAAACATAAGAGAGTTTTATTCGTAACTCTCACACAATCACGATGTGCATAAAGAAATAATATGTTCAAACATATTCATATAAAGAACTTTCTCAAATTGTGGACATTGCAAGGTCTTGGTACCGGGTTCCCGTCCAGGTCTACCAATCGATAAGCCCCAATGCCCACGATCTCAGTAACTCGATATGGGCCTTCCCAATTGGCTCCTAACTTTCCCTCATTGGCCACTTTAGTGTTACCGAGCACCTTTCGTAGCACAAGGTCTCTAACACCAAACTCTTGTGGATGTACATGTTTGTTGTAGCTTTTGATTAGCTGCTCCTGGTATGAGGCCAAGTGCACCAGGGCCCGCTCTCGTCGTTCCTCGGCAAGATTTAATTCAACCTCCAAGGCTCTATCATTTCCTCCACTTTCAACCAAAGTGGTCCTGTTGGTCGGCAGATCTATTTCCAATGGAATAACGGCCTCTGTTCCATATGCTAATGAATAGGGGGTCTCTCCCGTAGACCTCCTAGGCGTTGTTCGGTATGCCCAAAGTACCAATGGCAATTCATCAGGCCATTTCCCCTTTGCTTTATCCAACCTCTTCTTAATCCCATCAAGAATTATTTTGTTAGAAGCTTCTGTTTGTCCGTTACTTTGAGGGTAGGCTGGAGTCGAGTAGTAATTTCTTATCCCATACTGGGCACAGAAAGCTTTGAACTTCTTCTAAAACTGGGATTCATTGTCTGTAATCAATGAATAAGGGACCCCAAAGCGAGTGATGATGCTCTTCCACACGAACCTTTCTATCATAGGTTCAGTGATCTTGGCCAATGGTTCTGCCTCAATCCACTTAGTGAAATAGTCTGTTGCAACTAGCAGGAATTTTTGATTCCCAGTTGCTTTATGTAGTGGACCCACTATGTCCATTTCCCATTGAGCAAATGGCCAGGGACTTGTACTTACAAATGAATTGAATGAAAGTCGAATTTAATTAACTCAAACATGACTCGAAATGAGTTTCAAGACATTTTCAAACCTTGGCTTGTTTATACGTTAAAAGATTGGTTGTTAATTAAGGAGAAGAAAAATAAGATGACACCCATTGCAAGTGGAATGGAGTGCAGTTGGTGTCTCCATTATACTCCAACGCACATGGGCAGGGTTTGATTCTTGCGGTAAGCACCCATCCCTCTCCTAGAATATAGTAGATTAGGAATAACGAATGACAAAAAAAAAACCCACCCCTATTACATCACAAGCAATTTTCTTCATAAATTGCACACCTCTCGACATTGCATAGCTATTTGTAGGAAATTCCAATGCATCTATTTCAAGTTCGAAGCTAAGATATTACCATGTGATATGAGTGTTAAAGCAGATATTTAACTCTCCCCAACAGACTATGGAGACTTGAAACTCAAATATTGAGCGAAAAATTCCAAGCAGTTAATTTCACGTGCATGTATTTATTATGGAAAAAAAAAAACCAATCCTTCTTTGTTCGAAGCGAATACATCTATTAAGTGTCCATTATATATCCTACTAGGAGAAAGGAATGTTGGGGTGGGGTTTAAACTCTCACCAAATTAAGTGTCCATTATCTGCTCTACCAACTGAGATGGGAGGCAACTTCACGTTTACCCTTTTTTCCTATTACATTTCTCCACTTTTTAGTCTTCCCCACAAGTTCAAAGGTTCAAACATAAGTTTGAAAATTTCATCTTCTGTGATGCATGTGGTATCTGGTGTATACGAGTTTCCAAAGTTAAAATGGAATGGTACTATACGATTGTGGAAGACCCTGGAACACTGGAAACCTAATATATTTGGAAACGTGTACGTTAATTCCTATCAAGACCACCTATTTCTTCTATTGTAGAGATTCATCGTTTTCTTAAAAACCGGATGTACATGACAACATGCGCGCACCCCAACTAATTCTGGAGCCCTAAAGTTTAATGGTCGGACATACCTCCAGTAACTCAAGGTTTGGAATGTCTAGCGTTCATGATATTCAAATTTCCGACTTCTTGGATGAAAGCCCTTTAGTTGCTTTCTGATTATGCCCACCTGACCAAAGGTTTTTGGTTTTATTTTGGGGATTTATCGTTGGAAGATTGTGATTTCTCCATTTAGATTTCCTTTCTATTCTGAATCACAAGATGTGGTGGCATGCTAGTGAAGCCCTAAGTGGCACCCTCAGAATAGAAATAGAAGACTTGAAATTTGAACCCCAGCTTCCATGGATGGTCGGTCAGGGTATAAGAGATCAATGGAAGCAGGGGTTCAAATTTTCTGACACTCAGTGCTAGTAGTAATTTTTGTTTATTTTTTGAGTGTCAGAAAACTTTCCTCAGGTTAACCTCGCATTTGGGTGTCAATGTCATTTGGTTTATAACTTGGTATGCTGTCCAATGAGAGAATTGGAAAGATCGATCACGCCGTCCGCTACCAAGACACCAATGGCAGAGCCATTAAGTATGTGGACTTCGGACTCTAGCTTCTTACTTTACTCTAGTTTTCCTTTGGTCTTCTGTGGACTATTCATTACTAAGATGTATAGAATTTCTGTAAAGAAACACGGAGATGTTTACATGATATGATGCGCGACCAAAAAAAAAAAAATAGAGCTCATTGCGTACTTAATTGTTCGGGTTGGTTGGTGTGGACTGGAAATTTGATGTACTGTCTTCGAACCCCTATGGGTATGAGTGTCTCGTCTATGAATTTGGAAATTTTATGAATAATTATGATGCAGTCCCTCAAAAGTATTTGGCTTTTATTTTCCTTTGGTGAAAATTGTAAGAATCTTTATATGAAGTATTGAAGTTCATGAACCATGTTGAAGATGTATTGCCTCAAATAGAATTTGCGCATTCACCTTGCTCTTACCACAATATGCACAGTGAGTTTCACAAATGTAGCAATCGTGGTTGTCAAAAGGTGCCCCAGAGAAACAAGGCGCACCGAGGCTCAACTTCTGCACGTCAAACCCACCAAGGCGAGACACCTTCAATGAAGCGGATACGAGGTGAGGCACTGGGCTTTTGGGGCTTGATTTAAGTATCTGATTTCTTGTTTATTTTAATCAAGGTGCAGACTCATCAACTTCTACTCCTCTTTCTTTTTCATTGTTGCTTTGTTTTCTATAGCCAAATGCTCTGCTCAATTGGTCTCTCTTGCATTCACATTTTCTTTCTCTCTCTCTTTTTCTACTTTTGCTTTCTATTTTTTATTTTCGCTGACTAACGGAGACAATAGATTAGGTAAACATCTTTCTTTCTTATTGCGCTCTTTTGGTAGGCACTGTTTTTGTAAAGGTTGTGTCCCTCCTGGCTTCTTTCTTTTGCATACATGCTTGCTTACCTTCCCCCAAAACAAAAAGAAAGATCGGGCACCACACCATACTCATCCAGATATATAGCAATAGATTTTGTTGAAAAGGTATTGTACTTGCCAATTCGCGGAAAAATTGAAGTGATGGAGTTGACAAGAGCAGCAAAAGTAATCTCAAGTATGTGGACTTCCGATTCTAGCTGCTTACATGACTTTAGTTTTCCTTAAAGTCTTCCTTGTGGACTGCATCTTTAACATAGAGCATGTGGAGATGTTTTACATGCTGATGATGGGTGACAATTTTTTTTTAGAGCTCATTGCCTAAATATGCGACGGATTAATTGGTATTTGGTTGAGGTGGACCATGAATTTGAGTTATGCTTTGGAAAATTTGTGAATAAAAATGATGATGCCGTCCCTGAAATTGTATTCGCGTGTTATTTTTCGCCAATAAAAATTGCAAAATTATGTATATGAAGATCATGAACCATATTGAAGATGTTACCTCTCAAATAAAATTTTCCCCTTCACATTGCTCTTGTCCAAATTAGTTGTGAAAACCAAGCTTAAGCGCCTGGGGTGCGTTGAGGCCCCTCCTGCACTTCAAATCCACTTTAGCGATGATGCAAACCACCATGATAGGCCGAGGGTATTTTGGTAGTTTCGCTACTCCCTGGTCATGAGCTCTAGGGGTAGCCCATGGGCCACCTGAACATACATTTACATACACAAACCACGTATACAACCCAGTAGTTATTTATGAGGTTCATTTATCATACGTTATATTCATTCTTCCTTGACTTTAGGGAATGGGAATAGTCTTATGTGTTCAACAAGTGTTGTGAAGCATATAAACTGATGAAACTTCCGTATGGCGACCGAGAATATAAGAACTCTGATTGCTTTACGATAGGCCTGTCAATAGACCAGATCCAATCCAGATCCGATCTGAAATCCGATCCGAATCCGATGACGTCGATCCGATAATCCGAATCTGGTAATTCAAATACGGATTGGATTGAATTCGGATCGGATTAAATCCGTTATCAATCCGATCCAAACTTTCTTTCTTTTTAATTTTTAATTTTTTTTAAAAAAATGTTAATTTTTTATTTTGAAAAAAAAAATATTCAAGAAGTTGTATTTTTATTTGAAAAAAATTTGTATTTTTTTGAATAATTTTTTTTTTTCTGCTAAAATTTTTGAAGTTAAAAAGTTTTCGGATCAGATTCGGATTTTCTGATCGGATCCAATTTTTCGAATTCGGATTACCACTATTGAATTCGAGTCTTATCGGATTTGAGTCTTATCGGATTCGAATTTGTCGGATCCGGATCGAATCCGGTTTATTAACAGGCCTACCTTTACGTTCCCTAGATTTAGGGCATCCTTGGTTTGAGTTTGACGTCTAGACTCTTCTTCTTCCCTATTAGTATCCACGAGCACTGTTCACGGCTCCAAAACAGCCCCTAGTCTTTACTTTCCCAGCACTCCAGTTGTTTAATTATGTCCTACATTAGGCGAGGCGAAGGGCTTTTGGGGATTGATTTAAGTGGCTAATGGTTTCTTTATTTCATTTAAGGGTAATAACTCCCCTCCTTTTCTTTTTCTTCCCTTCTCTTCTGCTTTTGTTATTTTCATTAATGCTCCATTTTCTTTTCTTGGCTTTTCTCAAACGTTTTTTGGGTTTCCTGTTTCTTCCTGATTTCCTCCAATCTCTGAGAGAAAAAACCTCTTTTGCTATTCAAAATTTGTAGGCAGATACCTTGAGAGAAATCATGGGTTCAATCTTAAAAAGGCAGAAGCTTTCAGAGGAGCAGTATGAAGATAGGATTAGCAACTTACCCAACAGTCTTATTGCTCAAATCCTCTCCCGTCTTGCCACAAAATATGCAGTGTCAACTAGTGTCCTATCGACAAGATGGAAAAAATTATGGACTTCAATCACCAGTTTCGATATTGATGATCAGTTATTGTTATGTCCTCAAAACAAAAGTACAGATCCATCACTGCAGAGGAGTTTTACGAGTTTTGTGTGTCGAGTATTGTTGCATCATGTTTCATGTGTACAGAGGTTCCGTCTCAAATGCAGTCAAAGTTATGATGCTTCACTTGTTAATGGATGGATTGCTGATACATTATTACGAAATGTTCGAGAACTTGATCTTGATTTGTCCTTCCGGATGGAACATTCTACTATGCTGCCTCAGGACCTCTTTACTTGTCGCACTCTGGTGGTATTAAAACTGAAAACTTACGGTGATATGGTACCTACTTCGGTTTCTCTACCAAGTCTCAGGATTCTACATCTTTTTGGTATAGAATTTGTAGATGGTGACTCAATCAACAGGTTCCTATTCGGCTGCCCCTTGCTTGAAGAGCTGAGTATGTATCAATGTGTGGGGGAAAATGTAAGTCTGATTAACATAGTTGCGCCTATGCTCACGATCGAGCTTGTTTATGCGTGGTTGTTTGTTTGGTTATGTAAGGCCACCTCATGGTTTGAGCGCAAGATTGTCCTTGACACCCCGGCACTTTTATAACTCACGATCAGTGATTCTGCAGCAGATGGTAGTTATTCAATTGAAAACTTACATAATCTCATTAGAGCTGATATTTGTTTATATGCTTGGGATATGGAAATGGGGTCAATTGAGACTGATGCTTCAGCTATCTCTAAAGCTCTAACTGATCTTTTCAAGGGGATGGCCAACGTACAATTTCTACACTTGAATGTCATGATGAAGGTATAATTGCTGACTATGAATCACAGATACGGATACGGGATACGGATACGACACGATACAGATACGGTGATACATCGAAACCTAAAAAAATAGGATACGGATACTTCAGGGATATGGCTGTATAAATTATACATTTTTATAATTATTAGTCTCCTAGGCATAAAAGTGAAGTCATAAGAAATAAAAGAGTAGTTGAATTGCTAATACCAAGTATGAAATACATGTCAATCTCAAAAGAGTAGGAACTTATCATCCAAAAGATTAGAATTTTGTAAAAAAGAAAAAAAAATACAGGTTAGTAGGCAATAGACTAATCGGTATGCATATAATATACTTCATATATAGACACATATATCTATGTACCAGTGTATGTATTAGATATAATTTATTATATAATGTAAACAATAGAAACCCACACCAGTAAAATAGAGAGAGAACCTTGTGATCAAAGGTTCAAGCGATCTAGGGTAGGAAAATATCGACCGGTTCATGGAATGATCACTCGATGTGCATAATTTCCCAAGTTTTCTATTTTTAGTGATGCTATTATTACAATTTTTCCCTTTTAATTTGTACTTGATTCTTTAAAAAAATTCATTTTAACCCCTGCCGTATCCTAAACGTATCCTGCCGTATCCCCCACGTATCCCTCGCGTATCTGAAACGTATCCGAAATAAAAAATATTTAATTTAAATGCAGGATACTTATTTGCCATATCCGATACGTATCGGGGCGTATCGGACGCGTATCCGTATCCCTTGCGTATCCGATACTCGTACGTGACTAGTTTCAGAGTATCCGTGCTTCATAGATTGCTGATAGCTTATCTCTTGGTATAGTTAACTGCAGATCTAATCTTCAGTAACAATCCATGGTTGTATTTATTGCTTGCTAGTTAAATTTGCCTATCAATCTCTAGCATTTGGCTCACTTAAGTGTCCTTGTGTAAAGGATATTTATATGCGTGATTGTCAACTACCAAAGTTCCCTAATATGACTTACTTGGAGCTTGGTGACGTTCGTGATGTTCGATGGAAATTTTTGCCGGAGTTGCTGGAGAACTCCCCACGTCTAGAAACCCTTGTTTTCAAAGAGGTGAGTTGAGAGGTATTGTCTTTCTTATATCTAAGTAGCATGCACTTGTCACCTTAACCAATTTTTTTCTATCCAGGGTCTTGGAGATGAACATGGAATGTTTCCACAATCGAGTTGGAATCTAGCTCAGAATGTTGTGCCTTCTTGTTTGCTCTTTCACCTCAAGGTAATGGAAATTACCGACTTCATAGGGTTGGCAGAAGAGTGGGAGATTGTGGACTATTTTCTACAGAATGCAAAGGTTTTGGAGAAGGTGAACAATGATTATGGTTGTGGGGGTTCAAAATGGACAATACATGCCTCAAGGACTTAAGATGTTGCAGCTCTCTAATAGCGGATTTCTTTTGGGCGCTGTGCGTTATTCTCACTTCGTCAAATTGGCTTGTGAAATGAGTATCATTTTGTCAAATTATTACAATCAGAAACAGCACATATTTTGTATATTTCATGTCACCCCTCTGGTGAATTAAGTAGGTGACTTGGCAATTGTTCTGTATGAAGTTTTGATAGCCATGTGTTGTCTAATTGGCTTCAAACCTGTGATCGGTACGATAAGGCATTGCGTTTATGTTTCTCTATAGTTCTTTGCTGCTATTGAATTTAGCCATCAAGCTATTTATGCTATTATTTGCGTTTCGCTTAAATTTCTTATTTGGTTGCTTCTATTGGTCACTAATTGCTTAATTTTCTTCTATTCGCATTTATTGCTTTATCCTATTAACCCTTTGTCATTCCATGTCAAGGAGGGAGAGAATGATGAAAGGAGGGGTAGGTTGCTTATTATTCTAATGTGTTTGGATGTTGAGTTTTGTTTGCAGCTTCTTTACAACTCGATCTTAGTTCGTTAGATTTTCATTGTAGTGTGTTTTGTCATGAAAGTGCCAAAGAGGGAGATTGTAAGGATCAAATTCTGTAGTCTTAATTGTATTGGCAATTCCGTACGATAAAACACATATTTTAGATGAGTTGTAGTTTTGTTATTTTTTTATATGCTAGTGAGTCTGCAAAGGATTAGTGCGGAATGAATCATTATTATTTATATTCAAGAGTGAGCGTTTGGGCGGGGGGCGTGATTGTTGGTCGTGGGCCTCGCGAACCGTGGCACTTGGGGTCTATTACACTTTGATATAAGGAAATAGAGTTGTACTTTTACCACTAGCTGCGGTAGGTTTTGATAAGATAGTAAATGCTTGATCCTACAAAAGCAAATCACACAATCCAGCGGTTGAAAAATTCTTCGGTACAGAGGCATAGAAATTTTCGGGAGAGAGGAGATCAGAGCACATGTACCTCTTACTCTTCTCTCTCTCTCTCTCTCTCTCTCTCTCTCTCATATTTTCGGGTTTTCAAAATGTCTCATAACGTTTTAACTATGCCCCTAGTTTACCTGTCCATATGTTGCTCATTGATTGATGTGCTATAAGTACTTTGTTCTGTCCCGGTATTGAGTTTGCTTTGCGAGAACAATGTTTTGATTATATCATATTCCTTCCGTCTCGATTTATTTATCTACTTTTTAACTTTTGAGTGTCTTAAAATATTTGTCCATTTGACTTTTAATAGAATTAATTCTTTCTTTTTGTCTTTTTTTAGTGGAATAAAGTAACTTTTGTAAAAAAAAAGTTAAATGTAAATGTGAAAGTTGTATCTTTTTATATGTAATTATTGTGTTTCCTAAAAATGTTAAATTTTCGAAATTGAACAAATAAATTAGGACCGAGAAAGTAATTACTTATAGCCACAAGTTTGGGTTGAGGTAACCCTACCGTGGGTCTAACAACAACTGTAATCAGAACTATTCATTGTGTAATCCTTATAGTCATAAGTTTGGATTAAGATAATTCTATCTTGAGTCTTTCAACTGTAATTAGAACTATTCATATTGTAATTCTTGCATAGCAATCATTCATGAAAAAATTTGTTTGATCGAACACAAACATGCAATGCTACTAAGGCCTCGTTCCGGAACGTAAAATAAGTACTTATTTTTAAGAAGACAATTTTAAGCTCAAAAATAATGTGTTTACATAAATAATTTTTTTATCAATATGGATCTTGTTTAATAGATTTCATCAAGATCTTTAATACGGTACAAAAAAATTAAAAAATTATTTTTTATTTATATTATTTTAAATTTAAAAATATGAAACAAGCTGTTTATTTTTTAAAAATTTTTTTGAAACGAGACCTAATTACTCCTCTCATATATGTGTTAATCTCACATATTTAATTATAAAATGAACGTCACACATACGAAAGAGGAGTGATGAGAAAATCGTAAGTAATACTGAGAGGCTACCTAGGCATTAATGTTTTCTCTTCACTGTCAACTCAAAGTACAGCACACACGTGTCCCCCCCCCGAACACTTACTACAGCACACACGTGTCCCTCGCGAACACTTACTACAGCCACCGGTCAAGTATCTCTAGTCACCAACGTCTGCCGCGATAGGCGTCCCCGCCCTTCTCTCTCCGGTTACCAACGGTCAGCCCACCGACCGGCGATCTTTGTTGCCGCTGCCGTCGTTAAGACCACTAGGGTTTCACAATCTTCTCTTCTGGTTAGTTCCCTCATCCGTCTCATGCTCTCTTATTATCTCTGTGCTTTCGATTTATTAGTACTCAACTGAATCCCAATAGCTAAGCCATTGTTGCTTCGTATTCCGATCGTTTGCTCGGCGAACAAGCTTACAAACGAAATCAAACCAAGCCTTGTATCTCAATCAATTGAGGTTATTTGGACTTAATGTCATAAAGATCTAACGGGGCTTTTACGTACCGGATGTGAGTTACCTACCACACACGACCTTCCTCCTTTTTCCGGCCTTCCGGGCTTGAGACCGGCTTTAGAAAGATAAAAGACTCTAAGCTCGGTGAACAAGTTTATTGGAAGAATTTAAGTGACGGCGTGCAAGATCAAGGAATTATATTGGACTTTCCGATTCCAGTTCTTGTGGTCTTCCGATTTTTATCTTTATGGCTTCCACTCTCAAGTAAACGCAAGTCGAGATGTGGTGAACTTTAGATCCCCTGGGTCTTCCTGTGGACTGCTTCCCTTAGTCCTCTATTTGTACTTTCGGCAAAGTTGATTTTGGAATTTAATGTGGCTTTCGAGCCGTGATGGCTGATTTTGTGTGGAGTTGTGTATGTGAAAATGGTGGCTGCTGTCCAGTTACAGATAAAGGTAGATACATATACAGATATCCAGCAGCATCACTAGTAGCACATCCACCAGCAGCACTGTGGAGGCTTCGGTTATGACCTCGGTAAATAGGCTCCCGATAACCGAGGACTTATGGTGTGATCCATGGTCACGAACAGGCGAGCCCTTGAAGTTACCCTTATCCTCACTGGTGTGGTGTTAACGCTCCTGTCAGTACTTCGGTTAATCCCCGAGGCACACGTTTCGTTGAGATCTGGAAGGAATGTAACCAACCAGGGGGGGGACCAAAAGTGCCACGTGGCAGACAGGATCACCATGGCCATGTGCTTCGTAACCGCCTTATCCAGTGCGTCACTTATGACGTCACCGAGGGCGGTTACCTAAGCGTGACTCCTACGCGCTTCCTTGGAAGCCAAGTAAACATGGGTCTATAAATACGAAAGGATTCTAACCTAAAGAGGTACGCCATCTTTACCCTAACCCTAGACCTAAACTACTCTCCTTACATCTAACTTGATCGTCGGAGGGTCACTGGGCTATCCAAGCCCTAGTGACTGGTTGCAGGATCCCAGGCGGACGAACGGAGCAACGGAAGAGGAGTATTGTACCAGGCAAAGATCCCTCCAAACCTGAACCCCTACAAGCACTAAGAGTATACCAAAGCGCATTGCCTTAGTGTTTGCTTAGCGGGGGATTCTGAAGTGTCTGGAGCACCATAGGCATAACAGCACCCAATAAAGGGCGTAACATTTCGAAACTTCACTTATGGTATCCCTCTTGGGTTCCACTCCGATATAACATTTTCTACTAAGGTCGTAACATTACCCATGAAAGGGCTTGACATTTGCCTACTAGTGGGTGTAACATTTGCTAGTAGTGAGTCTCGCCGTCTCACAAATGTTGCAATCATGACATGAATGTACCTAGCTCATACATATGTTTGTGTGCAGATGTACAGTATGTCTTTGTATATGTGTTCCTACTTCATACTTACCCAAAATTTCATTACTCCTTTCTTCAGAAGTTGGCAAACACAAAACTATATGGATGCTATTGGGGATTGAGTTTTGAAAACAACTATGATGGAAGATGGAAACTGACTTTGATGGGATTCCACTTCTTTGACTCAAAGCTTCAAATTAAATCCAGAAGTCAAGTAACCAGAATCCATTGCCTTCCACACCACTCCATTGTGGAACTCCATAGACTTATGTTTAATATAACCTTTTGTATGTTTTTTTGGTAACTACCTTTTGTATATTATTGGCTCAGTTCCATTTTCTAAGTTCTTGAACAAACCGCTTTTGCGATTCAAAATTTGTAGGCAAATACCATGAGAGAAGTCATGGGTTCAAACTCACGAAGGCAGATGCTTTGGGAGGAGGAGGAGTATGAAGATAGGATCAGCAACTTACCAGACAGCCTTATTACCCAAATCCTCTCCTGTCTTCCCACAAAATACGCGGTGGCAACTAGTGTCTTATCGACTAGATGGAAGCAATTATGGACATCAATCACCAGTTTGGATTTTGATGATGAGTTGCTGTTACTTCCTCATAATCAAACTAGTAATCCAATGCTGCACAGGATTTTCACAAGTTTTGTATGCCGAGTGTTGTCACTGCATAGGGGAAAATGTGTGCAAAAGTTCCGTCTCAAATGCACTCGCACTTGTGATGTTTCACACGTTAATGGGTGGATTGCTGATATGGTACTGCGTGATGTTCGAGAACTTGATCTGTCCGTCCATGTGGAACACTCTATTTTGCTTCCTCGGAAGCTCTTTACTTGTAGAACTCTAGTGGTGTTAAAACTGGATGATAGTTACGATGTTACAGTCATGGATGTACCTACTTCGGTTTCCCTCCCGAACCTTAAAATTCTACATCTTGTTGGTATCGGCTTTGTAGATGATGACTCAATCAATAGGTTCCTCTTTGGCTGCCCTGTGCTTGAAGAGCTGAGTATGACTAGATGTGTGAGGGAAGATGTGGGTGTGATTAATGTTGTTGCACCTGTTCTTACAAGCTTGATTATATCCGAATGTTTGGCAGAGTATACCCACAGTTTGGAGTGCAAGATTGTGCTAGACACCCCAGCACTTCTATACCTCATGATCAGTGATTCTCCTGCGGGAGGTTATTTTGTAGAGAACTTGTGTCACCTCATCAGAGCTGATATTGATTTTGTTGAAGGGTGTAATGATTCAACTGTCTCTGAAGGCATAACTAATCTTCTCAGAGGGATATCCGGTGTTCAGTCTCTACACTTATCTAATTGCTCTATGGAGGTATGGCTGCTTATATCTGATCTCTTTATGTAGTTAACTGCTTACCCAATCCCCATTGAACACCCATGGTTGTATGCATGGTTTGCTAGTTAATTTGCATGTCATTCTCTAGCACTTGACTCGTTAAAGTGTTCTTGTATAAAGGTTATTTCCTCTAGTAACTCTCTGCTGCCAAAGTTTCATAATATGACTTACTTGGAGCTTGGTGCAATGCCTAATGATGGATGGAAATTGCTGCCAGAGTTGCTGGAGAACTCCCCATATCTGGGGACACTTGTTTTTGAAAAGGTGAGTCAACAGGTAGTCTAGTCTTATTTGGTTTAGAGTTTAGACTATATGTGGATTCTGGAATTGTCTAGTGCCTGGTTTGTGGAGGGAAAAGAAAGGAACGTTGTGTCTGTACCAAACACAAGCTAAGTAGATCATCAAGAAAATAAAAGAAAAAAACACGAGCTACGTAGCGTTTGTTTGGTAAATGCAATTTCATTCAAGAAACACAGCCCAAAGGCTTCAAATGATACAGAGTATCCCAAGAAGCAAAACAAAATTGCGAAGAACCATAAAGAAACACCACCACCCTAACCCAACTAAGGAAGGGAAACAAAAAATCTCAGCTGGAAATTCCAGTAGTAATATTCCAAGTACTGCAGACTGTATAGTTCCTCTGAGTTTGAATCACTTTCCTCCAAGAACTAAGCTTATTTCTCAAATCATTCTCAAGCAGCTGAATGATAGCATCATGGACAGTAGCCGAGCTTGAAAATCCTAGAGTTTCTTTCAATCCTCAAGTGATAACAGGGCTCCTGCTATTGCCAACTTAAAAGCTACAGAAGCAAAACTCTTTCCTTTAACATGCTGCAAGGCCCAATTCACCTCAATGTCCCAGTTAGTAGGATTCCTTCTAATATTAAGCTTGTTGAGAACTGCTCCCCAGACTTGAGGAGAAAAGGAGCACTGCAAAAACAAATGGTTGTGTGACTCTTCCAACTGATTGCATAGAACACATGTAGAATCCAAACGGATCCCCAACTCAACATTACTCAATCTGTTAAGGCAGCAAAGCCAAAGATTAAATGCCCGTCTAGGCACACAATGGCTATACCAAACCAAATGGAACCATGCCATGGTACCTGCATTCCCCATACCTAATGGCATTCCAGGCAGAATTAACCAAAATTCCCATCTTAAGAAGGCAACCAAAAAAACAGAATCTTCAATATCAATATGAGGCAAAAGAGTACTTTGACTATGCTCAATGATGTATCATGTATGTAATATTAGAGCTTCTTTGTATAGGCCATCTCCATCCTACGTTTAAAATAATGGAAAATACTTTGGTCAACAAAGATCTACCTACAATTCTAACAGCTCTTTCCCCGAACTTCAGGAATAAGGCCCTAAGTGGTGTCAATTATCCAGCCATAAGCACGTGTCATTTCCATTACCAATGTCGTATTGAATCAAGGGTTGAGCTTGACCATTTCAATTTCTCCTGTAATCAGGGACTTCGAGATGAAAATTGGTATTATCCATTGGATTGGAATCCACCACAGAATGTGCCTTCTTGTTTGCTCTCTCACCTCAAGGTAATTGAAATTAGATTCTTTGAGGGGGAGAAAGAAGAGTGGGAGATGGTCCAGTATTTTCTGTGCAATGCAAAAGTTTTGGAGAAGGTGCACATGCGTTACAGCGATGAAAGAGACTGCACAATTCAGATCACACAGCGACATTAAGCAAGAGCTTGAGGTTTGTGACGGAACTTTTGATTGAAGATCTCCAGGACTTCTTCATGTCACAACACAATACAAGACTTGATTTGTATATTTTCGTGGTAGTCTCAATTTGTCAAATTACCTTGCAAAATCAATTTGCCAACATGATGCTGGAATCGGGGTTGTGACAGTGGAGAGAGAGTTCTGTATTAGTGGTCCTGATCCTCTTTGTTTTGGTACTTCAGTTTCGTATCTCTGGTAATGGACTTTGTTAGTAGGCTAGCCTCTGGTGAAGTTTTGTGGAGTTTTGTCCACATTATTTGTGAAACCTCGTTTGTAAAGTTTCGACACGTGTTTTGCGACAGGTGCTTTGCGTGTCACACTGGTTTCTGGAGTACTATTTTAATTTCTTCCTACAATACGCCCGCTCTTCTTTCCAAGTAGTTGAATGCAAATACATGTCGCTTTAATTTGGTTTTCCTTGTGTAAAACTAATGTCCTCGGCTTTGCTACATATTCAGAGTAAACCTCTAACCTCGCCACCTCCTGCTGCTAGGACTCCACCTTGCCATTAAAGTCAAAACTGAGTACACCCAAAAGTGGTATTCGGTGGGAGATCGGCGATATAGAAAGGAAAACGAAAAAAAGTGGAAAAGAGACATCGGAGGAGATGGGTGAAAAAAGATGACAACGATCGACTAGGGGTGGGTGTGCTGGAGCACGAGTGCAAAAAAAGCATTTTTTAAAAATTTCTCGAAGTATAAGTGTATGGACAGGTTAGCCCAATGTCGTGGACACGTGGAACACATTTTTCGACAGTTTGGATGAACTACTTGGACACCACGTGGGCATGGCCACGTGCTACCCATCCGATAACCAAAAAATTATCCATGGGCAGGGCCCACACATATTTGTGTGGTGGGGAGAGCGCTTGCGGTACCACCCGTCTATTCCCCCAGGGGCACTAGGCCCCATTCCCGAAAGAGAAATAAGTATTTATTTTTTAAGAAGGCAATTTCAAGTTCAAATATCACGTTCTTACGTAAATAATTTTTCTTTTAATATGGATCTTGTTTGATAGATATCATTGAGATCTTTAATACGATACCAAAAAAAATTGAAAAATTATTTTTACCTAGAATTATTCTAAGCATTAGAATGTGGACTTGCGTGGTGATGGAGTTTGATTCATTGCCGTATTTTAGTACTTCTTCGAAAACAAACGTAATGAAGTGAATATAAATAGAAGAAGAATAATAAATAGACTTTATTATACTTCAAAGTAGTAGTCGATCGACGGTGTAAATACAACCACAATGCAAATTGAGGGAGGAAGAAGAGGGGGAAGGGAACAAAAATGCTACTTGCACAATCGTTGTGTTGGTTGTGTGCGTAATTCTGACCGTTCAGATATATTTGGATGGTCTAGATTTATAAAAATTCTTTCAAGGAAAAGTTTAACTTTTATGAGAAAGAGTTTAAGCGAATTCTAACAATTTATTACAGTAATAGACGACTAGAGATTGATTGTGTGTTGTGTTTCATACAACCGTTGTGTGTGTAGCACTTTGGGGAAAGAAAAACCCTAGAACTTCTATCGGGCCTCGAGTCCGGAACGGGAAGGAGATGAATAAATATAGGAGAGAACGGGACAAGAGACGTGGCCGCGACACTCGACAAGTCCACTTGGTTCTGACCTCCTTCGATTCACACACTTGAGTCCTTTTATAGACGAAACCACCATCCTGAGAGAGAGAGCGGCCGGGGGGGGGGGGGGGATGTGCATCTTTGACTCTCTGTGTCGATGAATTTATATTTCACTTTTCAGTAATTAAAAAAAATTAATATTTCAATTTACATTTGGAATTTTATTTTGCTGTGAAAGCACAATATTGACGGTCAAATGCCAAAAAAATAAAAATGTATGTATGCCCATCACTTGAGATAATACGTACGAAGAGTCTCACATGTGTCAAAAACATGACATGAATGAGAGTGCAGTTCCGCTATGTTATTGAACTACAGGCTAACAATAATAGTCAAGTTATTTCCGCTGAATGTTATTTTATTTGATATATGTGAGAAGAATGATATGCCTAAAAATCCCTGAAAACATGTGTCTTAGTCCATTTAGTTTTGCGGAAGCTCTCCCTGAAGATATGAGTAGAAAGGCATAAGTGCACATGTGAATTTATGGTTATAAGTTTGTGCAGTTATTCTACTTAGTTACCCAACGTTTCAAATTGCTCCATTCCTTAGAAGGGCATAGGATCCCCTTTACCCAAACTCTCCCTTGTCTCATGTCTTCTCCCTACTACACCCAGAGCTAAGAAGTACGGTTACGGACATGGAAAATGGAGCATGAGAAGGATACAACATTTTTCCTATAGTTGGGACACGTGAATGTTGGAGACAAGTTGAAAGAAAAATAGGTATCATTGATAGGTGTGTAAATACACCTATTTACGCCTCCTAACTTAGACTTGTTATGTCTGTTTAGTGCACCATTTGGGGATTGATACTTGTTAATTGTGTTTCTGGACTCATGGAGCCGATGAATAACACTTGGAGCTAGAATGCAAAGTTTGATTTTATTTGGTGGTGAGGCAAAGCTGTGCCGATAGAATTATTCAAGTGATGAGATGAGTTTATAATAGTTTATGAGTGATGCTATTGGTACATATAATATGTACATATAATGTACATATAGATTTTGTGGGGCCCAATTCGGGTCCCACAAAGATGATCCGAACCGCTCATTATTTTTAAAACATCTTTTTATGGAGCCCTGTAAAAAATCAGCTCAACCCAATATCGGTAAGAATTTTTTCTGAATTTGTAGGGGCGAAACTAAGCAGTTAAGTAGTTTCGCCTCCACAAATTAAGAAAAAATCCTTACCGATATCGGGTTGTGCTGATTTTTTACAGGACTCCATAAAAAAAATGTTTTAAAAATAATGTGCGGTTTGAATCATCTTTGTGGGACCCGAGATGGGCTCCACAAAATTGATATGTACATAATATGTACATTTCATATGTACCTCTAGCATTTTTGTTTATAATAGGGAAAAAAATAAAAGAGCAGAAACTATAGTCTTTGCACGTGATCGAAAAAAGTAGGCCCACTAATTATAAGAATTATAATTAGAAGCCCTATTTTTCCCGGCCACAAATTAACCACCTGCCAAAGGAAATTAAAATTCTCGGCTGATTACAACTTCAGTGGAGCACACTATACAAAGAGGGGGAAAAAAGGGGTTTGAGGGATATCTTATTCTCACGCAGAAACGGAGAACGGGGGCTGCCGTGCGGCTGTTCATCACGCCTCGGCCAGAGCAGTAGCAACAACACGACGGAAGAAGAAAACTTGCTTCAGGGTTCAATCTTTTTATTATCTGCAAACCTTTTTAGTTTATTGTTCAATGGAGTTTTATTTGTTTCACAATTATTTGTTCTCACTCCACGAGGTGCTAAACTATTCGGCTAGGGTGACGAGGGGGTCTCTCCAAGTAGCGTAGTTGTTTGATTCTTAGGGTTTTACATTCAACTTGATTGTATGACTTTGTCAATTCATAACTTTTTATGAAGTTTAATATTTTTCTGACATTCGAATGTGTTTGTATCCATGGTTTCAAGCACAGTCATATAATGATTTCTAATGTTCCAAGATAGGCTTTGAGATAGACTATACGACGTGAGATGAGTCGTGTCGTTGGTTAAATTCAGTGAGATGATCTATGCCGTATTGAGATAGGCTATACGGAGTACGAATCTTGATTATATTTTTGGGGATTATTAATAGAAATTGCTACCCTATGATGGTCCGGTTAAATGTTGAATATGAACCCTAGGTTTCGAAACAATTATGTTACAAGGGGAGATTGAATCGGAAACCGTAGTCCCTTCTCTCATTCGTTTACAAATCCTTTAATCATTTTCTTAGTTTAATCATTAGTTCAATCAAATCAAATCAAATCCAAACGTTTTCCTTTCAGAATTAAATTAGAAATCAATTGAACGTATCACAACTTGGCTTGGACGATCCTGGACTTAACCCACTGTTCATCGGAATATTAGTTAATTCCTTGGTTTTATAAATTATAATTTTGGTACGAAAACGACAGACAAATCATAGTTGCAATTTACATACAATAACTTTATACAAAAAAACAAAGACATTAACTTTCTGAAGATATAGAAACATTGAAGTTTAAGATATTCAAGATTTAGGCAGCCAATGCAATCCTAACTATGTCCAAGGTAGTGATAGACCACCTCTGTGTCACAGATGTGTTGGATAGGGATACGTGAGGCCCGTTGACATATATCGTGCTTCTTAGCATAAAAGAATAGGGATTTGGATACATGATACCACTGTAGAAGGACAATGGCTACTTCCAACACCAAGAAATAAGAACACTGAGGGTCTGGATTTTGGTATAGGGGACCTGATTTTGAACCAAACTTAGTGGTTATGATTCTTATGAAATTAACTGTTTTCCACTTATTTGACTCAACCTTATTTAATCTTTACGTCAAATTTTCTATTACTTCAACAAATTAATCAGCAAAACAAAACCCATCAACTGGGACAACCTATCTTCCATGTTGTACCAAAATGTTTTTTTCTCTCTCTTTTTTTGTCTTTTAATCTGTATATGTTCTTCACTATGCCTATTTTACTATAGTGTATTTTGTTGGTTAAAATAGTGGGTGAAATCATGCGTTCAACCTCAAAAATCCGCAAGCGTTCCAAGGATCTGAGTGTCAAGAAATGTGAAGACAGGATCAGCAACTTGCCATGCAACCTTATTAGCCACATCCTTTCATTACTTCCAACGAAAAACGCTGTGGCAACTTGTGTCTTGTCAACCAAGTGGAAGCAATCTTGGACATCGTACGATAGTGTGGACTTTGATGATATATTATTGCTAAATCCTCACAAAAGTGATAGAACTCCGTCTCTGCAAACGAGTTTCATAAGTTTCATTGATCGAGTGGTGCTACTACATAGAGCCTCACGGTTAAATAAGTTCCATCTCAAGTGCACTTAGAGTTATGATCTGTCTCATGTTAATGCTTGGATTTCTGCCGCCTTATTGTCTAGTGTTCAAGAACTTCATCTCTCCATTCCCATGGAGCATTCTACAGAGCTACCTCAGGGCCTCTTCTCTTGTGGAACATTGGTGGTACTAAAATTGGATGCCAAATTTGTTATGAATGTACCATCGGTTCATCTACCGAATCTTAAAATTCTCCATCTTCATAGTGTCGAATTTTCAGATGATGAGTCAATCGACAGGCTGATCTGTGGTTGCCCGATGCTTGACAAATTGAGTATGAGAGAATGTGGTGGGATAGGTGTACGTGTTGAAAGATTTCGGCACCTGTGCTCACAAGTTTGGTTATGAATTATTTGTATTTCAATTACTGGGGAATTATGGATTTTCCTGAGCACTCCTACAAGATTGTGCTTGAGATCCCATCTCTTCTGTTCCTTGACATCATGGATAATGTTGCAGAAGGATATTCATTACAAAGCTTAAGTAATCTGGCTGAAGCTCGTATTACTATTTTTCAAACCACCGACCAATTTGAGTCAGATTATTCTGAAGCTGTAAGTGATTTTCTCAAGGGGTTATCCAACGTACAACGTCTATACTTATCTAGTGAATTCTTGGAGGTATACCAGCTTATTCTTATTTATTTTCATTTCTAACAACTTACAAAATCTCGACAAGTCTACCGTGCTTGTATGTATCCTTTGCTAGTTAAATTTTCCAGGTCATTTTATAGTAGTTGACAAAGTAAAGTATTCCTGTTTGAAGATTATGTACACTCCAAATTGCCAAATGCCAAAGTTCCATTGCATGACTTACTTGGAGGTTGGTCCAACCGGGAATGATACTGTTGTATGGGCATTGTTGCCAGAGTTGCTAGAAAACTCACCACGTCTTGGGGCCCTTGTGTTTGGGGGGGTGAGTAGAGCGCGGTATGCTTTCTTTTTATAGTTATGTGAGTAGCAATGCAATTGTGACATTTCTAATTGATCCTGTAATCAGATACATTCCAGTGCACCAAGATCTTTTGGTCGAGAGCTTGTACAGTGTTGGAATCCACCTCAAAGCGTGCCTTCTTGTTTGCTCTTTCACCTCAAGGAGATAGAGTTTAAGTACATTGAAGGACAGAAAGATGAGCTGAAACTGTTGGATTATTTTCTGGACAACGCAAAAGTTTTGGAGAAGGTGAACATGCGTTATTCCAATCGACACAGAAACATGCGTTTTTCCAATCGACACAGATACTGGACGGTACATTTTACACCATGACATTAAGCAAGAGCTGAAGGTTTTAAGAAAATGTTGGTGATGTGAAGGGCTCAAGGACCTCTCAATTTGCAATCCTGTAATATCTGGTTTGTTTTGGGTATTTCTACTTCTTGTCAAATTAACTTGTGAAAACCGTTTTGCTAACGTGATGTTGGATGCAGAATTGTGACAGCTTCATAAAGTACTGTGTTAGTTGTCCTCATCCTTTGATTTTTGGTTCTTTAATTTCGTATTCGTGGCTATGAACTTTTTTACAGCTGGCCCGTCCAGTGAAGTAGGTGAATGGTATCTGTTCTGCATGAGATTTTGATAGTTATGGATTCAAATCAAACTTGTGCATCGTTACAGGAAATTGTTACTTTCTTGGATTAGGTTATTTTGATTGATATGCACAACGAGAAGAACATATACCTCCTTAATTTACCCAACCATTCTATCGTTATATAAACTAGCAGTAAACCTGTGCTACGAACATCCAATTACATTACGGAGAAGAGGACTTCTTGGGTCAAAATATGTGGTGACACTCATTTTTATTAGCTTAAAAAAAAAAGACAAGAAGATTACGAAAACTGGATTTGTAGTTTACTGTTAGCTTTCGGAATTGAGTTTGGAAGCTTTACCGTGAATTCATGACGGATTGCTAAGTGAGTAGCCCAAGAAAATATATGTATCTCTTGTATCACTAATTCATTTCGTGCTCTAGTTTTAGAAGTCCGCGATAACGAAACCTCCTACCGTTCTTGTTAAACATGGAACGTCAAATTCCTTTGCTTACAATGCCCAACTATCTGGACGAAGCCGTAATAAGCCACCAGTTTGAGACATAAATCGCAAGACCAGGGTACGGTTATAGAATGTGGAATGAAACTTAGTCATTTGTTGTGCACAAGAAGAAACAATCGATCAACCACGAGCAATCACAAGACCATGAGATATATGTGGTTCGGTAGTGCATACTAACCACACTTCCAATGATTGGACAACTTCATTTAGGGTCCCTCTCCCTCTGGCGAACAAATCCAGGATGACATCGTTCTTGTTTGGGAGATTCGATCCCTTTGAATAGTGGATGTTTTGGCTAAATACGCCGCTTGGCTTATTAAAGTCTTTATTATTCCAAAAAATTAGCATTTGCTAGTTTTGCATCAAATTTCTATGTATTATTGGTCATCTCAACAAAAAAAATTGGAAAAGTAAAAAATTAATATCCAAACTCTTTTTTTTTTTAAATAAAACTAAAAAATTTGGCTAGCACGTGCAGTGTGTGTGCCCCGGAAGATAGAATTATTGCATTGAATTGGTTTGTAGCTGTAATCTATGAACACTAAATAGACATAATCACAAACACTTTTAGTTTTACTGCCCAATAATTCAAAAATGCTACTCACACAACAATTCAAATACAACACCAAGCATAACCTCTCAAATACATGTGGGCTCCACACATACTACTATGTGTGAGCCCCATTTATATGTGAGAGGTTGTGTGAGTAGCATTGTCCCCAATAATTTGTATGGAGTACATCATGTGGAAGACTCGAGGATACGGATGTATATATATAGGGAGAGAAACCCTAGAGTCTAGTTGGGGCCTTGGCAACCCTTTGAGCGAAATGCGGCAAAAGGAAGGAAAATCCATGGACCAACCCCATCATCTCCACCCCGTAGGAACTACGAGATCACCCCAAGGACGCCTTCGGCATCCAGGGGTCACGGACCGACCATAGAACCCTGCTCAATAAGTGTTTGTTGTTTGTTGTTTGTTTTACCTGTTGTCGGTAGGGGTGTGCATGGGTCGGGCGGGTCGGGTTTGACCCCGAACCCGACCCGATAGGTCGGGTAACAAAAATCTTAGACCCGCAAACCGAATCTAATAGAGGTAAGAACCATCCGCGAACTTGATTTTTTTTGGTCAGGTCGGGTCCGACCAAAAACCAAATTGACCTCTATCGGTTTTGGTCAGGTCGGGTAAGAAACGTACCACCTCGAACCCAAAACCAAAATATGATTTTTACAGCAACTGAACCTGTACCCGTCTGAACTACATGTTCGGCCCCGCCCGAAACCCTTCAGGTCAGGTCATGTCCGCGGGTAGGCCGGTTTTTTGCACACCCCTAGTTGTCGGTGATCAACAAAGGATTATTCTAAGTACTGGAATGTGAATGTGCGTGGTGGTGGAGTTTGATTCATTGTCGTATTTTAGGACTTCTCCGGAAGCAAGCACAATGAAGTGAATGGAAATGGAAGAAGAATAATAAATAGACTTTATTATACTTCAAAGTAGGAGTCGAGGGACGATGTAAACCCAACCACAATGCAAATTGAGGGAGGAAGAAGAGGGGGATGGAAAACCCTCGAACTTCTATCGGACCTCGAGTCCGGAACTTGAAGGAGATGAATAAATATAAGAGAGAACAGGATAAGAGTCGCGGCCGTGACCCTCGACAGGTTCACTTGGTTCTGACCTTCTTCGATTCACACACTTGAGTCCTTTTATAGACGAAACCACCATAGAGAGAGAGAGGCGGGGGATGGGGGACCTGTTAGGTGCATCTTTGACTCTCTGTGTCGATGAATTTATATTTAACTTTCCAGTAATTAAAAAAATCAATGTTTCAATTTACGTTTGGATTTTTATCTTGACGGTCAAATGCCTAAAAATGTATGTATGCCCGTCACTCTAGAAGATACGTACGAAGAGTCTCACATGTGTCACAAACATGACATGAATGAGGGTGCAGTTCCGTTATGTTATTGAACTACAGGCTAATAACAATAGTCAACTTGTTTCCGCTAAATATGATTTTATTTGATGTATTGAGAAGAATGATATGTTTAGAAATCCGTAAAAATATGTGTCTTAGTCCATTTAGTTTTCCGAAAACGCTCCCTCAAGATATGAGTAGAAATGAATAAGTATACATGTGAATGTATGGTTATAAGTTTGTGCAGTTATTCTACTTAGTTTTTTTTTATTTGATCGGCAGTTATTCTACTTAGTTACCCAACGTTTCAAATTGCTCCATTCCTTAGAAGGGCATGGGATCCCCTTTACCCAAACTCTCCCTTGTCTCATGTCTTCTCCCAACTACACCCAGAGCTAAGAAGCACGTTACAGACATCGAAAATAGAGCATGAGAAGGACACAACATTTTTCCCATAGTTGGGACACATGAATGTTGGAGACACATTGAAAGAAAAATAGGTATCATTGATAAGTGCGTAAATATGCCTATTTATGCTTCCTAACTTAGATTAGTTATGTCCGTTTAGTACGCTATTTAGGGATTGATACTTGTTAATTGTGTTTTTGGACTCATAGAGCCGATGAATAACACTTGGAACTAGAGCGCAAAGTTTGATTTTATTTGGTGTCGAGGCAAAGCTGTGCCTATAGATTTAATCAAGTGATGAGATGAGTTTATAATCGGGGGAAAAAATTAAAAGAGCAGGAACTATTTGCATGTGGTTAATTTGTGACCCAAAAAAATAGGCCCACTAATTATAAGAGTTAACAAATTAACCACGTGCCAAAGGAAATTAAAATTCTCGGTTGATTTCAACTTCAGTGGAGCACACTATATAAAGAGGGGAAAAAAGGGGTTTGAGGAATATCTTATTCTCACGCGGAAACGGAGAACGGGGGCTGCCGTGCGGCTGTTCATCACGCCTCGGCCAGAGCAGTAGCAACAACACGACGGAAAAAGAAAACTTGCTTCAGGGTTCAATCTTTTTATTCTCTGCAAACCTTTTTAGTTTATTGTTCAATGGAGTTTTATTTGTTTCACGATTATTTGTTCTCATTCCACGAGAGGCTAAACTATTCGGCTAGGGTAACGAGGGGGTATTTCCAAGTAGCGTAGTTGTTTGATTCTTAGGGTTTTATATTCAACTTGATTGTATGACTTGGTCGATTCATAACTTTTTATGAAGTTTAATATATTTTTGACATTTTAATGTGTTTATATTCATGGTTTAAAGCACTGTCATACAATGGTTTCTAATGTTCCAAAAAAAGGTTTTGAGATAGACTATACGACGTGAGACCGGTCGTGCTTGTTAAATCCAGCAAGATGATCTATGTCGTGTTGAGATAGCCTATGCGGAATACGAATCTTGATTATTTTTTTGGGGGGAAGACTGAATCGGAAACCCTAGTCCCTTCTCTCATTTGTTTACAAATCCTTTAATTGCTTTCTTAGTTTAATCAAATCCAAACATTTTCCTTTCAGAATTAAAGTAGAAAACAATTGACCGTATCGCAACTTAGCTTTTTACTCTCCATGGACGATCCTGGACTTAACCACTGTTCATCGGAATATTAGTTAATTCCTTGATTTTATAAATTATATTTTTGGTACGAAAATGACAGACAAATCATAGTTGCAACTTACATACAATAACTTTATACAAAAAAACAAAGACCTTAACTTTCTGAAGATATAGAAACAATGAAGTTTAAGATATTAAAGATTTAGGCAGCCACTGCAATCTTAACTATGTCCAAGGTATAAATATGACAATCTAACGTGTTTCCAACGTGCCCTAAACTTGTCCTGACTAAAATATTCTTATAAACTAAGCGGACACATATTTGTGTCGCAGATGTGTTGGATACGGATACGTGAGACCCGTTGACATATATCGTGCTTCTTAGCATAAAAGAATAGGGATTTGGATACATGATACCACTGTAGAAGGACATTGGCTACCTCCAACACCAAGAAATAAGAACACTGGGTATTTTTGCAGGTCCGGCTGTTGGTCTAGGGGACCTGATTTTGAACCAAACTTAGTGGTTATGATTCTTACGAAATTAACTGCTTTCCACTTATTTGACTCAACCTTATTTAATCTTCACGTCAAATTTTCTATTACTTCAACAAATTAATCAGCAAAACCAAACCCATCAACTCGGACAACCTATCTTCCATGTTGTACCAAAAAGTTTTTTTCTCTCTCTTTTTTAGTCTTTTAATCTGTAAATGTTCTTCACTATACCTATTTTACTAGTGTATTTTGTTGGTTAAAATAGTGGGCGAAATCATGCGTTCAACCTCAAAAATCCGCAAGCGTTCCAAGCATCCGAGTGTCAAGAAATGTGAAGACAGGATAAGCAACTTGCCATGCAACCTTATTAGCCACATCCTTTCATTTCTTCCCACGAAAAATGCTGTGGCAACTTGTGTCTTGTCAACCAAGTGGAAGCAATCTTGGACATCGTACGACAGTGTGGACTTTGATGATACATTATTGCTAAATCCTCGCAAGCATGATAGAACTCCGTCTCTGCAAACAAGTTTCACAAGTTTCATTGATCGAGTGGTGCTACTACATAGAGTCTCACGGTTAAATAAGTTCCATCTCAAGTGCACTCAGAGTTATGATCTGTCAAATGTTAATGCATGGATCGCTGCCGCCTTATTGTCTAGTGTTCAAGAACTTCATATCTCCATTCCCATGAAGCATTCTATTGTGCTACCTCAGGACCTCTTCTCTTGTGGAACATTGGTGGTACTAAAATTGGCTGCCAAATTTGTTATGAATGTACCAGCTTCGGTTCATCTACCGAATCTTAAAATTCTCCATCTTCATAGTGTCGAATTTTCAGATGATGAGTCAATCAATAGGCTGATCTGTGGTTGCCCTGTGCTTGACGAATTAAGTATGAGAGGATGTGTTGGGATAGATGTACGTGTTGTAAAGATTTCGGCACCTATGCTCACAAGTTTGGTTATGCGTTATTTGTATTCCAATTACTGGGAAATTAGGGATTTTCCCGAGTACTCCTACAAGATTGTGCTCGAGACCCCAGCTCTTTTGTTCCTTGACATCATGGATAAGGTTGCAGAAGGTTATTCATTACAAAGCTTATGCCATCTGGCTGAGGCTCGTATTACTATTTTTCAAACCACCAACCAATTTGAGTTAGAGTTTGATTATTCTGAAGCTGTAAGTGATTTTCTCAAGGGGTTATCCAACGTACAACGTCTATACTTATCTAGTGACTTTATGGAGGTTTGCCAGCTTATTCTGATCTATTTTCATTTCTAACAACTTACAAAATCTCGACTAGTCTACTCGCTTGCATGTATCGTTTGCTAGTTAAATTTTCCAGGTCATTTTATAGTAGTTGACCAAGTAATGTATTCCTGTCTGAAGGTTATGCAAATAGCAAATTGCCGAATGCCAAAGTTCCATTGCATGACTTACTTGGAGCTTGGTCCATCCGGGGGTGATACTGTGGTATGGGCATTGTTGACAGAGTTGCTAGAAAACTCGCCACGTCTCGGGTCCCTTGTGTTTGGGGAGGTGAGTGGAGTGCGGTATGCTTTACTTTTATAGTTATGTGAGTAGCAATGCAATTGTGACATTTCTAATTTATTCTGTAATCAGGTAGATTCCGGTGACCCTATAGGTCCAGAGCTTGTACACTGTTGGAATCCACCTCAAAGCGTGCCTTCTTGTTTGCTCTTTCACCTCATGGAGATAGAGTTTAAGTTCTTTGGAGGGGAGAATTATGAGCTGGAACTGTTGGATTATTTTCTGAACAATGCAAAAGTTTTGCAGAAGGTGAACGTGTGTCATCACAATCGACACAGAAACTGGAGCCAAACATTTTACACCATGAAAAGAGCTGAAGGTTTTAAGAAAATGTGGATGATGTGAAAGGCTCAAGGACCACTCAGATTGCAATCCCGTATTATCTGGTTTGTTTTTGGTATTTCCAGTTGCTCTTGTCAAATTAGCTTTTGAAAATCATTTCGCTACCGTGATGTTGGATGCGGAATTGTGACAGCTTCATAAAGTACTGTGTTAGTCGTCCTTATCCTTTGATTTTTGGTTCTTTAATTTCGTATATCATCGTTATGAGCTTTTTTACGGCTTACCCCTCCGGAAGAAGTAGATGAATGGTATCTGTTCTGCATGAGATTTTGATAGCTATGGATTGAATCAAACTTGTAACATTGTTACAGGAAATCGTTACTAAATTTTTCGATTTAGGTCATTTTGATTCATTTGCACAATGAGAAGAACATATACCTTGTATGTTATCTTTGAGCCATATTTGTCTTTTATACCTCCTCAATTAACCCAGACATTCTATCGTTATATGAACTAGCAGTAAACCTGTGCTACGCACAGTGAGTTACATTATGGAGAAGAGGTGAATTACATTATGGAGCAGAGGACTTCTTGGGTGAAAATATGTGGTGACACTCGTTAGCTTAAAACAAGACAAGAAGATTAGGAAAAATGGACGTGGTAGTTTACGGTTAGCTTTTGGAGTTGAGTTTGAAGAATCCAGTTTGGAAGCTTTATTGTGGATTCGTGATGGGTTGCTAAATAAGCAGCGCAAGAAAATATATACGCATGATTATTTCATTTCGTGCTCTAGTTTCAGAAGTCCCCAATAATGAAACCTCCTACTGTTTTTTGTTAAACATGGAAGGTCAAATTCGTTTATTTAGAATCCTCAACTATCCAAGCGAACCCTAAATAAGTCACCAGTTGAGACATAAATCGCAAGACTATAGTATGGTGATCAAATGTGGAATGAAACCTGGTCATTTGTTGTGCACAAGAAGAAACAATCGATCAATCACGAGCAATCACAAGACATGAGATATAAGTGGTACCTATTCCACGGGGAGGGGGAATAACAATCCACCAATAACTAGGGTTTAAGTAAACAAAAACAGAACTAAAATGATGTTATGAGGTGGTCTTGTATTTTGCTCAAGCATAGCTCTCTTATGCTCGAGCAATAAGAGAGTAAGACATGGCTTTTACATTTACGAAGCCAAATTTTGGTCTCCATGCGCCCAACAATAGCCCTTGACCACTACAGCTACTAATTATAGGAAATGGTTACTAGTCAACGTGTACGAAAGAAACTCGGAAACGATTCACTTCATTTTCTAGGTGTAATATATTCAATCTCAAAATGAAGCTGCGTACTACCCACTTTTCATAAAACTAAATTTTTACTATTTATCAAGTGTCATACACCATCTTTTAGTTCTTCAAAAATCCTCTTTATCTGTATATAATAGGTCTTTATGCGCGCAATTTAAATTGGAAGAGATGCGAGCATTTTACCGAATTAATTTATTTCTTGATTTATTGAGGGTAAATTGGTTATACCTTTCGATGTACAAATAATATCTTAACCAAACTACTCGGGTTAGAAATGAATATTTATGCCTATGAGATTGAATTTTTTTGAGCCCATTAATGAAGGGAATTGATTTTCGAACTCTCCAAATTATTAATTACATTCCAAAAGGGGAGTGCAAAAATCATTGCAATTAATAAATGGGATGAACTTCAAAAGAACACTTATAGTCCAGTCCGACTCTGCCTGATCCATATATTATAGTTACCCCAAACGAATTGCAAGATTTCAACTTAAAATGAATCCATATTTTAATATTTGTGCAAAGAACTTAGAATTTTAGCTGTACTTCTTATCGTTGTGAAGCCTAATTTGAGTTATGCATGATTAAATATTTATCTTGTTGGAGTATATATTATGTTTTGGAGAAATGATGCATTTCGTATTTGAAAAAGTTAGAATCTTTTTTTTTTTTTTTTTTTTATAAAAGTTGGACTTGGGCCGTGCATAAATTTCTGAGAAAGGTGCTTACGGTGTGGTTATCAGAGAGATACGAATGGAATGTTCATTGCTGCTGCATCTAGATGTTTGTCTTGGTGTAGAAGCCCAGAAATTGCAGAGGCCATGGCGGTTTGCTGTGGCGTCCAAATGAGGCTTCAACTAGGACTAAATGCAGTCACGGTGGAAATTAGTGATTCTAAGGCAGTCATTGACATGATAAATGGGCATATAGTGGTGAGCCAAAACGTGAATTCTATCATCCATGATGTTAAGGTTTTGAGCAATGATTTTCAAAGTTGTAGGAGTATATTTTTGTTTGCTCGCCGATCTTCTAATTCGGTTGCGCATACTTTGACTAGTAAAGGTTTAGGTGGGTTAGATTGTAGTCTTTAGACTGAATTCCCTCATGTTTGGCTTCTTGATCTCTTGTATAGGGATGTAGATTCCTCATGATATATTTGGTTCGCAATTTATAATACCATCTATTATCGTCATGACAAAAAACAATAAAAATTGCTCAAAGCCCCATTTCGCTAAGATTTTTATTTTATAAGTACGGTGACAGACGGTCAAGTTGTCCATGGTAATTAGTACAGTATATGGAAAGAAATGAATTGCATCACCTCCCGCCCACTCGCGCCGGACCGGGTCCTGAGTTTTTGGGAGCTAGATGAATTCTCAATTTGAGCCCTCGAAGCACGTACCTTTGTATGGTTTTAAGTTTTGAGAAATATTTTTGATGTAATGAGTAAAAAGAGACAGATAGAGAAACTCATTGAGAGTTGTGCAGAGAGTAATAAATATTTCTCAAAAATGGCAAGTGAACAAAGGCATTTCTCGAACTATAAAAATCAACTATGGAGTTGGGCCTTTACGCGCGCACGCTACTGCCTATTGGCGAGACTGGTTGATTGATAGAATCATGTAGCCAGTCAACCTAATATAATCTCTTGTGCAGGCGATCGAGATACGAGGCAGGATGGGTTGGACGGTACGGTTCTTCTTTCCGTTCCTACAGCCGTGGCGTGAAAAAAGTGCATCTCATATAAATGGAAAATCCCAATCACTGATTTTCCTTCGTAAGAGGGGGATCCAAATGAGAAAAGTGCATTTTATGTAGCTGTAAAATGACATATTTTGATGCCCATGAGAGGTTCGGCTGCGATTACTTCTCTGTCTCACAAGCACTGCGTGAATTTATAACGTCGGAAGATGGTGGAGGATTTTAAAACCAAGCCACTGCGCTAGATGCGCACGCAGTCATAGTAGTCAAGTGTCTTGTTTGTGAGTCACTGGTAAAAATTATCAATAGCTCCTTTTTGTGATTAAACGTCCCGTTTCGGTAAGGTTTTTATTTTTTAAGCACTCCTTATTTTCTGTTTTCCTTATTTCATATCTACACTTCTTTTCTCCAATTTTTGGGTAAAGTTTTTGGTATGAGCCCTGCCAGTAGTCGAAAGATGGCGTGGGTTTATTGACTATTAATCTGGCCAGTGGTTGCGAATCTTCTCAGACAGCGTTCTCTTAAACTTATAAAGATTGGAACTTATTTCGGTATTTTTTACTTTTCACAGCTTTTTGCTTAGCTTTTCGATGTAATTAAATGGGTTAATCGTTTGAGACGAATTGGAAACGTATAAAAATATGGACTGTTGTTAGAAAAATTCAAATAAGACGGCATTTAAGCTAAAAAATATACTAGCTTTTTGATACTTTTTTCATCTTTAGTGACCCATAGAATTCAAGTATGGTGGCTTAAGTGGAGGAGCGCTACTGGTGTACTATGTGACAATAGGGTACCCACAAAATTGAAGGAATAATTCTATGGAACTGCCATAAGGCCAACGATGCTTTACGGGACAGAATGTTGGCCTATTAAAAAACAACGAGTGAGCAAGATGAGGTGTAGCGGAAATGAGAATGTTGAGGTGGATATGTGATAAAACTAGACGAGACAAGATTAGAAATTAAACGATTTGTGAGATGGTAGGTATAACACCTATAGAGGAAAAGTTGAGGGAAAATAAGCTAAGGTAGTTTGGACATGTCTACCATAGACTAAGAGATGCAGTAGTTAAAAGAGCGGATATGATAGTTTTGGGTACCAATGCTACGGGGCGGAGTAGACCTAAATTGACATTAGATACTATTGTGCGCAAAGATATGAGTATAATGGGTTTGTGTGAATAAATGGCTCTTAACAGAGCTCAATGAAGGAAAATAATTCATGTAGCCGATCCCAAGTAATTGAGACATAAGGCTCGGTTTGATTTGATTAGACTCCTCTCGTCAAGAAAGACGGATAATTTTAGAGAGATTTAGCCAAAAATCCCTCATATTTATATTTTTTGAGCTCAATTGACAAGCACCTTTTGAAATCAAACATAAAGATAAATGTACATATGAAAGTGCAACTCTAGGGTTCTCTATGAAAGTGTCTAAAATTTTAGGATACCCTATATATGAAAAGTGCATAAAATTCTAGCGTACACTATATATAGAAAGTGCCTAAAACTCTAGGGTACCCTCCCTATAAAAATGCCCAAACCACTGAAACCCTTGAATAGGAAAGTACATTCTAAAATTCTATTAAAGTGTCTAAACATGTTTTGACCTTATGACTAAAAAACTCAAAAAGTTGAAAGATCTCTACTAAAAACTATTTTTCTGACGTCATTCCCTTAAATAAAAACTATTTTAGAGTCTTTATGGCTAATTTTCCCATATTTAATCCAAAAAAAAATCACACGAATCTAACAAAAATTCAGAAAAAGACGAACAAAATATACAAAACAAAGAAATAAGTTAAGTTTAGAAGAATTCACCCTCAATACTGGTATGATGGAATGACTTATGTGATTTTATAAGTAAGAATCTCAATCTGAGAAACGAAAAAAAGTTCCCAAATGGGAGAGAGTGCTGCCACCAGCCAAAGACGGGGGGAAGGGAAGTGAGAAAAGGTTAAACAAGGATAAAGTTGTCACTCACGACTCAAATTTTGTAGCACCAACAATTTCTTTCGTCGCATTATCAGCAGTCCAAATGGGTACGGTGGTCACCATGGTAGCGTTCTTTCATGGGGGGTCATTGGATACCTACGGATGGTGGCGCAGCGGTGGGGGTCATTGGATACCTACTGACGGTGGCGCAGCGGTGGGGGTCATTGGATACCTACTGATGAAGGTGCAGCGGTTGGTGCGACGGCGTCGGGCAGACTTGGTAGCATAAACCGTTGTAAAAGAAAACGGAAATGATGGGAGAGGAGAGAAGAGACGTTTCTTTCTTCCATTCGGAAGAAAGAAGAGATACAGATGGTCCTTCAAATATGTTTTGGCATTTTATAAGCTGAAAATTTGAACTTCAAGGCGCCCATTGATAGGGAGAGAGTGAAAAGAGGGACTTCGCTCAAGGAGAATGGGTTTATCATCTCAATTAATTTTCTTCTCAATCTGGTCAAAAGACTCAAAATAGGTCATTCACGCCTGGACTAGGGGATTAACAAGAAATTTCTTTCTTGAGACCTTATCCAAGAATCAAACTTTACTCAAATTGTATGGGGAGTAAACCAACCAACCAACAGGACTAGGAGTTGAGGTCCAGTCTAGTTGCTCTTACCATCCAATCCGGTCCAATGTGGATTTTTGGGCCTGTCCCATGCTTCAAAAAATAATCGGAATCGTTTATTTTGTCAAGCTAATCGAGAGCTTTAACCCTGCGAAAATTCATAATTACTATATCTTGGAAAAAAAACTCTTTGCATGCTAGATCGCACCCATTTGCTTTAAGATAAAAGTGTTTTGAATATTTGAAGCAGGTATTGTCGTATTGATGGGTATCCGATTGATATGAATTTTTTCAGGATTAAAGTTTTTGATGAGCTTGATAAAATGAACAATTTTAATTAGTAAATTAAATTTTACATTTCTTTTTTTGACATCTATATTTTTTTTTTTGAATTTTAGTGTTGAAAGTATATATAATTTTTTTGAAAAAAAAAAAAAATGAGTGTAAATGTCAAAAAATAGTGTAGAATTCAATTTCTTTTCAATTATTTTTAGGGTCCGGAAAAGGCCCGGAAATCCACACTGAACCGGACTGGATGGTAAGAGCAACTGGACAGGACCTCAACCCATCGGTCAACCTTGGTGCTATGTGTTCTCTCTCTCTCTCTCTCTCTGACTCTGGTCTCCAACGAAACAATTGCTCCTCCACCGATCTTCTTCTGGCTAAGGGAGGCCACTTTAGGGTTGAGCAGAGCAAGCAATCTTCCCTTCTGGTTAGTTGCTCGGTCTTCTTTTAGTTTAATCTAATAATTATTATTGCACTTGCTCTCTTCTTTCGAATTGGTTTGCAACTGTAATCTATGAACACGAAATAGACATAAAATTCTTTTAGTTTTACTGCCCAATATTTCGTATGGATTACATCGTGTAGAAGAGAGAGAGAGAGAGACAGAGAGAGAGAGAGAGAGAGAACTGGGGGAAAAACCCTCGAACTTGTATTGCGCCTTGAGTCCGAAAGGAGATGAATAGAGATAGGAAAGAACAGGACAAGAGACATGGCCACGACCCTCAACGAATCCACTAGGTTCTGAGGTCTTGACCTCCTTCGAATCACGCACTTGAGTCCTTCTATAGACTCTACACAACCCTGAAAGTAAATTTACAGAAACAAACCTACTACTCTGAGAGAGAGAGAGGGGGGGGTGGGTGTGGTCTTGGACCAGACCTTTGAGGTGCATCTTTGACTCTCTCCAGATGAATTTATATTTACCTTTCCGGAACTTCTAAAAATCAATCCCTCAATTTGCATTAGGATTTTTATTTTGCTGTGAAACTTGGGAAAAGTTTATGCACAATATGGAGGGTCAAATGCCTCAGAGAGAGAGAGAGAGAGAGAGAGAGGGATCTGGTTAAGTTGGTCCCTTTGACTGTGCAGATGAATTTACATTAGAATTCTTATTTTCCGTGAAAGCACAATATTGTGGGTCAGCTGCCTCAAGAATGTATGTATGCCCGTCACTCTAGAGAATACCCACGAAGAGTCTCACACATGTCACAAACATGACATGAATGAAGATATGAGTAGAAATGCACAAGTATACACACATGAATGTATGGTTATGAGTTTGGGCATTTATTAGTCTTTTAGCTACCCAAAATTTCAAATTGCTCCATTCCTTAGAAGGGCATGGGATCCCCTTTACCCAAACTCTCTCTTGTCTCATGTCTTCTCCCAACTACACCTAGAGCTAAGAAGCATGGTTACATTCTCTTGTTGCCAAGAGAATGTGATAATTCAGTACGAGAAAGTAGTTATGAGCTTCCAATAATTATCTAGAGAATAATACCTTTTGCAACGGACTAACAACGAACTGAAGCCATATTTACCTATTTTTGATTGCCTCTTTATTGTTTAAGTTGATAGTAACAAGTCAAACTGGGGCTTGTTTTTGAAGAGAAGATTTAGGGCGAAGAGAAGAAGAGAGATATTAAGTAATAAGGTTTTGGGAATTTAATCAACCTTCTCACCTCCTCATATATTTACATTAAATCACTGTATATCAGAATTACTTATATTACTCTCAATACAAAAAGTAAACAGAATTGTAAAAACTAAACCCTCGACAATTTTATTGAGCAATGAAGTTAACTGCACTAGTAATATTTTGCTGTAAAGGAGTTGAGCTAAGTTCTTTTTTTGTGAAGTAGGTTGTACTGATAGTTTGATACACATGTCTCTGACTTGTTCCACAGGAAAGATTTGAAATTGTCACTTTGTCATGGATTCAGTGAAAGCGAAAGCAGATTATGCAGCATTTGAAGAGAGGGTGAGGCAGACTGTTTATGTTGACAACCTTTCGCCTCAAGTCAACGAAAGTATTTTGAAATCAGCATTCAATCAATTTGGGAATGTCTGCAAAGTTGAGTTTATTCCAAACTATGCAAAAGAAAGTAACATGCCACGCTGTGCATTGGTGGAGATGGACTCTCCAGAGCTGGCCAAAGAACTTGTACAGGCAATGAGCAATCAACCCTTCATGGTTTTTGGGATGCCGAGGCCTGTTAGGGTATGTGCTTAGAGCCACAGAACCCTGATTTCACCATTGTGAAGAAGCTTAAGGAGTTGACAAGGAGACATGCAGCTGAAGCCTCATTCTTGCATCAGGTGAATTGCGGTTCCTTCCTTTATCATCCAATGCAGCTGGTTTACGATGCATACTTCTTCAAAGTTCAAGTAGTTGTTTTTACTTCTTACTTCTATTGCCCCTGCAGTATCAACTGGAAGAGGAAGAGAATCTTGCAAAGCAACAGGCAGAGACCCTTGAGGCAAATTATAAGAAGTATGAGCTGATTGAAAAAGTCCTCAAGGATGGCACTGCAAAAAGGTTGGGTCATCGTTATGACATCAATGAATTTAATGCTTGAGAGATATGTCGATACGGATGATGAGTCAATCAATAGCCTCATCAGTGGTTGCCCTGTGCTTGACGAATTGAGTGTGAGAGAATGTGTTGGGATAGATGTACGTGTTGTAAAGATTTTGGCACCTGTGCTCACAAGTTTGGCTATGTATTAGTTGTATTTCAATTACTGGGGAATTATGGATTTTCCCGAGCACTCCTACAAGATTGTGCTTGAGACCCCATCTCTTCGGTTCCTTGACAACATGGATAATGTTGCAGAAGGTTATTCATTACAAGCTTAAGTCATCTGGCTGAAGCTCCTATTTCTATTTTTCAAACCACCGATCAATTTGAGTCAGATAACTCAGATTATTCTGAAGCTGTAAGTGATTTTCTCAAGGGCTTATCCAGCGTACAACGTCTATCCTTATCTGGTGAATTTATGGGGGTATACCAGCTTATTCTGATCTATTTTCATAACTAACAGCTTACAAAATCTCGACTAGTCTACCACGCTTGTATGTATCATCTGCTCGTTAAATTTTCCAGGTCATTCTATAGTAGTTGACCAAGTAAAGTATTCATGTTTGAAGGTTATGTACGCTGCAAATTGCCAAATGCCAAAGTTTCATTGCATGACTTACTTGGAGCTTGGTGCAACCAGGGATGATACTGTGGTATGGACATTGTTGCCAGAGTTGCTAGAGAAATTGCCATATCTATGGGCCCTTGTGTTTGGCGAGGTGAGTGGAGCGGTATGCTTTCTTTTTATAGTTATGTGAGTAGCAATGCAGTTGTGACATTTCTAATTGATTCGGTAATCAGGTACATTCCGGTGAACCTTTTGGTCGAGAGCCTGTACAGTGTTGGAATCCACCTCAATGTGTGCCTTCTTGTTTGCTCTTTCACCTCAAGGAGACAGAGTTTAAGTTCTTTGAAGGGCAGAAAGATGAGCTGAAACTGTTGGATTATTTTCTGAACATTGCAAAAGTTTTGGAGAAGGTGAACATGCATTATTACAATCGACACAGAAACTGGACAGCAGTAAGTATTACACCATGACACTAAGCAAGAGCTGTAGGTTTTAAGAAAATTTTGATGATGTGAAGGGCTCAAGGACCTCTCAGATTGCAATCCCGTAGTATCTGGTTTGTTTTGGGTATTTCCAGTTGTTCTTGTCAAATTAGCTTGTGAAAATCGTTTTGCTACCGTGATGTTGGATGCGGAATTGTGACAGCTTCATAAAGTATTGTGTGAGTTGTCCTTATCCTTTGATTTTTGGTTCTTTAATTTCGTATTCGTGGCTATGAACTTTTTTTGTGGCTTACCCCTCCAATGAAGTAGTTGAATGGTATCTGATCTGCATGAGATTTTGATAGCTATGGATTGAAATCAAACTCGGGCATCGTTACAGGAAATCGTTACTTTTTTCAGTTTAATGGGGAAGAGGACTTATTGGCAAATTACAGTTAACTTTCAGAAGCTTTATCGTGAATTCGTGATGGATTGTTAAATAAGTAGCCCAGGAAAATATATATCTCTTGTATTAGTAATTCATTTCGCACTCTAGTTTCGCTAGTCCTTGATAACGAAACCTCCTACCGTTTTTGGTCAAATTCCTTTGTTTAGAATCCCCCACTATCCAAACGAACCCTAAATAAGCCACCAGTTTTAAGACATAAATCACAAGACCAAGGTATGGCGATAAAATGTGGAATGGAACTTGGTCATTTGCTATGCTTGTGCACAAGACGAAACAGTCGATCAACCATGAGCAATCAAAAGAACACGAGATATGCGTGGTTTGGCGGTGATAAAATGTGAAACGGAACTTGGTCATTTGCTGTGCTTGTGCACAAGACGAAACAGTTGATCAACCATGAGCAATCATAAGAACACAAGATATGCATGGTTCAGCAGTGCGTACCTACTCCATGGGGTTGGGGAATAAAAGATGTTGCAGTAAGCAAAATGGAGCTGCGTACTACCCACCGGCAATGAATCGTTTTTTGGGGGGGTAAATTGGGAAGCAGGGGCTCTGCTGTGCCTCATGGCACAGCACCCCCTACCCACACCCCCAAACACCCCCAAACGGTACGTCTTAAGTTTTCAATTTGCAATCCTAAAGAGCAGAAACGTAACTATGAGAGCCGTAGAGATAAAATTTAATTATGCCTCTTTAGAATAATAAGATCTTCACACTGGTTCAAACTGATTGAAAATTGGAACAGTAAATTTTTTAACCATATTTTTTAATATATAAACGGTCTAAAATATTAAAAAATTAATTGCTCTAATTTTTAATCTATTTGAATAAGTGCGAAGATTTTATTATTCTGAACATATAATTCTAAAGGATCGTAATTAACTTTTTAATCTGTTTGAATAAGTGCGAAGATCTTATTATTCTGAACATATAATTCTAAAGGATCGTAATTAACTTTTGTCTCTAGAACTCTCATAATCAAGCATCTGCTCTTTATTTAGGATCTTGTAGAGCAAAAACGTAATTATTAGAGCCTTAAAGACAAAATTTAATTATGTCTTTTTAGAATAATATAATCAGAATAATAAGATTTCCGCACTTGTTCAATGAATTAAAAATTAGAGCACTTAATTTTTTAAACCGTTTATATATTAAAAAATATGGTTAAAAAATTTACTGCTTCAATTTTCAATCAGTTTGAACCAGTGTAAAGATCTTATTATTCTGATCATATTATTCTAAAGAGGCATAATTAAATTTATCTCTAAGACTCTCATAATCACGTTTCTGCTCTTTAGGATTGTAAATTGAAAACTTAAGATTTTTTTTAATTCCAAACGGTACCGTTTGGGAATGTTTGGGGGTAGGGGGTGGCGGTGCTGTGCCACGAGGCATAGCAGAGCCCCCGCTTCCGGTAAATTGAATCGTTTAATTAATTTTTTTTTTTGTTTTCCTCCCAAGGAGGGAATTAATGGTGTCCAGATGATATGCAACACGTGTTGACGGTGGGTGGCTGGATCAATTACATGGACCTGCTGACTTAGGGCATCGAATGGGAGAAGCTGCCAAGCACGGGTGCTTGGCAGAGGTGCGAGCAATTTATCCGGCAGTTCATTTAGGGTACAGACGGCTTGGATCTAATTCTAGTGCATAAAAATTTAAATCGTTCGTCGCTTTAATTAAGATCCGAATCGTTGATTATTTCGAGATGAATGATCGGATAGACCGCTCAACACTGCTGCCAAGTGAGGTGCTTGGCAGCATTCCCGGTACGTGTCCTTAACTTCTCTTAAACTTTGCCCAATTAGCACGTCATGCGACGTGTCCTTTACTTCCAAAAGAACTAAAAACCAAGACTTCTGCAAGCAATTATTATAAATAATTATACATAAAATCTTCTCTCACTGCGGCTCCATTCCAGAAATCTTATTAAAAAATAAATAGTTTATTACACATTTTTAAACTCAAAAATAATATAAATAAAAAATAAATTTTTAATTTTTTTTGCATCGTATAAAAGATTTCGATTAGATCTTTTAAATAAGATCCATATTGCATATTTTTAGATTTTAATAAGTCCATAATTTTTTAGCGTGAAATTGCCTTCTTAAAAAATAAGGACTTTTTTCCTTTGTGGAACGGGCCTGCACATTTTTATCGCATATTTATATCGCATGAGTATGGGGCTCATGATGAGTCTCACAAAAATATAGAAAAGTACTCATAAATTTTAAAATAATCTTTTATGCGGCCTTATAAAAAATCAGCTCCAACGGATATCGATAAAAGAAATTCTGAATTTTTAGGGTGAAACTGCTCAATAATGTCCATATATAAGTGAAAAAAATCGCTATAATTTTTACATCACTTCCTGTTAAATTTCTAGCCTCTATCTTCACTCTTTTAAGTAATGTATCTCTATGTAAATAATGTCTTTAATGATCAAATAGAAAAATATAACAAAATGATAATTGGTTGCTTGTGGAAATTAGATTTATCGTGTACAGAAGTCGAATAAATAAATAATTTATTTAAATTGAGATTATGTTATATTCTGACGGGTATCCGCTGGACCGGCTGGTAAAATTAAAAAGGAAGAAGAAGAAGCTACTAATGCACTTGAAACACTGCTTACGGATCTTTATACCATAATATATAGTAATTGATACCTCAAAACAAGGGCACAACTCCACAAATCACTAGACTTAAAATACACAAGATCACATGCATGCCTACCGTGAAAAACATCAGTTTCTAGAATCTATATTGCTCAGGGGGTTCTACCACAAGGAGTTGAAGCGAACCCCTTGAGTTCAAAAAAATATACTAAAATGTTACCTTTATATGATAGACTACTTATGTGGTAGAAATATGATATGAAAATGAAAGAGACTTTTGGGCCTTTATCCGGGAGATCCGGGACATATTTTTGGGTGTCGGGTGGATATATCTCATGTCATGTCCGTTCGAAACATTCGAGCCGTCCAATACACTTTTAGACGGTTTGGATTAAAAGAGAGAAAAATGAGAGAGAAAGAGGAGGGGTGAGATGAGAGAGAATGTTTTAATTTGAGTCCTGCAAAAGTGTATCAAACTGCTCAGAAGTGCCGAGCGGGAACCACGTGAGATATACCCACTGGCACCCAAAAATATCTCGGATATCTCATGTGGTGCTTGCTCGGCACTTCCGAACCATTCGATACACTTTTGTACGGCTCAAATTAAAACATTCTCTCCTCTCACCCCTCCTCTTTCTCTCTCCTTTGTCTCTCTTTTAATCTGAGCCGTTCAATAATACATCGGATGGCTCAGATATTCCGAGCGGACACCATAAGATACCCACCCGGCACTGAAAAAATCTCCGAGATATACCCACCCGCCACCCAAAAATATCTCCCGGATAAAGGCCCGAAAGTCACTTTCATTTTCATATCGTATTTGTACCACATAAGTAGTCTATCATATTTTCTTTACTTTTCCCCCCTATCTATACGCAATTTTGACTTCTCTGTATTCAATTATTCAGTAACTCTCAAAAATGCTACACACAACTTTAGAACAACCTTGGATACCGTGATTGTTCGATGCACATGGATCCACATGAATCGAACAGTTTCGGACACAGATGTAGCCGGAGTTGTGTTTTAAAGAATTTTTTTAGAGGTAATCTAGTTGTGTTCTAAAGTTGTGTGCATATACTTCTTTAAACTTTCTACATCTTAAAGTAAAACTATGTAGGGGAGATAAGTCAAGTCTAACTCCTTTTTTAACTTGAAGGAGGCTTAAGAGTTGATACTTTCTTTTTATGAACGTCAAAGTATATACGAAGAGACTAGCAAATAACCATTTTAGGTTTTAATCATTTCAGTCATCAATGAATTTCTATTTGATTTTTTGAAAAAAAAACCATTTCAGATAAAATACCTAAAGCCAAACTTTGAAATGGTCTGACCGCTGATTGAAATATCAAGGGTATTTTAAGAATTGTTTGATTTATAAGACTTCTTGAAAAGTTATCCAATTGTTTGAATAATAGGTGTGAAGCATAAATTTTTGCATCGGAGCAGTGTTTGGGTTGAAAATCTGAGAAATGGAATTTAAGTTATTTTTTGGACTATATTGCCTTTGGTTAGTAATTTCAAGAAAAGTAATTTCACGAGAATATAAGGCTAATTTAGTTTTTCTGTCCGTAGACAAAATGAGAATGCAAAAACTTCTATTAGATTGATTCCCAAATTGTGACTTCATAATTTTAAGTTTTGGCAACATTTTTTTTGCTTAAATTCATTCTGAAACTTACTTCCAAACAGCTGCAATTCAAATAATACAAAACAAAAAATTGGAATACCGAATATAATAAATAATCCTCGAAAATTGAGCCATTGGGATCCAGGGCCACTGTCACATTCCTAGACCATTTTCTCATTACACATTGGGATAGAGCTCACATATATCATCTTCGTCTTGAGCCTCACACCAATTTGTGAAGGAAAAAAAAGGACTGGATCACTACGCGGAGGCTAATTCCAACACTACGCGGAGGCTAAGTTGGCGATTCCAACTCTACAAATTATTCCTTTGGTGGGACCATTGGGTGGAAAAGTAGAAAGAACACTCATCAAACCACATTCTTTAACAAGTCTTTCTCCTTAACTCCACAATTATCACACACACAGTCCCACCCACTCATTAACTCCACAATTATCACAAGTAGGTACCCATTACTAGATTTTTTTCCCTTCTTTCTTTTGATAAACTAGTACTCCGGTGGTACACCGCCGCACCTTTCCATGTCCTCCGCCACCACTCTTGAAACCCTCTCTCTCATCAGCCCACTTTATAGCGCTCTCTCTCTTCTCTCTAAAAATTTCTTGAACTGCGGAAATGGATGGTAGTACTACCAAGGCACAGCAGAAGAAGAGGAACTGGTTCCTCCCCCTAGTTTTCTCTCTCCTCACATCCACCCTCCTAATCATCCTCTCTCTCTTCACCCCTTCCAACCCATTTCGCCAAACACCCATTAGAACCCAAAAACAAGCCCCTTTATTTGTGGAATCCAAGATTAATATATCCCCGACAGGAACCAATCCTATCCCAAGATTGGCTTACCTTATCTCTGGGTCCAAAGGGGATTGCGAGAGCTTGAAAAGGACTTTGAAAGCCCTTTACCACCCTTTGAATCAGTATGTTGTGCATCTGGACCTTGAGGCCTCAGTAGAGGAGAGGTTGGAGTTGGTTAGTTTTGTCAAGAATGAGGAGGTGTTTGGGAGAGTTGGGAATGTGAGAGTGGTGGTGAAATCCAATTTGGTTACTTATAGAGGGCCCACTATGGTTAGCAATACGCTGCACGCGGCCGCGATTTTGCTGAAGGAGGGTGGGGAGTGGGATTGGTTCATCAATTTGAGTGCTTCTGATTATCCCTTGGTGACCCAAGATGGTATGATTTTGATATTTTAGTTTCTCTTTTTTTCCTGTTCATCAATTGGTTTTGATACTATGTTCTTGGCTACCAATTGTGTTTGAAGTATATGGGTAGTTAGTATTGCCCAGTAGGATAGTAGTAGTTGGGTTTATGGTTTAGATTCTTGTTTGATTGGCTGAAACAGGTATGAGATTAAATTATACATTTCCAAGAAATTATACTGCCAACGTTCGAACGCAACCATTGGTGGTGGAGTTATATTTTAATTGGATAACTGATACTGCAAAACATGAGATGGACAAAATCTTGAGATGTGATATCAATAATCCGTAACCTGGTCAATTAATAGGTGGATTATGGAACTATATAACTCCTCCGTGTTAATCTGGAGTCCGGACCCATCGAGCTGGGCTTGTTCTATGTGCATATTCATTTGCTGAATTAGGTTACTTTATATTGGGTATGATACAGGAGTCGGAGTTTTGGTTTTCCAGATGAAAAACTGGGATGGGGTATTGGTGTTTCTTCTCGATTGGAATGAAATTGTTATCTTTAAACCAAGCAGTAGATAATTACATTTATATATCAAGAGGACTACAATAAAGGGGCACTATATCATCACAGAGTCAGCAGGTTTGCAACAGCTAAACTGCTAAACTAAGCCCAATAGACAGCACCCCAAGAAAGAGTCCCATTTTGGGGAAAGAATATACAAAGAAAGAACCAATCCTTGTGAAGGAGACATGATTATCAATTCTGATCTTCGACAGATTTGACCTTTTAAACTCCCTTAGCTGAGAGTGCACAACGGTGGCTAACTAGGCTAGCCCTGGGTTTTTTCAGGGCTTCTATTGATGAGCCTAAACCTTTTATTTAGCTCTATGCTTGTAGATGATATATCATAAAAGTAATGTAGTGGGTATTAAAGTTTAGGTTTTTGACTTTTGACAAATTTAAGAAGGGTGCTATATATCTTACATTACTGGGAAATATAACTCTCATTGCTTTTTCACCTTCTAAAGTTTCTTCAAAATTACAATATCAATCACAAGCATCCAACCTGGTGGTGGCAGAAAATGGAGAAAATTTGGCATTTCGATTACCTGTATCGGATTTCCGAGGATCCTCAACCATGCACTAATCTCTGAACCTGAATTGTTTCTAGTTGACTGATCATCTCTTCAGTCCTTCTCATTGTTTTTTGTTTTTCGAAAATTGTGCAATTGCTCCATGTTCACGATTTGATGTTTTTGCTTTGTCACTTGCAATTTGCTGTACAGATATGCTTCACACCTTGTCCACTTTCCCAAGAAACCTTAATTTCATTGAGCATACAAGCGACATTGGTTGGAAGGAGTATGTTGCTCATCTACTTCCCTTGATAAAAGAGATTGTTGCATGTTGAAAGGTTTTATTTGGAAAACAGCATATTTGCTTACGAAAGTTCATTTTATTGCTAGAGCACAGAGAGCCAGACCTGTTATCATTGATCCAGGGTTGTATAGCTTGGAGAAATCAGATGTATTTTGGGTATCAGAAAAAAGGAGTGTACCTTCTGCGTATAAGCTTTTCACAGGTAAGCAATTTATTAGCTTTTGTTTCGGCTAATCAAAGTTCTGTCTAATCAGAGTCCCATTCCACATGAGGTCATCCTTTCAAATAAGTGAATGCTGTTTTTGAGGATCATCCTTTAGTCGTAGATGGGGCAGTTGAATGCGTAATGTTGGAATCAGTGGGTTAGGAGTATGTCTGGAAAAGCTAATCTGTAGTGTTTTGCTATGAAATAAATAACCATCTGTAATACAAGGAAGTGTGGGCTTCTTTATGGTGCCAATTCTTCACATTTAGAAGCTTAAAACCGAGTTACGGTGCCAATTTCTACATATTGGATTATCACTTATTCCAATAAATAGCAACCTGGGATGATTTTGTTCAGCGGTTAAATTGCTTTGCCTGTAGCATGTGCATCTTTAACATGTATTGGACTATTGGAGTTGAGTTGGCCAAACTTCCATATCCAACCCTAAGAACGGTACCTTCTTCCTTTATCAGCCAGATTCGACAGTGCCTTGAGCCACTCGGCTGATTCACCAAACGTAGATTTATAATTATGTAAAGGTTTGCATGGACGACTCGAGGGTAATTTTTGAGGCTGAATTAAGATAGGAAAACATTAAATGAACAGATTTGGGCTTTATAATTTGATATTTATAGTTAGATGTAAGAGCATAGGATACATATTTGGATGAACCGTTTTTGGTAAATCATTTGTTATCCACTTGTAAGTACCCAAATGCTTTCATTTCTTCCATTGCTATCAAAATGCCAGTTGTCAATACCGGTAACCATATACTGTTAAATTTCAATTTCAATTTCAGTTTTTTTTTTTTCCATTTTGTAAAAAAAGTATCATTATCTTTGTTGATTAATAAGGTTCATTCCCTCAATCAGCTTCGGTGATCTTCTTCATATTTGTCATATTCGTTTTTCACACTTAACCTGACAAATGTTTTTAGGTGCTCCGATTTTCTCAATTACTAATGCAGTGCCTCAAACACTTTTGTATGAATTTTCATGTGGCATCTATCTATTAATGTTGGATCCTACAAGGGTGGACTCTTATTTTTGTATTTTGAATTTCCTTCATTATCGATGTGCATTGCTTCCAAATTGATTTCTTGATAATTATGTATTGTTCTACAAAATTTGATGTTGTAGTTTAAGTTTAATGGTACGGGCCCCACAAACCTTGATCACTTTTAGGTTAATTAACCACGGCAGTCCAAGTATTACTATGATAGTTTAATATTGGAAAACGAATCTATTGATGCCTACATTTCCCACTTCATTTAAGGGAATAGGATAATACTTTTAACTCTTTGCAAGAAATCATCAACTCCCTCTCTTTTATTTATAGTAATTGATATCCATACTCTGTGATACCTAAATAATGTGCCTATTTCCATCATCGAAGTACTAAATTTGTTTATATCAGCGCCGCCAAACTTTTGTGTGTGATCAAAGCGCCGAACTTTTTTGTGTGTTATCAAAGTGCCGCCGAACCTTAAGTCGGTTAAAAGCATCCCAATTGAATTCAGGCTTTTGTTGCTATGACCCACAAAAACAGGTGTCATACAATTATGGTGTGTAACAGGGGCAGAGATGGAATAGTTGTAAAGCACATGGGTGAAAATGGGGATAAAAATTTGGGAGAAAAAACTCTGGTCTCTTATATAGGTGGAGATATTTAAATACAAGTTTAAGGCTCAATCATTGCATGGTTGAAGTCATTCCATACATTCTAAGGCAAGGAATCTAAATGCAACCTAATGCAGAAGAGGTACATGGAACTGATTTATAGATAGCCATAATAGAATAGTTGATTCACAATAGCAAATGGATGCTAGGAAAAGCCTGGGAACAAATTTCATGTCTAAAGATCTTGGAAAGAATAAACAGTATGGACTTACTAAGTTTGACAAAATATGTAGATTTTCCTTTGCTTATCAATTCAGGTCTGTATGCTGCTGATATTCCATTATTTGTAAACTTTTGAGTACTGCATTCGCATATGAAAAAAGTTTCAGTGTTGTATGTTGCTTAAATCTGCTGGTGACCAATAGAACTGCTAACCCTTTTATTCTTTTTTGCACCTAGACAAGAAGAACATACAACATGCGTAGATGAACCAAACCCAGGTGTTCTTTGTTAGTAGATTAGACCTTCCAACTTCATCAAATTTCTCATTAGCCGACATGATGAACGATGGGAATTGCAACTAGCCCCGAAAGTTGTGGTAGCACACCAAGCGCATGCTCAATGTTCTCAAGGATTCCTCTATAGCTGACCTTACCTCAAATTTTATTACCTGTCCATTGGGAGTTCATGTAATCATGGAATGCTAGTTGCACTGGATCCAACTTACTTCCCGATAAACTTTTACGCGAACACGAAGTTGTCATTTTGATTGGCTGGGTTGACTCCAGCTCCACGATTTGCTTTCGAGTTGACTGTGATGTTAACTATTTTTTCTTACTATGTAGGTTAAAGTCAAATTGGTTGTGAATTAGCACAAACCGTTTTGCTTACTTCCTTTACTCATTTGGAAGGATGCGGAAAGTATAATATTTGAACTTCGTAACAAAGATCTAATTATAGGCCCTGCATTGATATCTTCAGGTTCTGCTTGGATGATGCTCTCTCGCCCCTTCATGGAATTCTGCTTATGGGGCTGGGACAACCTCCCCAGAATAGTCCTAATGTACTATTCCAACTTCCTCTCATCTCCAGAAGGATACTTCCACACGGTTATATGCAACTCCGAAGAGTTTCGAAACACCACTGTGAACCACGACCTTCATTTCATATCGTGGGATAATCCTCCCAAACAGCATCCACATTTCCTCACTGACAATGATTTTCAGAGAATGTTAGACAGTAACGCCCCGTTTGCCAGAAAATTTGGGAGAAACGAGTCGGTTCTTCAGAAGATTGATTCTGAGGTTTTGGGACGGATTGATGATGGGTTTGTCCCGGGTAGTTGGTTTGAGAAAGGAGTTACAAATGTAACTCATCCGCACTACACTGTTGCAAATATTACTCAATTGAGACCTGGGCCTGGGGCTGAAAGGCTGAATAAACTTATTTCGGGTTTGTTGTCTGAAAAGGATTTTGATTTGAAACACTGTCTCTAACAACTGGGATGCTGCGAATGAGTGCGTTGAAAACCTCTCATTTTCTTTTGAATAATCAGTGGGCTGATTACTGCTTCTCTGTTGGATTAATGATGGAGGAGTGCTTACTGCTTATTGGACTGGTACGAAGTATGGAGTGACGAAGGTAGGAAGAGAATATGTATATTTTGTGGCTTGCCCATGTATACTTTGTGGGTTGCCCATGTAATCGATCCGTTTCTTTGCAAGATGATATGTATTCTAGCCTAATGGCTGACGGTGCAATTTTTTGTAATTGGTAGGTTTTCAAAATGAAGAAATATAGGGTTATATTGCCACACTTTGTTGATCTCTTCATCTGAAATTCTGGTCAAGGTTTTCCGGTCCAAATGTATCGTTATCGAATTTTGTCCTTAATTTGCACGCATGCTGAGGTTATATAATTTGAAGCGACTTTGTAAACGTTCCTACACAAATGTTCTTCCTCCCTTTTCTGGCTGTGTAGAACAATGTTTAGAAGCCAAAACAATTAGGCCGAGGAACTCAACATGTGTCGACATTTTCCGGTATGCCTTTGGTTGTGGGTCGGCACAACGGTTATCACCTGTCAACCAGGGGTTAGAGAAAAAACCTTTGGTTTGGGATTCCACTTCGAATTGGGTGCTATCAATTCTTGTGCTCGGTCATATGGAGCTTTAATTGAGCCTTCCGCAAGTGGACAATCGTGTTGATCCTCGGATTATTGGGTTATCAGAAGACTGTGCAGTCCTAATTTACCATGCTAACCAGGCTTTTGCAGGTACTTGCATAAAAAGAAAGTTGAAAATGAAAATTAGAAGTCCTAGGATTTCTTCATATCGCAAAGGAGGGGTGATTTGCATAAAAAAGATAGGTACTGCCAAAAAAACGAAAGCGTTTTTACTCCTCCGTGATCTGAACAATAGTTTTTCCAATATTGTCACCGCGAAAGAGACCGGTAAAAGCAGCCGGGATACTTTCCAAGCCTCGTGAAATATCTTCAAGCATACGAATTTCGCCTTTACGAAGGTGATTGGCTGTCGTTGAAATGAAATCCACCAACAAATTCATGTGATCAGAAGCTAAGAATCCCCGGATAGTTATTCTCTTGATCGCAACTTCGAGCATGTTGGGTGCAGCGCGTTTTGTAGCGTCCGTGTATTCGGATATCACACCGCAAGCTGCGACTCTACCGAATGTGTTCATGTTGGCAACTGCTGCTTCAAGCATCTCAGCTTCCACATTGTCAAGTATATGTCAATGCCATCAGGGAAGTACCTGTAAAACACAGCTAGGTGTATAATACATTGATTCATTCAACAACTCAGGTTGTCAAAGGCAGCTTATGCTCACTTAGACTAATTCCCAAGGGACGAATCTCACATTCGGCCAATGGTGGGCCCTCATTAAGGTTGGGGCAAAATCGGTATGGACCGGCGCTACAAGAGTTGATAGCAACTAGAAAATTTTGAACTTGATACAAGAAGGAAGCAAACCCTGTCCAGACCTTAATGACAAGGCCAACCTCTAAAAGAAAATTTCTCAGACAGACAGAGAACCAAACCTTTTGAGAGCAGACTTCAGATCTGTTTCTTCTTTGTAGTTGAATGCATTATCAAAACGAAGCTTCCCTTTCAGCAATTCCACCTACATTTCAATCAAAACCACAACCATATAAGAACTCTACGCACTACTTGAACATCCAAAACCCGTATCGTAGTATGATATCAGCAGATGAACCTTTTGTTTGCTTCCAGCGCAGCCGACAACGTAACATCCAAACAATTTTGCATACTGTCCAACCAAGTTTCCGACAGATCCAGAAGCTGCAGATACAAACACTCTCTCCCCCTTCTTTGGTTTACATACTTCAAAAAACCCAACATATGCTGTAAGCCCACTAAGTCCTGAGAGAGAAGAGAACGAAAAGTTTGTTATATCAAGGTACTTAGCAGTTATTAGACACAAACAATCTCCATAGGAACCAATTCTAATATGGTTGTCCCCTATTGGCCGTTGTGATGCGCTATTAAAACTAAAGTAGGTTTATCTGCTTAAAACTACAGTAGAGGAGTTTATGAATGTCTCCACAGATGACTTGAGGCTCCTATTTTGTGTTGACGCATGCAATTTTCAAGCTTCCGAGTAGAGGTTAGCATAATAGAACCTACTATGTGGCATACAATTGATTACAGGCATATGATCATTATACTTCTTCCTGGTAATTTGAATGCTAATAGTGCAAGTACACGCGATGAAATGATCTATATGAAGAGATGATGGGGAGGGAAAAAGTTATCGTGTATTCCAACATGATACGAGAGTGGAAAGCCCAAGAGATCCAACTTGTTCAACATGTTAGCCCCTTTCACTATACTGTACTCTCCCCAACTGATAAATCCAGCAACCAAATCACCCTCTTCAAAACCAGGGTGCCCAGAAGCCACAACTCTCCCCACACCAAAGGAGGCATCAATAGCCTGTCACAACAGATCAACATAATCATTGCAGGATAAGTAGAAAGTCACTCCTTGTTTCCATTTAATTACTTTCACTTTCGTGGAAACTTTTTTTTTTTTTGTTTTCTCAAAACTGGGTTATTTTTCAGAACTATGATACTTAGAACGCAGATCCTTCTGGTACGAGAAACAGGAATAAGAAAGAGGTAAGCTACATGCCTTAAAATGTGATTCCTCTTCGGAATCACTTTAATCGCAAAGTTACGATTTTGGAACATAGTTGCACCATGTGTTGGAACATGCATGTGACTATGTAATTTGGAAAGGTATTAGTGAATTCTGGTAACACAGATTGAGAAAATGTAACTTCACCAAACAAGTATTGTGAATAATGAGAACAGAAAACAAGAAAAACTATACCAAAACAGAACGACGAGTGACTCACCTCACCAGGAACAATATCAACTGCAAAACTGCTAGTATTCTGTATGGAACCATAACTCTTCATGCGATTTATTTGGAAAGGATCCATTGATAGATAAAGAGATTTCACAACAACATTATTCGATCCAGACTCAATTGAGAGAGAAAAAGTTCCAGTCTTGATCTCAAAATCGGACTCATGTGGTGCACCATTTATGTGAGAGTTTATTGTTATGAACTTGTTCATCACTTCCATTGAAAAGTTCGAATTCCCCTTGGCTATGTTTTAGCTCTTCAAAATTCAGTGTTATCAAGTAGATGAAGAAGATTCTCAAAAAAGAAAAAATAAGAATCGAGTAGATGAAGAAGAAGGAAGGCCACTAGTTCTCACACAGTCTTAAAGTAATTTTTGGGGAATCCTAAGTGCCATTTAACAGTGACCTTATCATATCAGAATTTTTTTGTTAACCCTTTTATCAGGACAAATTTTCATAGTGTTGGACAAAATATAAGAAGAAGTTTAAAAACAGACAGTTAATTCCTCACTCCGTCCCCAATTGTTAGATTCTTTGGAGAATTCAATCTTCACTCCGTCTTCATATGTTGGAGGGATTGTTGGGCCCGGAGTGCCCCATGGATTTGGTTACACAATATCACTCCCTGGGACCGCTCTAAAACCAGACTTGCGGGTGCGATGTCGAATACCATAAAAGACTTACTTGAAACCTTCGCTAACACCAATTGGTTTTAGGAGAGATGATGGAAAAGCGGTCCGACAAGTGGTATCAGAGCCAGAGCCAGGAAGTCATGGGTTCGAGTCACAGGAGCGTCATCATGAGGGAGGGATTATTGGGCACGGAGTGCCCCCATGGATTTGGTTACACAATGCCACTCTCTGGGACCACTCAAAAACAGACTTGCGGGTGTGATATCGAATGTCATAAAAGACTTAATCGAAACCCTTCCTACCACCAATTGATTTTAGAAGAGATGGTGGAAAAGCGGTCCGACAAAGTCCTATTTAAATCCGTTGCTATGAATGAATCATTAGAGTGTGTTTAAGTAAACGTCTTTGGCTAGTGAGAAGTAAATTACTTCTTGCTCTTCGTTTCTGTATCTCTTGGATGGATTCCTTTGAGTGGTGAGTGGTCCTTACGCTCTATATCCCTCGTTAAATCCTAGGGTGGTATCATCTGTATCCCATCAGTTTTGACCGTGGGTGGTGAGCGACTATCCTTTTATCCGCTTTTTACATTTCTTGCTTCCCATTTGCAAAATCTGATACCAAACTGATACCGGATTTTGCAAATGGGAAGATAGTAAAGTAAAAAGAGGATAAAAGGATAGTCGCTCACCACCCATAGTCAAAACCGGCGGGATACAGATGACACCACTCGAGGATTTAACAAGGGATACAGGACGTAGGGATCGCTCACCACTCAAAGGAATCCACCCATGTGATACAGAAACGAAGAGCAAGAAGTAATTTACTTCTCACTAGCCAAAGGCTATAGTTTACTTAAACACACTCGAATGATTTCATTAATAGCAAAGGATTTAAATAGGACTTGTTGGAACATCCTTCCAAACATAGAAAAAATAAACTTAGATTTTCAAAGCTAGAATTAAATAACAAAGGCTTTGACTAAAAAAAAAAAAATAGATAGACTCTTTGAACGATTCAATGACTCTTCGAACGACCAAAAGACACTAAAAATTGTGTGGTTAAATGCTTAGCCTGGGAAATAGAAGACATGATAAAAAAAACTCCTCGTAGCGCCATTATACTTCTGCACCAGGGTTGTTTGTGGCTTGCCTACATACACCTTTGTGGGTTGCCCAATGTAATCGATCCGTTTCTCTGCAAGATGATATGTATTCTAGCCTAATGGCCGATGCTGCAGTTTAATGTAATCAGTAGGTTTTCAAAATGAAGAAATATAGGGTTATATTGCCATGCTTTGTTGATTTCTTCATCTGAAATTCTGATAAGTTTTTCAGGTCCGACTGTATATAGGATTTTGTCCTTAATTTGCACACATGCTGAGGTTATAGGAGTAATTCAGAGCGACTTTGAATATGTTCTCGCACTAACGTTCTTCCTCCCTTTTCTGGCAATGAAAGAACCATGTTTAAAAGCCAAAACAAGTCAGCTGAGCAACGCAACTGGGGTTTACATTTTTCAAGTGTGCCGTCCGTTTTGGCTCGGCACAACGGCAATCACCGGCCAACTTGGGGTTTGAGAAAAACCTTTGGTTCCGTATTCCACTTTGAATCGTGTGCTATCGGTTCTTGTGTTGGGCTATAGAGCTTTAAGTGGACATTGTATTATATTGATCCTCAGATTATTGGGTCCATTGGGTCAGATACCGAGTTATCAAAAAACTGTGCAGTACTAGTTTTTACTATGCTAACCAGCCTTTTGCAGGTAGTTGCATAAAAAAAGGGTCGAAAATGAATATTACAAGTCCTAGGATATCTTCTAATTTGCCAATTCCATTGCACTACGGTATGCGTTGTGGTACCATTGGCAAGGAAAATAACTCATAGGGCAAAGGACTTTTAGGTGATTTGCATGATTGCATCAAAGGGATTCTTGAATCCTTTAGCCTTTTTACTCGTCCATGACTTGAACAATCTTTTTTCCGACATTATCACCGCGAAAGAGTCCCACAAAAGCAGCCGGGATGCTTTCAAGCACTGTGAAATATCTTCAAGTACATGAATTCTGCCCTTACGAAGGTGATCGGCTGTTGTTGAACTGAAATCTGCTAACAAATTCATGTGATCAGCAGCTAAGAATCCCCGGATTGATATTCTCTTGTACACAACTTCGAGCATGTTGGGCGCAGCGCGTTTTGCAGCATCCGTGTATTCAGATATCACACCACAAACTGCCACTCTGCCGAACGTATTCATGTTGGCAACTGCTGCTTCAAGCATCTCAGCTCCCACGTTGTCAAAGTATATGTCGATGCCATCAGGGAAGTACCTGTAAAACATGTAGCAACGTGTGTACAAATTGCATTCTGGATGCTTATGGTGCATTTCTACAACTCATTCGCTTAACTGTGAAGTTCCAATGAGCTTTGACACCCTCGGAGCTTTAAAAGGAATTGATGTCGATATTGATTTCGACTGATTTGAATCTATTGATTCGTAATTCTTGTTCATCATTCTCATTATTGTTGGAGCCTCTTTTATTCTCTTCGTATTGTATACTTAGCAAACTGTTAGAACTGTTTTCAGTGAAGTTCTCTTAAAACACCCATTTAAGAGAAACACTTTTAAGATGTTTTTGTTAATTTGTGAAACTAAGTTTGCATTAAGGTTTAAAAAAAAGAGCTATAATAATGGGAGTTAACGTATTAATTCAGAACTTTTGAATGCTTCCTGTTCGGAAAAACATGAGAACAAAATTCAAAAGCCAACAATGTCAAAACAGAAAAATATGATGAAACAACAATTCCATCTTAACCATAACTCTGTTTAATCAGAAATCCACTGTGTTTGTTGGAGTACTATATTTTTCATAAACTTGTGTGTACATTTGTTGCAATGTCGTGGCGAGGTGTGAAGGATTTGAATGGATATGGGTTAGTATTTTTTCAGTTCAGTATAAGCATCGGACTTTGGGTTGGTGCTGTGCACCTCCGAGCCGTCGGATCGTGCATCTGACAACTCAGATCTTATCTCAGCAACCAACGATTGAGAGCCGTCAGATGCACGATCCAACGGCTTGGAGGTGCGCAGCAGAGTGTTGCGCACACAACTGCACAGCACCATCCCCCAATTCATTAGCATCTTATACTTTTTTTACCAATCACATTGTCCAGACTAGCTCTTGCGGCAAGGCCGGCTAGGGGTAAGCCCCGCAAGCCAGCGGGCTCAGGCAACCCCCAGCAAAGGGAAAAAAAAAATTTCTTGTAAATATAAAAAAAATTAGAAATCCAAGGGGAACAAAATTTAGGGGCATAATCCAAAAAAAAAATTACAAAGTCAAGAAGAATTGAAAATAGCAGTTTCCACCCGCTTTAAAAAATTATGATACTTAAGAAAATTAGGAGGGCAAATACAGAAGGTGCTCTATGCCTGGGATAAATAGAAGATAAAAAGAAAATTAGGAGGGCAAAAATTAGAAGGGCAAACTAGGAGGGCATATAGCAAGGAAAAAATAAAAAAGGGGACGGGATTGCAATTTTACTTGCCTCCAAATTTCGATACCTAGTGCATGTAGACCATGTAATGTAAACTCTAACTTAATTTGAAGGAGAAATACCCATCACCTTTCAGGCCATCACATTGGATCACAAATAGTTTTGTTTCTCCAATCTCTATCACAGATGGCCGGCCCTGCTTGAGATTCTTCAACGCCGAGTAGCCGAACAGCCAAAGTTGAAAAAATTGAACTCAACTTTTGTTTTTCCAGTTCTTCTCTTTCTTGCCTCGTTATTGACGGTACGTAAGTGAACTTTCTTTCTTTTCTTTAATCTTTACTCGGTGCTAGTTTTACTGTTAGTGGAGCTTTTCTTTAATCTTTATTTCGGTTAGTGCGTGCCTTTAATGGAGCAACAACTGAATAAATTAATATGGATTAGTTAGTTCCTTTGACTGTTTTTTGATTACAACAGAATAATTTATTCAGTTACATGGCTGAACTAATGAATTAATAAGTATGAAATTTGAACTGAAATTTAATTGCCACTGTACACACTACATTATTAATTTTGTGAGTTTTTAGTTGGATTACTTGTCGTGAATTTTTGATTAGTTAGGTATACTAATATAGGTACCATGATGAAGATTGAGAATGACAAGAATAGAGTGAGAATTGGCAAACAAAAATCCGGGTCTTAAAATAGAAAAGTGAGGCAACGAAAAGATGCAATAGAAAAATCACTAGTGGGTTCAATATCTAGCCTATTTGATGCAAAAAAAAAAAAAACAAAACAAAAAAAAACAAAAATCTCTTCTTTCAAGTCAAGTTGAAGAAGCAAGTAATGAAGAATTTGGAGAGGATGATGTGAATGATAATCCTCTCCAAATTTTGGTAATCATAAAACACTTTAACCGGGTTTCATTTTGATTATAAATTTTTGATGTAATTCAAGCTAAAGGCACAATATAACCTTATTTTTGTTATTCTTATTTTTTTTCTTGTATGTCTTTTTTTTTAAAACTTAATATTAATTGGGCAACCAAGCTCGAGGTTGGGCTTGGGCAACCCAAATGTCGGGGCCAACACCTCTTGGTCACCTCAACTGATCCTTAAGAGACCAATCACATAGTCCACTGGCGGAATCCAGTTAAAATTGGGGCAAAAAAGCCCGTTTGGACTTGCCCTACTTGAGTTGATAGCACTTAGGAAGTTTTGAACTTGATAACAACGAGGGAGCAAACCCGGTCCAGACCTTGACTATGAGGCCACATTTTGGAGAGGACAGACAGAGAACCAAACCTTTTGACAGCAGACTTCAGATCTGTTTCTTCTTTGTAGTTGAATGCATCATCAAAACCAAGCTTCTCTTTCAGCAATTCCACCTACAAAAATTCAGCTATAAAAACACTATCATAATTCTAGGACAAGAACTCTACAGTTCAATATTGACCAGCCAAAACCCATATCCACCAATCATTTTATCTAACTTGCAAAGAAAATTCTATGATCAACAAGGCAATGATAGAATCATTATATGATAGCATGAGATGAACCTTTTGTTTGCTCCCAGTGCAGCCGACAACGTAACAGCCAAACAACTTTGCATATTGGCCAACCAAGTTTCCAACTGATCCAGAAGCTGCAGAGACAAACACTTTTTCCCCTTTCTTTGGTTTGCATAGTTCAAAAAACCCAGCATATGCTGTTAGCCCACTAAATGCTGCAAGTGAAAAAAGAAAACAAATAATCTCTACAGGAACCTATTATATTTAGTATCTTCAAAGGAGCCCCCTGGAATCTGAATTGAAATCCATAAATTGAACAAGTATCGTCGTAAGCCCTTGTGATGTGTATTAAAGCTAAAGACTAAAGTAAGGTTATCTGCTAAAGATTACGGTAGAGCAGTTCACCAATGATGATAACAATGTGAATTTCCGAACTTTTTTTCCACCAGTGGCATTTTGCAGAAATAGCACTGGATTTTCATATGCTTGTGAAGAAAGGTTTGAGTAATTGGACTGCTATGTGGCATAGTGGCATGCAATGGATTTCCACATATGATCAAGACGCTCCAAGCCAGCCTTTAGCTAAAGCTCAAGGCCTGAAAACTTTATAATTTTACGGGGTCCTCCTACTTTGGTACTACTTATAATAGTCCAATGGAAAATGGCTCATATTTAATCTTCGCTTTAGGCTCCCGAAAAGTCAAGGCTAGCTCTGGCTCCAACTGGGTTATTGAAATGCTAGTGAAAGTACATGTGAGGAAAGGATCAGTTTGAAGAAAATGATCACTTTAAGGACGATTACCAAGTATTCCAACATGATAGGAGAGTGGAAAGCCCATGGGGTCCAACTTGTTCCATATGTTAGTCCCTTTCACTATGCTATACTCTCCCCAACTGATCATTCCAGAAACCAAATCACCCTTTTCAAAACCAGGGTGTCCAGAAGCCACAACTCTCCCCACACCAAAAGCATCAATAGCCCGCTCACAAAACAAAATATCCGTAAAACCATTGCAGGATAAGCAGAAAAACAATTGGCTTTTTGCTTTCGTTTTTCAGTGTTTTCGACCCAAAACAGCACACACAGTCGCACGAAGAATAATCAAAGCAAAAAACAAAAAGAAAGCACGGCACAAAGATATACGTGGTTCTCTAATTTTTGGTACAATGCATCCACGGATCACACCAATTTTTAACTATGTATCGAATTAAGAAGAGACTACAAAACTACATCGGCTGTGGGTTCATAGCCACAAAAAGACAAACCAAACCAAACCAAGCTTAACAAACTCATCATAGTTTTCATGTTGCGAGAACTTATTGTTTTCAGAAAATATGACCCAAGACAGTTAAACAAAAATATGACCCAAGACAGTTCAAAAAACAAACAAGTTTTCTGACCCAAAAGGTGGTTGTTTTTCAGAAAAAGTACCGAAGACAGCTCAACAAACAAGTTTTTTGACAAATGACAACCGAGAACAAAAACCATACCAAATGGAGCGACGATTGACTCACCTCACCGGGAACAATGCCGACTGCATAACTGCTGGTGTTCTGCGAGGAGCTATGACTCTTCATGCGGTTTATTTGGTAAGGATCGATCGACAGATAAAGGGATCTCACGACAACATCGTTGGATCCAGACTCGACCGATATGGGAAAAGTTTCAGTCTTTAGCTCAAAATCAGACTCATGGGGTGCACCATTTATGTGAGCCTTTATTGTTATGTACTTGTTCATCACTTCCATTGATAAGATTTCTCCCCTCGGGTATGTTATAGCTCGGAAATCCACTGTTACGAAGTAGAACAAGAAAAAGAGAAGAAGAATAAAGGCCACTGATTCTTATACAAGAAGTGACTTCTGGGGTGTCGTAGGTTCCTCTCAACTTTCTATGGTTCAAAAAAGAAGAAGAAGAACAAGATGGAATTGGACCACAACCCTCCTTACAGTGACCTTATCCTATCATATTTTCTCCTAATCATTTTGTCATGGCAACTATTTAAATGTTTGGATAAAAATATGGATGCTGATATTGGGCTCCATTTTTTGTATACGGAGACACTCCACTTTTAACGTGACTTCATGTACAAAGTGGAGCGTATGCGTGCAAAAGTCAAGCACGAAAATCATTTTCCTAAAAATATACTTATATGGGAAGAACTTTATAAATTGAAAGTCAATTACTCCCTCTGTCCCCAGTTGTACGTCCAACAATAATACGACGGGGACATATATATTTTGATATTCCCTTACTATTCTTGAAAAACTAAGAGGACAACTGTAAAATCCTGACTTTTAAAATAAAAGTCACGTGGTCCGAATAGAAACTCAACACTTTAACTTAATTTTGATAGACTATGCAAAGTGAATTGTGATCTGAATAGATGTGAGAATCTTGATATAATTTTGAAAATATTGTGGGACAATTGAGTTCCATGTGATATAGGGTAAGAGTTATGCGACGAAGGGATTTTTCCTTAAAAGTCGGACACCGCCACGTTGATCCTCGAATTTTTATTAGTCTATGTTGAATTTTTGAGAATTTTCGGAGGCTGATATCCGAATGCGTACGGACAGAATATGCGATGATCGAACACGTTACACGCCGTGTCAATAGGGGAAGGAAACACGTATTATTTCTTTAACCTGTTTCACTACTTCCACCGCTTCATATATATCAAACAAGAAAGGAACTAAGAGCAACCCCAATGGGGATGGAAAAGGGGTTGTCATAGTTATTATCCAGCCCTAAATCAAAAATCAGCTTTCCAATGGGGATGGATCCGGGGGATGGAAAATAGCTTTGAGTTATGTGGGGATGGATATATCCATCCCTAGATGCATCTTTCCATCCCCTCCAGGTCAGAAAATCAACTAATTTACCAGAACAATGGACGGCCGGAGAATACCTGAGTCGCCGGAAAATGACCGGAAAAACTTGAACTTTGCCGGAATCTGCAAATCTTGAATCTGGAGGTGAGGAAGTAGGAGATGAGGGGGTCCGTGAGGTGGATGACGCCGGCGGGAGTTGGGGTCGAATCTGGAGGTGATTTCCGATCGGGATGCAAGGGTTTGGATGAGGGTTTGGATCGGCAAGGGATGGATGATCGAGAGAGAGAGAGAGATCGTGTGTGTGTGCCGGGGGCGCTGGAGTGATTTGGGTTTCCGATCAAAACCCCTTGTTTCTACGTTTCTTCTCAGACTGAGAGAGAGAGAGAGAGAGAGAGAGAGAGAGAATAGGGATGAAAAGGCATTGGGGGTGGGCCGGGCTGCCGGTTGGAGTTTTTTTTTTTTTTTTTTAAATCTTAATTGAAGTGGATGACAAGTAAAAAAAATTGGGACGGAAGTAATTTTTTTTTTTTTTGCGGAATTAGTTTTTTTTTTAAGTTCTCAATTATCAGATACCAAAATTATTTTTCAACAGTATTTAAATTAGGGTTAAGAAAGTTGGAAAAAATTAAGGACGAGAAAAATTTAGTTAATTATCCATCCTTTTTTTACATTTCACCATTGGAGAGGGGTGAGTTCTATTTTACATCCAACTAACTTTTAACCATTTTTTTCATCTAAAATAATTATCCATCCGGTTCTAAAATACATCCCCATTGGGGATGCTCTAAGGCCTGTTATGTTATATACAAAGCAACGGAAGAAAGAGAATAGGAATCTGTGGAAAGAAAAGAGCAGTTCGTGCGCCCCCTCCCCTGATTCAAACCGACCTTCGATTTCCTTCTGCACGCCGCCGGAAAATCAGTGAGTAATCTCTTTTCCCTTCCCTGTTCTCCTTCCTCCTTCCCTCACCCGACCGCCGAACGTGGTGGAGGCTTGACCGCTGGCACTTCCTATTTTATTTCCCCTTTTCCCAGCTTCTAGCCGCGCAGCGGCAACTGTATGGAATAACCCCGCTTTTCGGCAAATAATTTCAACCGGCAAATATTTGGAATTATGATTCGACCAGATTAATATTAAATCACCAATAATTAAGTCTCTAATTGAAGTATTAGAATCCTAGGAGTTTAAGTTAATTATCCAATCATTGTCGGCTACCGATGCCGAGAGTAAGAATTCCAATTGAGTTACTAAAGCAAATTTGGGGATTTTTCCAAAAATCCCTTTGTAACCCTTTTCTATGGAAGAAGACACAATTCAACCCTAGCTTTCTAGTTATAATGGTATGCCCCAGGCTTGGAACGTGGAAAAATAGCCTCTAACCTGAGTTTTGTCCTAAGATGGGTTGCAAGATTGATGCCCAAAACTAAGTCATAAAAATGATATTACTCTAGCTTTAACTAAATTAGTAGTAAAGGTAATTTTGTGAGTAATTGTCACGAAATTATGTGTTTAGGTGCAAGTACTGTGAAGTGAGGTGACGCATGTAAAGTGACCGCTACTTCTTAAAGGTGAGTTGCGCATACCTTGGTTACATGTATTGTCTGAAATTTTGGAATGAGATGCCATTGCTTGATTTTGTTGGAAAATATGAAATTTGAGCTTCCTACTTGGTTTAATTGATGTTAATGCATGCGATGGCTGGTTTATAAATCTTTTGAGTTTCAGTTAAATTAGACCATGGCAATATGTTTTGGAAACTTGAATTTTACTGGTTGCTAGTACATGCTCGTGATAATATGATTCATTCAAACGGTGTCCCGAGTGTTAGGGGACGGGTAAAGATACTAGTGGCGTAAAGTAATAAGGTAGGAGATGCAGCCAGACATCACCGGGTAATGATATCTTACCACTCTTCAATGGGGTCGCTCTCCAACCAACTGGCAAAAATACCGTTGAATGCTATTATCGCTCAAAAGTGCAAAAGTTGAAAGGGAAATGAAATGAAAAGGGTCCATCTTTTTGGACCAAAGAAATGAGCTTATTGTTCAAAATGCATGTACCGGAGAATTTGATAAGAATATTTGAAATGTGCTTTGCTCTTGAATTATTTTACTAAGTGAGGTATTTCCATAGTCAAACTTGTAACTTTGGTATACGTTTCCCACCCGGGCTTCAGCTTATGAAAACCTTTTCCAATTTTTAAGGTTAAGATAGATAGCAAGTTGTGGACTGAATGGGGTGCTAGAATAACCGTGGAGAATCGTGTGTAGCCTAATGGTTTGTAATTATTACACTTGTACACTTAGTAGCTTTGGAATTATGTTATTTATTCTACGCTTCCTCATACTTTGCTTATATGGTTTAAAATGACAATGATGCGAGAAATCTCTAAACTAGATTATGAGCAGACCTTCGGCGGCTTAACACCCGCTTAGCCGGTCACGACTTCCAAGGTAGGTTTTGGGTCGTGACAACAACAACGGCAGTGCAGGGCTATAATAGTTGTTGCACACTTTGGTTTGGTCACATCAGAATCTTATCAGAATCGAAGTTGGAATATCCATTGCATTGGAGGAGCTAGTTGGTTTACAATCACACATAATGAGAAGTGCTAGGACCAAAAATCCAAAATGGACAACAATTCGGAGCCTCAAAAAGTCCGTGGCCCCTGTTTGCGGAACTGATACGGATATGATCGTGCGATTGTCGATGCATTCGGATAGAGAGACAGGATAATTTTTTACGGAACAAAAACCCGTGCTCCAACCGTAGATTCTTCCGTGAAATATTTTTGTTGGTTGCACTGAAATCATATGTAGGAAAAGGAAAGAACAAATCAAAATTGTTGTTGCTTTTCTTGATTAGGGTATTCTCTCTAATTGTTAAACAGTTCATTCTGATTTTAAACCCTGTGCTCGCTTCAAATCCCATCATTACACCTTGGCCCATTGTTCATTTCAACTAGGTGGAACAAACAACAGTAGAATAATTTATGTACTTTAAGATTTCTTCTAATTTGCCCGGCTGGTTTTCCCTGCAGGTATCGGTTTAATCAACTAGTTTACCCCATGACTAAAGTATTATTGGGCTTGTTTGTTTGGGGGTCTCAAAACCCATGCGCACGATCTCCAATAAATTTTAAAAATCTCCCTCAAAATTCAAACCGAACATGGTCAGTTTTCTCTAAGAAGATTACTTCCTCCCTCCCTAATTGGAAGTCCATTTACTTTTGGACTTTTCGAGGCACCGAATTGTTTGTCCATTTTGGAAACCGAAGTGTAATTTTCCAAATTTTCGAAGTCCAAGTATTTCTTAAAATTGAAGGGAAAATTTGCAGATTTAAATTGTTCCGTAATTTGTTGAAGTACCTAAAATGGACATGATTGGGGCGGAGGGAGTACAATATTTCTTGCCTTCTTTGTTTCTGTTTTATTTACACTTCCTTTTAATCAAGGACTCCAAGATATATGGTTGAGAAAGAAATTTAGGAATTAGTCCATTATGTTTCTGCGGCAAGTAAAAAAGAAAGAATCTATGGAATCCCCTGTGGGTGTTATTATTACCCCTTATTGTCATTTTCCACTCTTTTGTTGTAAGTGGACAGTGGACTCAAAAAGAATCTATGGTACGTTTCGTGAATTTGCAGGAGCAAAATTGTGAAACTGTCGCAGTTTTGCCCCTATAAATTCAGAAAACATATCTACCGAATTGTTTGTCCGCACCTTACATGTTGGCATCGAAAAGTCCAAAAGTAAATGGACTTCCAATTAGGGAGAGAGGAAGTAATCTTCTTAGAGAAACTTTTAAAATCAGAACGAACTGTTTAACGACTAGATTTAGAGAGAATACCCTAATCAAGAACAACAGCAATTTTGAGCTGTTCTTTCCTTTTTCCTATGATTTCAGTGCAACCAACCAAGATATTTCATGGAAGAATCAACGGTTGGAGCACGGGTTTTTATTCCGTAAAAAATTACTCTCGTCTCTCTATCGCAACGCATCGATAATCGCACGATCATGTCTGTATCAGTTCTGCAGACAGGGGCCAGGTACAACTCTTGTTTCTTTCCCATGAGCGTTTCCACAATCGGCAATGACTTGCCTTCCAACACCGGCTGCAACGAGGTTTATCGACTCCATAGAAATTCCAGTGCACGGAACAGCCCGGCTGCAGTTGAGATTAATTGCTACATCGGTGCTTGATGTCCCGTCAAAGCCCCTGTACGTGACCTGACTCACTTGAACTCCGGTCGTCTTAAAAAAAAAAAAAAAAACCCATCAAAGTCCAAACCTCGGATAAGTTTTCGATCCATCAAGAGAAATAAGATCAACGAGATTAGCTTTTTATCGTTCTTGTCTGGATTACCAGTTCCTGGCACGCGCCCCTAACGTTGCAGTAGTTTTGATCGATGATCACCGGGTTCTGCACCGAGTCGAAGTGAAGGTTTTCGAACGTGACATTCCGAACGTAGCCCTTCCCAGCCTTTTACAAGTGACAAAAAAGTGTGAAATTAGACCCCGTTTCGCGTTCTTATGTTTTACGAAGTAGTACTTATTTTTTTTTCTTTACGAGACAAGTCATTCTTCAAACCTGCCATGTCTTGATCCGAGCTCCATTGGTTGTTCCCTTGAAGAAAGAATTGCTCACATGGATGTTCTCTACTTGCACAAAGTTGCCATCCTTGCCTAAGCTTCCAATGCTGTTATGGGCAGAGGAGGATCACAAAAGTGGATTAATTATGTGAACAAAGCAATACGTAGTAATTTAGTACGATTAGCACAACACTAAAAATCGGAGATTTGGAAAATATGACCAATTGGTTTTAGGTTTCCATTTTTGCTACTGAAACAAAATACTCATAGCTGTGTGGACCCTACAGCTCTATGGGTCAGGAATGCGACTACTCTGTGCAGTTTTTTATAAACAAATTAGGGTCGTGGATTTAATATATAAAAACAAATAATATATGTAACAGTTTAAGCTTTTAAATGAGTTGGTGGCCAATAATTTAATATGATATCAGACCAGCAATAAGTCATGTGTTCGAACGTCACTGATTATTAATTATTCGCACATATTTAGCCTAAGAGAGTATTACGCATGAGGCATGTTGAGAATATAGCGTAAAAAAAACTCCAATTAAGTTACCTACGTCTTTAATAGCTTGAGCTTTTCGATAAGTCGGTGATTAAAATCCGCGAGGGATATGAAATTTGGTAGCCAACCTTCATGTGCACGGAACAGTACATATTTGTTGGTTTATTTCATTATTGATCTTGAAAATCTTTGTGTGTGTGTGTGTGTCAATATTGTATAAATCAGTAAGGATTAGCGGGATGGTACTAGGTTAGTGTACAAAGAGTTTCTGAGGCTATCCGTAGCCATGAATCCCAAACGCCCCACGACAGGACTAGAATCCAATGGCGAATATCTTGTTTGTTGATTGATGCATATGCAAAGCAATTCGAAAAGGAAAAGGGGCAAACCTTATACCATGACCAGGTCCACAGTTCACATTGGTTATGCTAAGATGAGAGGTGAAATCTCCAATCGAAACACAATCATCACCTGTTGTTGACTCAAAATAATTAAATTTTTAAAGAAAATGTAACCAGAAGAAAACAAACAAAATAATGAAATAAACCCTGTTAATTTTACAATGTGGCCCTCCCATTAGTTTTTATTCCCTTCGAAACCCTGTTGTGTATTTGACTAATTTTCAAGTATTTCACATCACAACTCTCACCAGCCCTTCCGTTTCCTCATTTTTTTCTCTTTTGTACCCTTCAGCCCTGCTCTCCCTCTCTATTAACATCAAGTCAATTTCTTCTCCTTCTATCTTTCTCTCGCCCGAGAACACCACTCTACGGATGTTTATACCAGACTTTATGCCAACTGTTTTAATTCGATCAGCCTAAGATTTTTTTTTCCTCCCTCTGAATAAAAAACCCGGCTCGGTACGGTAGGATAAAGTAGACTAGTGCAAAGACAATACGGAATGAATACATGTTATTTTTACCAGAAGCTATGTTGGTGTAACGGATGGTGAGATGGTGAGAGAACTGGATGTGAATGCCATCAGTGTTGGGGCTGTTTTCAGGGGATTGGATTGTCACATTGTTGACATCAAAAAAATTGCAACCCAGTACGAGGACATGAGTCTGTGGGCTGTCGATGAAATTAACACTTCTGAGACTGCTCTCATTGCATGAAATGAACCTCAAGGCCTATGCAAAAAACATGGCAACAATTCATCAATGAGCAACCATTGATCTTGAAATTCAAATTTTGTGGCTTACTCTGTAGAAACTTTTGATTCGATCTTAAAATTCAAATTCTTTAGCGGAGAAAGTCTCGCTATTATATTGAGTGATAAATCAATCAGTACTCAACCAATGTGGTACGAAATTATACAACACAACAACAACAAAACCCATCTAATCTCCGATCATTGGGGTTATGGGCGGGAGAGAATTGGAGACAGACCTAGCCTTTGGCAATATATGCACAAACTAGATATTCTCAAAATTTCACTGAAATAGTGGCCCCCTATACCTCCAAGAACCGAGGAGCTAAATGGACATTTTCCTGCGGAACCATGCTCCCAAATCAAAGCCGAAAGGCATCAAAAAGGGCAAGGCTAAAGACCCAAATTAATTTTTGTGTAGATTACCATGCTTCCTTCATTCATTCATGGTACGAAATTATATTACTAATGTTTAGCATTCCCTTACGAGCAACCATTGGAGGTCTACTATCCTGAAGCCTTTTTTTGTAAAATCCGTCACTTTGGGATGTGACTTATTTTTTCGAAACATGGAATGAAATGAGCCTCGTTTTGATACCATGCAAAAACTTTGGATACAATCCAACGACTTAACTCAGTTCAAAAAAAATTCCAAAGAAAAATCAATGAATGAATGAGACTTATTTACTGGAGTTGGTACCTACTCTAAGGCACCAATTAAAATCTGGACCCTCAATGATTTTTCTTTGTTCTATTCTTTTCAGAATCAGGAAAATAAATAATGAAGCTCTACTTACAGTTGGGGCCAATTTAGTACATCCATTCTGCAAAAAAAATTATAACAAGTGAAAGAAATGTCAGAAAAGGCTATGGCAGAGGTATTCTAGTTACTAGTTGCTATTCTGAGAGGCTTGAAAATGTACCAGCTGAGGGTGATATCTGCATGATTGATCCCACCAACCGTTTCCTCTTCCGTCGATCGCGCCCGTGCCATACACGTTGAGTCCGGTCACGCTGCTAAACGCTAGCCACTGACTTGCATCGAGCTGGTTCCATACGGTTGGGGACTTTGGTGCCAGAATCGTCCCGGAAATCTAAAGGAAATTTCGGAAGGAGAAGCCGAGAGGAAGGAAGGAAGAAAATATTCGATTTTGGTATGATTTGCTGATGAAACGTTTTTTCGCAAAACAGAGAGAATAAATTTACCTCGAAATCGATGTTTTTAGCCCTGCATGGACCGCGAAAGAGAGCTGGATTCAGTAGAAATGACTTATTTGGTGGAATGGACACTTTAGGGGTGCCTGTTGGTGTGCTACATGCAGCATTCCATGCCTTCAGAAATGCCTGAAACAAGTGAAAACATTTAAACTGTTTACCACTCTTGTAATTTGCTTCAGTGAAACGCGTTAAGGCTATGTTTGGATCTTGAATTTTAAATGAATTTCTGGAAGGAAAAGAAACTAAGGACGGGACGTGGCGTTTGGGTATATCCCAAATTCCCGTTTCTTTTCTTTTCCCTTCACAAAATTCAACCAAATTGTAGTGAAAAACAGGGAAATAAGGATTACTTCGGAATTGGTGGGGAAAAAAAAACTGGAAAAGGGATTACTTGGGAGTCATCAGTAATGCTATTTCCCACAGCTCCATAATCTAACACATTGAAGATGTTTGCAGTCCCGTAGGCATTCGAGCAACCGAATTCGGAAGAAATCAGGCCGAGACTCAAAATGAAAGCAAAGATCTCCTGCAAACAAAAAGTCAAGGATATGAGCTTTAGCTTCATTGTGATTTTTTGCTTGAACTTCATCGAGCTTGCAAAACTCAGGGCAAACTCACCATTAATTTTGAAGACCGAAAAATGGCGTAACAAAGATAAATGCTGCAGTTCATCTACAAAAACAAATGGCAAAAAAAAAAAAGCAAATTAAATGCCATTGAAAAGCCAAGGATTGATTCCAAGTATAAGTTTCCATTGTGAACTATATAAGGAGGTAATTTATCATGTCTTTGCAATAGTTTCTTAAGCGATTTTCGGAAATAAAAGTAAGAAAAAAAGAGAGAGGAGGAAAATGGAAATTTTACAAAGCTAGGCTTGTGCATCATCTCTCTCTCTCTCTCTCTCTCTCTCTCTCTCTCTCTCTCTCTCTCTCTCTCTCTCTCTCTCTCTTTTATGGAGGATGACAGAGAATGCAGGGGTACTTATACTTGGGGATGTGGCAAATATTTTAGGAGATTTCAGCAATGCATCACAAAAAGATACTGTAACAAAATGTTGGATTTATACACAGTAGTTAGTAGGAGAATGGTTTGGTTGAAGGAATGCCAATGGTAGAGAGAAAATTGTGGGCACTGGTCTATAGCTATAAGTGTAGATGATACCCCAAGAGGCAAGCACTTTTAACAATGAACGAAGCAAATTACTCGAGTTCGGGTCGTGTTCGTTTGTTAAAAGCTCATTTGAGATGGATTTTTACACAGGAAACCAAGCTTTGCTTTGACTTTTTTTGCAAAACTTCTTACGCTTTCGTATCAAGGTTGAACAAGCTACTAGCTAGTCTACAACTCGGCTTCTTCAGTTAGAAGTTCAAATGTTTCGTGATCGGCTCGCCCAACAAACAAGTCATTGAATAACATATTTTGAGGCTCGTAAAACTTTCAAACTGAAAATGAACAATTCACTACTCAGTTTGTTCAGCGCGTTTATAGATCCTATTTGCGCAAGAGATAGCAATGATCAAGAAGATAAAAGGGTATATTTTCCAATTTGTCTCTGTCTGTTTATAGTAGTATCACGAGGAGTTGACAAAGTTACCAGAATGGATGTGCCATTTGGGTTTTTCTAAGAGTTGTATTTCAGTTTTTGGATCGTAAATTTTCAAACCAAATCAAGTCTTATGTCCTAATTACTTGGGGTCGGCTATATGAATCATTTTCCTTTATTGAGCTCTGTTAAGAGGGCCATTTGTTCACACAAATCTATTATACTCATATCTTTTCGCACAACGGCATCTAATATCAATTTAGGTCTACTCCTCACCGTAGCATTGCTATCCAAAGCTATCTTATTCGCTCTCTTAACTACTACATCAGTTTTTGGATCGTAAATTTCCAAAGAGAACAAATTTCTCCGTTCAACTAAGGTTCTTACGAGACGGTAATTCTCTCACAATACATTATTTTTAATTCAAAAAACAAGCTAGTACTCTTATTTTCCTTAACGGAACGGGCCTAGTTTTTTTTTACGTCTTTCTTTTCCCTTTGCAAGTCCCTCCAAATATCTTAATCCAAACACACTCCAAGAATCATAAGAAAATGATTATTTATTACTTCTACCCTTCTTATTGTTCTTTCTTCTTCTTTTTTTTTTTTGTAAATGCGTTCCAAAATCTGTCATTTAGTGCTGAAAATTACACACAAAGGTACAACAAATTACAAACAAACGAATTCGCCAAATGATAACCAATTTCTTTGGGTAGAGTTAATAACATGTACTTTGTGTAATCTAGTATTAAGCTTTGACTTAAAAATTATGATTTCTTCTAATTTTCAGAAGATTGTGATAATCATTTTTCTTCTAATTTTCCATTTTACACTTTGATTTATGGTAATTTCAAGCAAAATCGAAGAACAATAACCAATTATTTGACGAATTCGGTTGTTTCCGATGTTACCCTTGCTCTTAAATAAGTCCTAATAACACGCGTTGTGCAAGGGGTTCATCAAAGAAATCTAAAAACCTTTGAATCAATATCAATTATTTGACATTGTCAGATCACATTGGCTGAGCCAAATCTATATAGTTGAATTGGGAAAAGTTGAGCACAACGACTGCGATAAATGATAATTGCCGGTAAAAAAACCCTTCTTTAAATTCACTATTTTTATGAATAACAAACCACATTTAAGTTCGTTAACTTTATGCCACAACTTATATCGTTAATTGCATCTTAAAAGGTGCTTCAAAATGCTAATAAATATTGTTAGCTATGTGTAAATTGTTCATGAAAGTTGTTGAGGACACAGTAAAATCCGAACTGATCGAAAACTGCCATAATCTGGAGAGTAAATTTATGTTGTGAGGGGGTGTCCGCGGCCCAATTTACGCACCTCATAATCTTCTAAGATATTGTAATCCTGTATTTTGGCTCGAATTTGAATTTGAAAGAATGGCCGCTTGTACGTTTTGATTTTATTTTGAAGTCCTATTCGTGAAGAAAAAAATGACTCAATTAACTAGTCTTTTTTTTTTTTTTAACAACTGAACAAGATTAACCCCAGTTATATTAATACGAAAATTAATTAAGTACAACGAAACAAAATAAAAATAAAGAAAAATCGTGTCAAACTAGGCACCGGAGCCAAACCCATCAGTCATACTCGTGATTATGTAAAAGTGGGTGAAGTGACCAAGTGAAGTCCGCAACCAACTTGAGCTAAATTAACTAGTATTTGAAATACAGGATCTATCGAATTTGAGATTGCATTTGAATTTGAACAAATTTATTTCCTCCTTGTAGCTTATTGTAACTGAATTACTCAAAGGCAGATCCTAACCAAATTACACACTTAATTACTGTAAGAACGATTTATAAGTAAAAGTCGTGATCTATAACCGTTTGCATTTATTGAAACACTAGTTTGCATAAAGTCATTTGTATTTATTATATTATATTACATTTTTTAACATTTTAACAAACTCTTTTACTTTTTAAATAGATGTACGATATGTACATCCAAAAAGTAACAAATAAGTAAAAAATTTGACAAAAAATTACTATAAAGACAAAAAAAACATGAATAACGAAACAGTTAAATTTTGGAGAGATTATTTCTGAGAGGAGAACCAAACAAAGTGATTATCATCTCATTGAAACACTTTTATATGACTAGAGTATTCCGACAGAGGTAGGTAGAGTGGAGTGCAGTGCAGTTGGTACCTCCCTTATACTCTCATGTATATGGGCAGGGTTCGATTCCCGTGAAAACTCATCCCCCTCTCCAAGTCTCCTAGGATAGAGGAGATTAAGATTAAAGAATGACAAAAAAAAAAAAGGAGTATTTTGACAAGGTGGTAACGGGTAATCGATCAACTTGAATTTTGACGTGGACGTTTTCTTCAACGATCCCTATACAAGAAGGACGACTCAGATGATTGAGTAATGATCCTATGTGGCGATCTGCGTGCTGAAAACGGGACTGAGAGAAGTTGTGTCCTTTATTTAATTTATTTAAATACTAGCGTAGTGATAATGTTAAAATTATTTTTTTAGTACAAAAATTCTAGTGCATAAAAATCTTGTACAAAATCTTAAAACTATATTCTCTATCATCATGCATTTAATGTTGTTTAGCTTTGTTTGTTGGAAAGGCAATTAGTGCTAACAAGTTCACCTGAGAAACCAGCTAGCTATTGACGGCTTAATTAAATACTAGTATTGGTCAACTAAAACATCATAGACTTCTGATTATAAATGAGATCTGGGTTTTGTAAGCGTATTCCCCCTGGGCATACGATGAATACTATATTTTTTTATAAAAAATTTAAGTTTCAAATACTAGTTATAAACTCTTCATTTATTATTTTTGAAAGGATTAACTTTTTTTTTGTTTTGGACTGAAATACCCCCATCAAATATACACCTTCCCTTCCAAAAACTTTCGGTCATTCCCTCCCAAAATTAATTGGTTCCTTTTTTTCCAATCAAATGAACCTCCAGTGGACACCTGGCCGGGTAAAGATTTGTGTATTCAAATAGTTTTTCTTTTTTCCCTCCACAATTCATTTTGCTCCCTCCAATTTTTTTTTTTTTTTTGCCATTTCACATTCCATGGACTTTTGACATGCATTCAATTTTTATTGCGTTGCAATATTATAAGGACAAGTGTAGTCAAAAGCACAAGGTCTTGTGGGATGGTGAGAAGGCCACCTGTGTAAGGACCCGTAATTTCAGAAAGTATTTAGAGGTTTATTAGATATTCGAAATTGAGAAAAATATGAGATTTGTTGAATTTATTTGATTTGGGACCAAAGTGATAATATTGTAAAGTTGAGTGAGTATGAGTGTAATTTGATTGGGTGCTAGTATATATAGATGGGTGTGTGTGTATATGATCAAAATCCCCCATCTCACTCTCTCTCATCTCTCATGCCTCTCTCTCTCTATCGGCTCTCTCCACTCTCTCTCATCCTCTCACTCAAAAACTCCACTCCAAGTTCAAAACCCACCAAGATCCTTCACCAAATCATCATCCTCGCGGGCTTTTGACCTTGGGTTTCGTTGGAGCAAGCTCGGAGAGGAGTACTCTTGCTTGATTTCGAGGTTTGAAGCTTTAGGGCTCGATTGATCTCTTTGGGTTCGGCTTCGGTAATCGAGGTAGGAAATTCTTACTCTCTCTACATGTTTATTGGTTGATTGTGTGCCAAATTTGTGCTTTAGTTGGTTGGATTTCGAAGTTATGGTCGTTCTTGAATTTTCTGCAAATCGCCCACTGCGGTGCAGTGGTATCAATACCTACTTTTTGAGGTACCAATACCTTGATCTCAGATTGCTCTCTGGATTGGTTTAGTATTAATACCTACTTTTTGAGGTATCAATACCTTAGTATCAATACCTACTTTTTAAGGTACCAATACCTTGGTCTCGGATTGCTCTCTGGATTGGTTTGGTACCAATACCTACTTTTTGAGGTATTGGTACCAATGACTCAGAAAACTGTTATTGAACTCTATTGATCATTCGTCGATGGTATTGACTCCCGATCACCTCTAACACTATCCAATCACATTCTAGTCATCTCTAAACCTTGTTGCTCGTGTTCCAACGATTCGTTGTTCGTCCCCACCCTACTTGGCTCTCATTATGATAAAGAAAAGTGTTAAACTAAATGAATATGATACTCGTTCTTTGTTTTATGCACTCGGGTTGTTATAAGAGCATTGTGGTACGTTTCTCATGAATAATATGGTCTTGTAAATGGCGTATGTGAAGATAAGGTTGATGGTTGAATAAAATGGTGAATAAATCATGAGTGAAAAGTGATGAGTTGACACGTGATGCCATATAGTGCAAAGAATGGGTTTAGATAACGAGTTTGGGATCGGAATGGAAATGCGAGTTAGGAGTGAACCATTTACTAAACATCAATGTCCCTCATTAATTGCATCTTGCAAACGAGAGTCCTAAAAACACTTATGGCGGAATACAATACAAATGAATCGGAATTGGCATACGGGGTCTTGATACCTGGAACTTGAAACCGATGTACGGGATCACGAGCACCCGGAATGTAAAATCGATGTACGGGGTCACGAGCACCCGGAAATGTATCGTGGGTATATGGGGCCCTAAGAACCGGAAAATTCCTTAGCTCACTATTCGGCATGTTAATGGAGGAAAAGCTACTTGAGTTCATATTGGAGATCAATGGGAGATGTACGGGGTCCTTAAGACCCGGAATGCAAGGCACTTAATGTAGGAGTGTACGAAATGAAACTTTGAATAAATACAAAGAGGAAACATGATAGATGATTGATAGATTGATTAGATGGATTAGCTAACGACAGCAAAGTATTCTTTGAGTCTTGGATTTTCGGTATGACATTGGTGTCCGATTGTATCCTCCCATGCTATCCGATACTTTGTTTCTTAAATGTTCATCTCGGTGCAATATCTACCTTATATGCATATAGTTTGAGCAAAGATTTCTCTACTGGGCTAGTGAAGCTCAGTCTATTATTATTTTCAGGTACACCTCAAGGGCATTGATGTGGAGTGCTTGCCATGCATTTGACTTCATCATTTTGAAAGCTGACATCGAGAAGTTACTTAACATCTTGTTTATTTTTGGAAAGATATGATGTAACCTTCATTATCACTCTTTTGACTTGAAACTTATGTAAACTTCTTAGCTTTCAACTTTAACGGTAATTAAGTTATATTTGGGCCAGTGTGCCAAGGTTGTAATTTTCTGAAATACTTGGAACAGGACATGTACTTTGATCAAGTGGAAATAGAAAATCTCCTTTGGGGTATTCGGCGGGTATTTGTGAGGATTCTTAAATTATTAAAAGTACTTATTTTTTTGTTAAAAATCGAGGGCGTGACAACCTGTACATGGAAGCACTTTGAATTTTGGGGCATCCTTTGCCGTCACATTCTAAGTATATTACTTCACAAAGATTGCTACAGAATTCCACCGGCTTATCTATCACCTCGCTGGTGTCGTGAAGCATTATTAGGTGGAAAAAGAGATACGTCTGTTGAATGATTCAAATCTCCTGGCCATGGAAAATTTTGAGATTGAAGACAATGTTAATGATGGAATTGATATAGATTATTTTGTTGATTGCCCTCCCATTTCAAGGACAAAACGGCGTTTGAAGCAAAAAATAAATGAAATGTGGGAAAGAGTTGGGGAAGCGAAAGAAACATTGTGGACTTTGCAAGCGTGCCAGACATAATATTTTTACCTGTCTAAAGAAGGAGAACGCTACATTCTCAAATAAAAGGAAGAAAATGACTTCAACAACTGTAGAGTTGAACCTAATGAAGGATCTAAGTATTGAATATATATCTGATATGAGTTTTTTTTATTTTTTCAAATAATTTTTGATGCTGGTCAGGTGCATGGAAGGTGAAAAGGAATTAATTCATTATTTTGGGAAGGAATGAGCCGAAAGTGTTTGGGAGGGAAGGTGTATATTTGATGGGGGTATTTCAGCTCAAAACAAAAAAAAAATTTGATCCTTTCAAAAACAATTAATGAAGAGTTTATGGCTAGTGTTTGGAACTTAAATTTCCCACAACCGAACAAGTGCATAGTGTTTATCATATGCCTAGTGGGCATATGTTAACAAAATCCGATGACAATGAATACTTCAAGTTTTATTATATTTTTTTTTTGGTAATTTTTATTTTTTAAAACTTTTGTTCAATTTTTCGTCTTTAGTAATTTTTTTTTTGCTTTTTTTCGTAATTTTATACTCTAGGTGTTGTTCTATTAAGAACTTTAGAATTTTTTTTGATTTTGTCTTTATTCAATTTTTTCGCTTTTATTAGTTTTGCGCCTGACTTTTTTGGTTTTCTGATTCGTTTTGCCAAGATGAATAGGAAAATTTTTGGTTTTCTGATTTGTTTTGCCAAGATGAATTGGAAAAGTAAAAAATTATGACTTTTACTCAATATTTTGAAAAAAAAAACCACTTTTTCAAAAATATTTCCAACTTTCTTCACTTAAAATTGGATATTTTCAAAAATATTAGAATAAGAGTAAAAAAATATATAATATTTTAATTTCTCTCATCGAGACGAATTAATAATCAACAAAAATTTGACACAAAATTAACAAACTCGATTTATTTTTTAACAGGGACAAACCTCCAAAAAAAAGTGCTAAAGTAATCCCTCCCGTGCGGAATGGAGTACCTAACTTCCCAACCGTAACACAAGGTGCACGTTAGCACACTCCCCCAGATCCCCTGAACCAGAAGAAAAACATTCCCGAAAAATATCTATACCCCAGAATCCAGATCCAGTCTTTCTTCTTTTTTTGGGTTCTTCGGAAAATCAAAGATCCAATCTTCCATTTTCCCGGAAAACCCACAAAAATTTTCCAAGAAAACACACTCCCCCACTCTCTCCTCTCTCACTTTCCCCAATGGCAAACGCCTGGAAAAAACACCAACCCACAAACCTCCTCACCCCAAAACCCCTTCTCCTCCTCTTCGCTCTCTCTCTCCTCATCCTCACCTTCTTCTTCCTCTCCTCCCACCCCTCAAACCCCAATCCTAACCCTAATCTCAAAACCCTAGTCCTCCACCCCACTGACAACATCCACCCTTTCAACTGCTACACCAACCCACAATCCCACCCCATAATAGCCAACCTCGTTGAAGGCCTCGAATACCCTTTCCTCTACTCCCTCTCGGATCTCGGATCGTTGCCCGAGAAGCCCCACAAGAACATTGTTCGGATCCTCAAGGGGAAGCCCTTCAGGCGACCCGATATTTCGGTTACGGTTCAGGAGGTGTTGGGGAAGATGAGGGGCGAGGGCAAGACGGGGATTTTTGTGGATGTTGGGGCTAATGTGGGTATGGCTACTTTTGCTGCGGCGGTTATGGGGTTTAGGGTTTTGGCTTTCGAACCAGTGTTTGAGAACTTGCAGAGGATTTGTGATGGGGTTTATTTTAATCGGGTTGGGGATTTGGTTACTGTTTTTGAGGCTGCTGCGTCGGACCGGCTTGGTAATATAACGTTTCACAAGGTATATAGATGGTTCAATTCTATGAGACATGCTTATTTTATTTTGTTTCAGTTGAAATTATGGGTTTGAAGTTGACTTGGGGCTTGTTTGATTGAATTATCCGAAGTTGTAATGTGCATCACGTATGACAACAAAAGTCAACCCCAAGTTCGAAACTCCTGTTATCAACTCTTGCAGGTTTAATCATATGAGGTTGCTGTTTTAATTGGACATCGGACCTGCTAGTAGACAATAGGATTGGTTCCAGTGATTACTGATTAGTGATTTGTGTGGGTGGTGTCGACAAAAAATGTATGGCAGGAAAAATCATTTTCGAGCAGTATAAAGGTGTGTACATTTGATGAAGAGGGAAAGGAAAAAGAAAGATGTATATGGAGTATATATGTATAATCTTTACAGATTTGGTTGTTGGACAATGCTTGTTATGCTCACTGATTTTGATTGATCTAGATATTCTTAAGATTGTGTTCAAATCACAGATTTGTGGAGGCTTTAATGACGAGAAAAGAAAGATGAAGGAGATGATTAATTTAATTAGTGAAGCCGCTACATTGATCAATGTTTTCCCTATAGTTTGCTTTTTCATTCATAAATCCCTTCAAAAGTTCACGATCCAAACACAACCTAAGAGATCCATAGCCCCCACTGTCTCTACAGTTCATTTTCGTCTTCATATTCTATTAAGATGTAGAATACTGCACTAGGCTATGATTACTGGTGTGACTCTTATAAGTTATAACATTCACGGATGTTGTGGGCCTTAGAAAAGGTGGAGTTTAGAGTTAATTTGAATTAAGCCAAATACTATGCCACTTGAGAATAAGTGAATCAAGGTTGACGTTTTTTGCTGACTGATGACAACCATTTTGTTGATCATAAAAGAATTATGTTTGTTGTGGCTGTCTATGGTTCTGTTCTCGGATCAAATCTTGAGTAGAAACTTGATTTTCTTAGGAGGAGTCATCTCTTTGTGATACTTTCTTGCGGTCTAGAAGGAATGTGCAGCAAAGGCAGTTCTGCCCTGTAATGCAAGTCGTAGATGTTTTGTAGGTTCTCTTCCATTGATACTCTCGTAACATGCATCTTGTCTTGAAATTTTCATACATTTGATAAAAGATTATCTCACCCGGCCACAGTTATATTTTCCATGGAGATCCAATAATTGCTTCTATGCGTTGTTCTAATGGCTCAGACAGTTATGTCGATAATTTAATATATTGGTCTTGAGAGTCATCTCAACGAACTTGTACAAAACTTAATAATGATGGCAATAAATAATACCAAATCAGGCTTGCATGTTGATCCCTTGTGTGCTTATGTACTACGTGATGGAGTCTGAGCCCGCGCTGCTGCTGAAAATCGATGGTTTTGGTTCGAATTTGGACTAAATTTAGTCCATTTTTTATATAAGCTCATGGACTAAATTTGCAGTCAGTTATTTTCCTCGCTTATTCATGTTGATTCTTGCTTATGTTGCCAGTTAGTCGGCCGTCTTGACAATAGTGCAGTTTCAGCCACTGGAGCAAAAATGGCATTCAAGTCCAATGAGGAGGTTGCACTTCAAGTAAGATCCATTCCTCTCGATGAACTGATCCCAGAGTCTGAGCCCGTGCTTCTGCTGAAAATCGATGTTCAGGGTTGGGAGTATCACGTATTGAAGGGAGCCTCCAAGCTACTATCTAGAAAGAAAGGTGAAGCCCCATACATAATCTACGAGGAAGATGAGCGTTTATTGCAAGCCAGCAATAGCAGTGCGAAGGAGATTAGGGACTTCCTCCGCACCGTTGGTTACCACGATTGCACTCTACATGGCACCGATGCACACTGCATAAAGAAGAACTAAGTGGAGTGTTTGTTGACTGTTTGTGATGGGAATTGAAATATAACTCAACAGCAAAAAGGATATTATTCATCCTTCGACCTTTTCTCATTGGTCCGATGAAAAGCATGTGGCTGATAGATCGACGAGAAACACATAAACACTTGATGGTGATACTTTACCACTACTTCTGCTCACTGGAGATTTGAAGGTACTGACTTCAGCCAATCATATTGCACCCGATGAAACTGGCTCAAGAGGCATTTGCTGTACCACCGGGAGAAGCATCAGCTTTATGAACTGAGATACTTTTGATAAAGTTATGGTCTATTTGCTTGCAATTTTGTTCAGTTTTCGTTCAATGTCTTCGGAAAATTGATTCGTTGTTCTTTCAAAACTACACTTTTGATTTTCGGATGCATTATACAAAAATGGCGAGCAAAAAATCAGTTATGGGTGTCATTGGTTACTTACAACACGTGGGCTTTTTCTGTACCGAATTTTCTAGCGTCTGGTAAGTGCTTTGAACTATCATGTCAATCTCGAACAGTGAAAATGGTCTTCGATTTGATGTTTTTGTTCATTTGGTTAGTTAATCTTCTATTTCTAATATATAAAGAGAGAGCACCACTTTGGTGTATCCCTCTTTTGAAGCCCTGTTAAAAAAGTATTTTTATAAAATGTTCTTACAATTCCTCCGCACTTAACCCAACTCGCAAGGGTAAATCCGTACAACAAAAAGTCGTACAGCAAAAACACTAAGGGCTCGATTGGATGGTGTATTTGAAGGGTGTATACAATTGACGTGACTGTTTTAGCACCGTTTGGAATCTATCAAAATCCCTGTATAAGCTAATCTCCCTTCTTCGTTTATCCATGCCAAGCGGGATTTAGGGTGATAAATTATGGCTACCTCTTGAGCTTGCAATAACTTATCTTAAAGCTATGTTTGGATGGCAGATATCTTAGGGGGAATGAAAATGTGATTCCGGAACTCTTAACATTTTTATATTTGTGAAGAATGGGAATGAGATTCTTGATCTCCCAATCCAGGAGGAATCACATTCACGAATACAAGAGGAATTTGTGGGTAGATTTTCCTTTTCTCGTATGTGTTTCCTTCCTGTGAGTCAGTGAGTTAATGTTTTTGCCGGAATGTGAATTGGGAATATACGAACACAGTCTACCATGCGAGCCTGGGAGATAGGATGGTACTGTTCAGTAGATGGGTTGTGCTTCTCGAGTGTTCTTTCTTAGGCTAGGGTTGCTTCTTGTTGTGTGTTGTTTAATGAGAGGCTGTGGTGCTTGTTAGTTGTTGTGCAAGTGCACGGTGTGGCCTTCTTGGCTTCTGGTTCTACAGTTTCATGAATCTTGCCTATGGCTCTTTGGTTCTATCTAGAAATTTGGGGAAATAAAATAAATCCCTGCATGATTTTGCCTTCTTGGGCTTAGTTTATTATTCGCCTACGCAAATAGCTTTTTCATTTGTGTGGGTGACTTTTTATGTGGACAAACTCAAGTGGAAAATGAGTAAAACTGGCTTGCACTTGTATATTATTAGATGGTTAGCTGCTTGCTTTTGCCAATTCCTGCGAGTTGCCCCTTTCTCACGGTTATTAATCGATCACCTTTGCTATAACATAATAGGTAATATGTTGCTCAACCTTTGTCCAGGGATGTGGAAACTAGACAAAACTAGGATCAACAGAGGATGATTTTCATACGGGTTAAGCTCCCGATGAAATCAACATGTACCTAGAAATCATGTATGTGATAAGCTTCCTTTAAATTTCATAATGGCAAAACCTAAATTGCTTGACATTGTGACCAAAGCCTTATGCTTAGGAATTTACTTGCTGCTGTGGTTTCTAGTTTCAAACGTACCTAGCAATTAGCAACTTCTTTAAGGCTAACTGATATAGATGTTTACTAGAGTAAACGATCGAAGTGGCATCTAAAAATTAATTGAAAATAGTGCAACATCACACGCCAGATAGAAAATGAATTTCCTCCTACAGCTTGCTGGCGTTGGGGACAATTTTGTCTTTCGCCCTTGCAGCTTCCTGGCGTTAGGGTGTTTTGTTTTTATTATATAATATGTATAATATCTGGTTTTACTGACGGAAGTAGATGTTTCTAGACAAGAGGAGGGGAGGGCGTTTGTGGGTTACGGACGGAGTAAGGCGATCGAGTATTTCTGCAGTGGTGTTGCCAAGTCAGAGCGGTGCCGCAAGGTGATAGTCGTTTCTTTTAAGGCTTGCATTGTTTCGCCTTGTCCAGTTTGTGTTCTCCTTTTGTGTTGTGCAGATGGCGCAGGTAGATTTTGGCGCTAGCGAGCTTTTGTGGGGTTATGCATGTGTTCTTTTCCTTTTCCTTAATGTGATTGCATGATTGCTTCTTCCGTTGTGCTTAGTGAAATAAATTATTTATCTAGCTGTTTTGGACTCATTTTTGTATGGAATTTTTGTATATCATTTCAGCCTTTCTAATTGCTATGGTATAACCATGCTTAAGGTAAAGTTTGGAAACAGATTATATCTGTGGTTCGTATAAGTTGCATATTCATCTAGAGGACAAAGATATTGCAGCCCTCCTTTTGGATATCAATTAGATCTTGTGCCTTTGACTGAGCTCCCTTCAAGCACACTTCTCATATTCTTTCCCAGCGTAATAATATGATGATCCATATTCGAAGTGGTTGACATATAGTCATAATTTCAGAGATAAAGTAATTGGTTGGACAATTGCCATGCATTATCTGTGTCTTGCCTTTTCCTTATTTGTTCGTACCCAAGCTTATTAAGTAGATAGGTACGTGATGCAACAGGAAGTTATTTAGCAAACGCATCTGTAGGCATTAGATCTAATACTAAAGGATTTTGCATTTGTAGGTTTGTAGAATGTCATGGGGGTTACTGGGTAATTAGCCAAATCAAATGATACTCAAACCAAACCAAACCAAATCAAATCAGACTGAACCTTGCATCTGATGCAGTGACTTCCACATGATCCATAATTGTAGTTTGGCAGCAAGTACATCTCTCTGTCCATCCAGTGTTGTCGGCAACTAATAGCCTTTAGCATACGTTTTTTTATTTTATTTTTGATCAACAGCTTTAGCGTAAGTTAACCATTGTGATTAAGTATCCAAATTGTTGAAATAGAAGATTGAGCTCAATCATGAAACCAACAAAAGGGTAACATGAGGCACTTTATCCAAGCCTTAATCAGTGTTGAGCAATATGGGGGCGTAGGCACAGATATAGGGTTTTTTTCTAGAAAAAGACTCTGATTTTTACACATAAATAGTTCTGAAGAGGAAATAATGACTTAAATCAATGGAACAATCCATGCTTGCCATGTTGGATCACAAATGGGACCAAGTGTGTAACTCGCTCCAATCATATCAGCATAGTTTCCAGAGTCCACGTACATTAGCATCAGAAATAATAGAAGAATCTAACTCAAATTTTCTGGGAAGAGGAGAGAAGGTGATATGTAGATTAAAAAGAGAAGTTCTGCTGCATTCTGCATTCTACCATTTTATATTCGTTTTGTTTTTCCCTTTGTGGTTAAATCTTGTCTGTATTCTTTTTCCGACTTTACCTATTTCATTACAAGTTGGTTGTCAAGTAATATACACGTTTCAATTGTAGGGTTTGCTACTATGGTGATTCAGTCCCCATTTGTCCGCTAGACCGTCGAGAACCGTTTAACCCGTATGCATGGTATACGACCTGTGTATTTGCTTCTTACTACTGAGAGTCAAAAAGTGGCTGCTGTAATATCATATCGAGGAGAAAATGACAATGTGATGTATAGACCATGTCACAGGTTCATTCATGACTATGGCCAACGCTTGGGACTGGATGCTAATTTGCAGTGGACTTTAGAAAATGCTCTGGGAGTTTGGTTAGATGCTGTTATCCACAATTCGTTTGTGCGCAGCAGCACTGTAGGTATTTTATCTGCTATCTTTGCCTGTTAAAGTCTACACACACTTGCTTTATGTTACTTCATATTTTGGAAAGATCAATAAGATATGCTTGAGTGTCATGGTATGAATCATTAGAAATTTGCATTGACGCATGCTTTTCTTCTTAGGTGTGGGTTCCAAATGTTATTTAGCGCTTATTACAGATCATCACTTGACTGGTTTAATGGTTTGACTCTATAACTTGAAATTTTATGTTTAGCAGTTCAATCGCCATTGGTTTACAAAATTATGCCTTAAATCTCCGTTTTATTATATTTATTATGTAGCCAATGCCACGAGGATGCACACACTATGTACAAGGGCACAACAGAACGATTTGGGTGGTCTTAAGGCATGGCTCAAAATCATGGCCAATTCGTGTTGTTGATAACGTTATGCAGTATGGGTGGAGTGAGTTTTGTGCAATCCATCGAATTGGAAATGGGTACAAAATAATTCTATCTTGTGAGCGGAGATGGATTTTCGACACGATAATTTTTGATGAAGATGATAATGAGGTTATATATGATTGGTCGGAAGAACCAAATGCATATTGGCAAACACCCAGAACCTCCACAAGATAATGAAAGAAAACTTTTTACCAATGTTTGGTTCCATGATTATGCATAGGCTTTCTCCTAAAGAAAGACGCTTACTATCTTTCCTAATTTTCTTCAGAAAATCTGCGCACTGCATGTTTGCCATCTATCTTTGACCACCAGTCTACTTTGATGAAATTTGGATACGCATGTGGAAGGACAATCTTCAATGGCGAGGTCGGATTAATAGCAATTACTGTATTTCTCAGTTACTTCATGAGTTTGGTTTCTTTTCCTTATTATGGACAAATAATATAATCTTCCGTTTATTTCTGCCTAGGAATTTGTCCGAAGGCAGTATCCAATGGTCCAGGAGCTCAACCTTGATGAGGTTAGAATCAGAATGGGAAATCACATGTGGACTATCCCTCGCAACAATATGTCCATGAGTTATCCTATCTTCTGCAAATTCATTCAAGAATTACACCTGAAGTGGACAGATTTCATCCTTGTCACAGTGCTCGAGAATTATGACATTAGAGTTGTTGTGATTGATGGAATAGAGAACTGGGAGAAAAATTATGAATGGATATGAACATGTACTTAAGTTCTTTCTACGTTTTTTCTACGTTTCAAAAAAAAAGTTCTTTCTATGTTTTGGTGAAACTAATTATGCCAAAAGAATACATGGGATGGGCGGTTTTTGCAGCATATGTGCTTATTTTGGGTCATGACATATTAATCAATATGTATAAGAAAATGGTGCTGGTTTTGAGGAACTTGTCTAGCAATGTGTAGATTAAACCTTTGTCCAGATGTAGTGTAAGGTACCCAAAACTGTGCTTCTGGCTAGGTGTGCAGTAAAAACTAAGAAACTGGTCACACTGATAATTAGTAGTTCGTTGTAATATGGAATCGAACATGCTTGGAAGCGTTTTATTCGTACGGAGGCAATTATGTGATAATGTAGCTAGCTACAGCCAAGGTCTTATTTGTTTCGTTCGTTCCAGTTTTTATATTTGCTCTATTCATTGTTCTATGCTTTCCTTAGGGCTCTAAATGAGCCGACCCACTCGCAATCGGCTCATCGCTTGGCTCGTTATTGGCTCAAGTCGGCTTGCGAGCCAGGGTTTATATACTTAAAGTTTAGGGATTTTTGATATTTTGCCTCAATACTTGGGGTTTTTTGTTTCCGCTTTCCAGTAAAAAAGGATGCAACGCAAACCAGTACAACCCTGCACCAACCCCAAGGTCGACGATTGCATCACCCAAATGAATGAACCCGTCGTCGACCTTCCACTAGCGGTCGTCAATCTTCCTCCTTGTCTGTACGGGTGACCCCTCTCTCTTTCTGTTTCTCTCAACATGCAATCTAAGATGAACTTTCATATATTAGGAGATCTTATTTGTTCCAGGCTTGCACCATTGTTTTTGGTGAACGGTCCTTCATCTATGTTCTTACTTTGCCTCTTAAAAATGAACTAATGAAATTAGGTGTTGGTTTTAATCGAATGAGAAAGTTAGATGAGCTCTAGCTCGAGCTGAGCTTCATATACTACCGACATTAGTCGAGCCAAGCTCGAGCTTCCCTATTGATTGACGAGCCGAGCTTGAGCCTATATATTTTTGGCTGAATTTGAGCTCAAACCGAGCTCGAGCCTCCCTATAAATGACTAAGTAGAGCTTAAGCATGGTAAGGCTCAGCTCAACTCGTCTCGTTTGCAGCTCTAGCTTTCCCCATTCTCTATAACAATAAATGGTTATCATTATTACTGGAGGCATAATCAACATGCAATAAAATAAGGGGAAAATATAGTATTAGCTACACATCATCAATTAATCCTTTTCTATCATTACTTGCACGAAGAGAAAAACAAAAAATGGAGGGGGGAAAAACCGTGCCCAGTATTCTTATGGTTACTCTATATAAATTTGGTGCCAATCTAACTATATTCCTTGACCAAATGACGGACCAGCAACTAAGAGATATATTTTTCTAGGTTATTATATTGCAAGTCTCTGCAAGTACGTAAGAATTCACATTGGTTATGTACTGCACCTTAATGATGACTCCATGAGCATTTGCTAAAGTCACCTAAATTAAAAAAAAAAAAACACGATATGCTTGCTTTTTACGTATAATTCCTTCTGTGCCGATTAAGGTTTCATTCTTTTTGCTTTAACTTAAACTTAATTTAAATTTAAAAATTATCCATATTTTAAATTTTTTATACATTTGTGAGTTTTGCGCTAAACTTTTATAGGTTATTGATTCATCTCAATAAGAGGAATTGAAAAAGTTAAATTTTTTTTACTTCTACCCAAATATTTTGACAAATAATTATTTTTTAACAAAAAAAGCCACTTTTACGCTAAAAAGTAGTTATTTCTCAAAATGCTTAGGTGAAAGTAAAAAAAAAAAATTACTTTTCTGATTTCCTATCGTCGAGACAAATCAATAACATAAAAAAATCTAGCGTAAAACTAACAAATTCAAAAAAATTCTGAATAAGAACAAAATTTTCAGATTCAAATTAGGTTTAAATTAATGCCAAAACGTTAAATGCATAGAAAACTCCAAATTCCATGGTAAATTAAAACAAAATGCATTACTTTAAAGTCCTCTTTTTTTGACCCAAATGAAGATTTTAGACTCTACAAAGTTGTCGTTGCAACTAATAGATTTACAAAGATAAAATAAACGAGTCTATCTTTATGCTAACAAATTTTTCCGATTCATCTTTTAGAGTGAATACAATACAGGGCAAAAAACTGTATCAAAACAAAATTAAATAGAAGAGCTTACAACATTATAGAAAAAGAAACACTTAATAACCATTTTACAAACATTTTTAGAATGATATAATTCACAATACAGAGTTGTATGCAATTTTGGTGTCCCTATATATTAGCTCCGATTACCACCCAAAAAAAGAACCCAAACTGTCATTAGTAATAATCACTTTTCTGTGGGCTGTCAAATGTAAAAATCACTTTATCAATGTACTTCTATTAGATAGGAAGAGAATATAGTCCTATTAACCACATCTTTTCACTTTCTTACCTATTTTGCTCAAGACTGGTTCTGGAAAACTCATCTTGCTGCTCCTGCGCATCTTGAAGACAAAATCTTCTTCTCTCTGCTGCCCCTTTCAAAATTTAGGTATGTTTTCTGGCTCTTATTTTTTCCAACTTATATTACTGCTATATCCTTGCAAGCTATTTGTCTCAAGCATTCTCCAAATGATTCATGTTGCATCAAAACCAAACCAAACCAAACCAAACCAAGCCAAACCGAGCCTTATGTTCTAATTATTTGGGGTCGGCTATATGAATTCGTTTTCTCCATTGACCTCTGTCAAGGGCCATTTGTTCACATAGAACCATTATACTCATATTTTTGCGCACTATAACATCTAATGTCAATTTAGGTCTACCCCTTACCGTAGCATTGCTAGCTAGAGTTATCATATCCGCTCTCTTAACTACTGTATCTTCTGGTCTACGATAGATATGCCTAAACCACCTTAACCTATTTTTCCTCAACTTCTCCTTTATAGGTACTACACCTACCATCTCATGAACTGTTTCATTTATAATCTTGTCTCGTCTAGTCTTACCACATATCCACCTCAATATTCTCATTTCCGCTACACTTATTTTGTTCATATATTGTTTCTTGATAGGTCAACATTCTGTCCCATAAAGTATCGCTGGTCTTATGGCAATTCTATAGAATTTTTTCTTCAATTTTGTGGGTACCCTCTTATCACATAGTATATCAATAGCGCTTCTCCACTTGAGCCACCCCACTTGGATCCTATGGGTCACATCATCAGCAATCTCTCCATATCTATTAATAATTGAGCCTAAATACCTAAATGATCACTCTTTGGTATTTCCTGGTCTTGGATCATCATTCTTTCATCATGCGCACTACTGGCATCACTAAACTTGCACACCATATATTCAGTTTTATTCATGTTGCATCAAAATGGTTCATAATGGAAGTAAATGCAAGTAGAACATTTGTTTATAGCATTACAATCATAACTTTGTTCAAAAATTATGTCAATAAGTGTTGGCATAAATCATACCTCAATCTTTTGGGCTAGCTTTCTGTCTTCTTCTCTATTACATGAACGAAACCTAGAATACTCAAAGAATGTTAAACAACCGTATTCCAATCGTATGGAAAAACTACTGACTAGAGTTAAGAAATGTCGGAGAGAAAACGTTCAAGAGTACCATACTCCGAATTATTGCAAGAAGAAAGAGACAGAATCAATGCTAGAAGAAGAGCTCTAGCAGCAGGAAAAAAACAGCAGACGGAAGCTCTTATTCCTGTTTATATTCAACATGACAACATACATGCAAGTTTCGTGGATCCAAATGTGTTTGCTGAAAGTTTTGCGCCGATAAAACGCTGCGCCCAAGCTGAAAGCAGCAACTCAGTTTCCGCCAAACATAGGCAAAGAGGTCAGCAACAAAAACCAAAACCATATTCTCTGCTTTTGAGTTTTTGATGTTTTAGCTTCCACTTGCTGATTATCATATTTTATACAGATTCATTGGAGCAAGAATCAAATAATACATGTGATGAATTTTCCACGGTATATGACGTTCCCATAGGTATTTTTTAAAATCCTTGCCACTATCACTTTGAATGGAATATTTAACTCGTGCTTTATATCTATCATAACAAATATTTGCTACAGGTATTGCAGCTGATTTCATGGAGCCAACACAAAAGTCACACCACTGTCCCATACCAATTGAGCCATACAGACTACCTGAACAGCCTTCGTGCACATACTGTGGCGCCAAAAAATTCCCCTATGAAACACTTCATTTATGTTGCGGCAAAGGGGGAGTGGATTTGTACTCAGTTACAATACCTGATAAATTCCAACAGCTGTACTCAGGACGAACTCCTGAATCAATTCACTTCTTGAAGTACATCAAACCTTATAATGATGCATTTGCCTTCACCTCTTTTGGAGTTCACCTTGATCCTCAGTTTGCAAAACGAGTTGATGGAATTTATACTTTCCAAGCTCAAGGTTAGATATATCATTATGTCAACGGTCTCCTTCCCATTGGAAAAGTGTCATCAATCTTCCAGATATACTTTTATGATACCGAACATGAAGTTGAGCATAGGAAGGGATCAAAGGATAAACTGCAAACATCAATGATAGAGGCATTGATTGTGATGCTCCATCCTAATCCATATTCAAGGTTCTTTAGGAGTTTAGCAAGAGTACTAGGTCTGCAAAATTGTCAAATTAAGCTTATGGCTAATCCAAAATTACAAAACTCAGTAGCTCCTACACCTATTGTTTCTTAAGTTGCTGCAAGTTGGAATGAAAATGAATATGACGATGAGCTAGCAGAAAGAGAAATCATAGTTTGTAATCATGATGGCCATAGTCACAGAATCCAATACTACCATGGTTGTTATGATCCATTACTCTTTCCCAGGGGTGAACCTGGTTGGCACCAAGGCATGTAGAAAAAGAAGAGCAGCAACACTTTTAGGCATGTGCCTTCAGAGCCAGCAGTTCTACCAACACGTGCTTCAACAGCTGAAGAACTAACTGCAATAGAAGCAGCAGATAAAAAACACGCTTCCGCTTACTAAACACTTGCAATTACAATAAGCTTATTTTGCAATACAATATCTTATTCGATTATTGTTCCTCTATGCACCAGGCCACAGATGATGATGATAGTATGGTATTTGCCCGTGAATTCTACGCATATCGATTGCAAATCAGACCATCAACAGATTCAATACTACTTCGATCAGGGCGTCTGTTGCAGCAATTTGTCGTTGACATGTATGTCAAAGTAGAAACTTCAAGGCTTGATTATTTCCGGAACAGACAAGATGAAATCAAAGCAGACTTATGTGGGCTACCCGCCCGGATTTTGAAAAATTGACAGAGTCGCCATTTGGATTCGAGGTTTGCCACCCGAGAAACCATTTTGATTGAAAATGATGGTTTGAAATTGAAAACCAGAGATTATTTTCGGGTCTGGAAGCCATGTTACGAGAGGAAAAGGGTTTTACGGCACCCCTCTCACCTGACGTGATGTCGGTCTCTACTCAATATTTGTGGGATTTATTAAAAATATTTTGTTTTATTAAGCAGCTAGCAAGTATCCACAGATATATCAAATAAAGAGGTTGTAGACACCCCGATCTGACTTCCCAATTGTTTTACTTCATTTTTCGATTTCTTGTTTCCCCGATGATGAATCAGGCCGAGAACAGAAAATGAAATGGCATGAGCTTGGTGTGTGTGGAACCCGTCCTTAGCCCTGAAAACCCTTGAATCCAAACCTGGACCTTCGGTTTGGCCATCGCGCGATTCCTTGGGACCCTCGCGCGATGATTTACTTGCCAGGTGGTGGTCAAAGTCAAAGTTTTGACTGTTGACCCTCGCGGGGCTAGATTGACACTCGCGCGATGCATCCAATACCTCGCGCGATGGTCAACACCTGTCATTTTCACCAATTTTCAGCTGGATTGTGTGATGATCAGGGGGCTACAGGCCTATGTAACCCCGTTTCGTAGACTGATTAGCGTTCTGGGGGGCTCCCCTTGCACCACCTCTACCCCACTCTCCCATCACCTTTGGCACCCCACTTCTCCACCAAGTAACTGCAACCAGCCTTGTTGGCTGGTTGCATTGCCTTGTTTGGCCACCAACCAACATCTCTCCCCTTTCTATAAGTACCCCCCCCATGGTCTATCTTCCAAAGGGTTACAAAAAAATTCTCAAAGAAGGAGGAGGAAATGCAAGCACAAGCACTCCATACTGCACCCATTCCCATATAATCACGGTCCAAGCCACCACCACTTCATTCAAGCCATTTTCAAGACACTCAAGCAAAGGTATAATACCTTTCTGCTCACTGTTCGAACCCTTGAGGAGGGCTGACAGGGCCAAGGCTGGTAATCAATACCAGTTCCGGTCCTAAAGCCAGCAAAGTTGCAAGTCACCGTGGACAAGCACTCCCGCGCGCGAGGTACCCACTGCATCGCACGACTGTTCTAGTCAACGCGATATGGTTCTCGTGGGGATGGGATCCTTGTCCTCATTCATTTACAGTTCTAAGCTTTCCTATAGAGAATATTTATGATGTTTCATTGTCTTGCATGCTAAAAATTGTGGTTTAACTTAGAACTCTTAGATATTCAACTTGAGAATGCCCCTGGGTTGCTTCTGAATATGTCTCAGAGGCATGCAAAGCAATTCCTGGAAGTCCAGTCAAAACCCTCGCGCGAGCGTTCCACTCTGTCGCGCGATGGTTGGCTGATTTCCAGGGACTGCCCTTGCATAGGCAGCTTGGCCTTGGCCTCTGTTTAATCACCCCCGCTGTTTAGGGGTTGTATTTCAAAATTATTGCTGCCTGTTGTAATATTATTTACCTTCAAGTACATATAAATTGCGTGGTTTGTACTTGGGTGAGCACTGGTCCTTCCAGAGCCCAGAAGGGGGTAAAATTTAAACTGTTGGTGAGGCATCAACACTTGCGCGAGTGTATGGGACTATCGCGCGATGGTTCATTTGTATGCAGGTTGATCTATGCATGCAAGTTGGCCATCGCCTGTGCTAATCTCATACAAAGCCCTGTTTTGGCGTTTTAATCATAAGTGTTGGGTTTTATTCCCACATTTTTATTTAACATTCTATCCATCCATGATATATCTATCACATCTTGCAAACGTGTTACGGTGCTAATCCCCGATTAACTGTTTCCCCGCCCTAATTGGCTAAAATGTTGATTAATAAAACGAAATCGCAGATAAATATCTTTCGCAAATACCTTAGTAGAGACCGATCTCCGGATTGGGCGAGAGGGGTGCCATAAAACTCTTTCCCTCTCGTAACCTGACTCCCGAACCCAGATATGGTTATGACGGATTGGTTCCTTAAACTTTTTCAAATCAAACAGCGCGACAAGTGCTTCGAAATACGGTTCCTTGGGTGTCGGACCTTCAAAACCTGAGTGGCGACTCTATATTTTCGCGAGCGCTTGTCGTCCAGCTTAAAAGCGCTCCCGCAAATCGGCGCTTTTCTCTTTTAGGAGGGGAACGGAATCCCTTCCTAGGAAAGAAAAAGGGGCACGCATGCCCACAATGGCGACTCTGCTGGGGATCGAACCAATATTGGTCTATACTTAGATTTTAATACGGTTGAGAAAAATTCCACAAAAAGTCTGTCAAAATAGTAAGCTTCGCGCTGCTAAAGAAAGGATTGGTGATTTAACAGGACCTCGTGTCTGGCCATCCAATTTGGGGCTTTTTTTTTTCGATTGTTCTCTCGTGCAGTTTCTTCTAAGTATTCATTAATAAAGAGAGCCAAATTTGAAAAAGGCATTTGCGAATTTGCGATTCTGTTCCATTAATCAAACTTTTTGGCATCTTCATTTGCATCGATGTGGGATAAGCCTCGTTGGATCGTTTTGGCAATCCGGCACGGTTTACCGGAGTCCGGGGACCCCGAATGACCGACAACCTTCGACGACGATGAGTCATTCTACCGTTTGACTATTGCTCTGCGATTACGCGGGCAGTAGGAGGTATATCTTGGCTCTAGTCCGAGAAACCCGTTACAAGCCAAAACCAACCTTTGCATATACAAAGCATTAGAACTCTCCACACTAAGACAGGTACCTGCAGGATAAGATCTACTTGCATCTAACCCCATATACTGTTTACGTGTTACTGCTTTCCCTATCCCATGCACTGTACATGCATACCATTTCGCGTAGGAGTATGTTTAGGGCGGCTTCTAGCTTGTCTCTCTTTCGAGTCTGTCTTATGTTCATTAGGACGTTGCCGTAGCTCGATGAAGAGTCATGCATCTTGATGGTGCATGTTATCAATTTTCAAAGTCCTTAGATCAACAATATTTTGGGAAATCAAGACCTTCTAAATCCTTGTCTACATACCCAATTGAAGTTTCAAATAGAAAATGAAGAACAACGGAGAGGATGCCATGACACTTATACCACCCTAGTTATCATGCGCAGCACGTACACCGCTCGGGCTATGGCGCTGTGTCACCTACGCCGCCCCGGTTAAGGTATCACGTCATCTACCCCGAGTTGTTCCAAGTTCAAAGTTGAAACTTCGAGAACGGAATAGGCAAAGCCTTAGATTATTTTTGACGTCTCTTAGTGTTAGTCGATTCAAGCAAGGATACACTCTCGAAAAGAAATTCAAGGATTTTGGCAGCGTCCAAACATCATGAGACAGACTCATCAGTAGTCTTAGAGTCTTGGGGCGACACTGACGACAATGGCTATGTTATCAATTTAGTCTTTTATTTAGAGTAAAATTGCTGCAGGGCCCTTATTGAACCTTTTCTTACTTTAAAGCAAAGCAAAGAAGGATTCTGAACCATTGCGCTGCCAAGAAAAGTATCGAGGCAGAAAGCCAAACCCACTTGGGAACATCTGCATCAGGATCCGGTTCAAAGGCTAGTTAGGTTGCAAGCTCAGTCAGTCGCAACGGAAGACTCTCCGTGTTCCCTGTTGGCCGCTTTACAGTCAGAATCACCGTCGGTTATCCAGGAAATTGAATCTCCGGTGTCGCCTACCTCTTCGTCCTCGTCAAGTTCATCTGGAACCTCCGTTATGGTAGATCATCCGCAACCACTAAGTCTCGAAACTATACTCATGAAAATTCAGAGCAGCATCGCCACCATGCAATAAAGGGATACTCAGACCGATGCAAATCTCACTAGGCTCAATGACCTTATCAACACTCGTCTTCCGCCAGCTGTAGAAGCGGGGGGCGAGGTCGATGAGGATGACCATTTGGAGCCGATCTTTGTTGAAGACCCCAACCATGCAGGGCAGATTATAATTCAGCCCAACCCGAGAGAAGCTCGCCCGGAAGCAGCAGACTTGAACCTTGCTGCCGCGAGACCTATTCTAGACCCTAACATGACTACCCTCATGGCGAAAATTGTCAAACTGGAGGAATCTGTTTCCAAGTCCGAGAAGATCAATGCCGGGGGGATTGACCTAGATCGCCTCTGTTTGTATCCCAATGCCAAACTTCCCGACAAGTTCAAGATGCCTGATCTCGCCAAGTTTGATGGCAGCGGCGACCCAAAAACTCATCTTTATGGCTACCATGCTACCATGAAACTCTTGGCTGTTGAACCTGAGGCCATGTCCCAGCTATTCCCTCAGACTCTATCTGGACCTGCTTTTCACTGGTTCTTGTCCCTCGACATCGCCAAAAGGAGGACTTGGGAAGACATCGGTGCTGCGTTCATTTCACAGTATAGTTACAACTCCCAACTCAGAATGACAACCCAGGAGCTTGAGTCCACCAAAATGGAAGCTAAGGAATCCTTCGCGGATTTCGTCAAAAGATGGAGGACGAAGGCCGCTCAGATGACCGATCGCCCGAGCCAGAGAGATCAACTTCGAATCATCTCCCGCAATCTACAGCCGGATTATGCTAGGCATTTAGTCCTTGTCCAAGCTTCTTCAAACTTCGATACCTTCTTCAAGTCTGGGTTGGCTATCGAGGATGCGCTACAAAGTGGGATTTTGTCAAGAGGGGAGTCTTCTAACCCTCCGAAATCGAAGCCTCGGGTCTACTCAGGGAACACCAATGCGTTGTTTGGCAGTGGGACATTCTCCAACATAGCGACCAACGGCACTAACGCCTCTTCTTCCAATACAACCAATCATATTACTGAGGTTAATCAGGTGCAAACCCCTCAAAATAGCCGGCCCTACAATCAGCCCCGCAACTTTTTCGTGTCTAAAGCTCCGTTGTCGTCCGTTATGGAGAAATTGATCCAGTCAGGGCATCTGAAACCCCTTGACCCGACTCCTCTGCCTAAGAACCTTTCACCCAGCTTCAAAGCCAATCTTTATTGTGCCTACCACCAAGGGGCTGGTCACCTTACGGACTCCTGCTTCCGTCTCCGACATGCAATCCAGGACCTCATAGATGAAAGGACTCTCCACCCTCCACCTCCACCAACCCAAAAGCCAAACATCCTTTCCAACTCCCTGCCAAAGCATAATGCTGCCCCACGCGTCAACCAAATATCCCTCAGCTCCATTAATATCAACCCTAACTCCACTATATTCAACCCTACTGACCACATAGCTTCCACAGACCAACCCAAGCCAGTCGTGCCCATACCTTCTCAGCCCGAGGCCAAAATCTTCTATATTCATCTTGAAGAAGGACAGTCGTCCAATTCCGATGTGCCCTCCGCAAGCCTGCAGAATGGAACATTTGTATTCAACACTTCTATCAGCGACCTGTTTCACCAGTCCATCCCTTCCGTGCAGCTTAACTCTGCCTCTTCCTTGGATAGCCTGTATTTTGATGTGACGGATCCAAACCCCTCTCCGAATTTGATGAGCCGTTTTAGGCCCGTTGTCCCTCTTCTACCGGAACAGCAGATTGATATGCAAGCAGTGGGATGGGCCATAGCTGATAATGATGACTATGCAACCCCCATAATCAATGAATGGACGGAGCTAGAATTAGACGGTTTCCCCTAGAACCCTGAGTATGTCCTTTTTAACCATGCTTGGTATGACGCTTGGATGACTAAGTATGAGGCAGACATGCTTGATCCTTTGGATGGGTTCTCTTTGAACATGTTATTTCAACAGCCAGAGCCTATTTTGCCTGAGGAGGAGTACTATTGGGATCCCGAGCCCGTGTGGCAATTTCCATTGGAGTTTGACCCTAATCCTCTCCAAGGATATGCTCTGCCCAATCATGAGATTCAGTTTATAGAAGATGGTCTCATTCAGGAAGAAACTCGCATCTTGGGGGAATGCTTTCTCCTTTCCACTCTCGACAGGCTGGTTGACTCTGTAACTAACATCGAGTATGACCCTACGTTCTACATCGTCAACGAAGAACTTTCGTGCCCATACCACCTTATCTAGCCGAAGAGGATTGTAGCATTATGGTTACAGACCTTGTTCTGCCAGCCGACCTCTGGGATGTTAATGAAGTGGTCAATATCCAAGTCGGATCCGTGGTTTGGACCGTTAACCGCTCTTTCGCCGATGGGGGACTTTGGGATGTCCCGTTTATTGCTAATACGGAGCCTATCAGGGAGGCTGTAGCTGTTAAGGATCCGGACTTCTGGGAGTCGCTATTGTTAAATGATTTGGCTGAAGACCTAGGCTTGGGCATGGAAGTACCTGTAGCCCCACCACCCATTGACAAAGGGAAACGCAAGTTGCGGGAAGTCCCTGCTGACCTTTGGGATGATAGTCAAGACCCTCAAGTGGTGCCCTCTCTAAAGAACGTTCTCAACGTTACGAGAAGTGGACGAATTTTCCAGCCTACTAATCTGCAAGCTGGGAGCTCATCCAATTCTTCTAACCAAAGGAACCAACCTTCTGCTTTCTTAAGGTCTGCACCATTTGAGGTACCTCCTAGCTCCCCGAATGATGACATGATTCAAAAGCAACTGGAGCGGATTCCTGCTGCTATATCACTCTGGGGACTAATCTGTTCCTCCTGCAAGCATCGTCGGAAGTTCTGCCACACTCTCTCTCATCTCAAGATTCAGCCGAATGTCACACCTGAAGCACTGATATCTATTATCCTCCCGCCTACTTCTAAGCACACCATGATTTTCACTAACAAGGATAAACCAATCAAAAGGGTTGATCATAATTGCCCCCTGCACATCACTGTTAAATGTAAGGGACTTTGGATTTCAATTGTTCTTATCGACAATGGGTCAACAATCAATGTTTGCCCGTTGAGAGTGGCTTACCGCTTGGGGCTAGCCAAGAAGGACTTTGCACCTTCCAACCTGGCTGTCAAGGCATACGACAGCACTCGTCGCTTGGTCGAGGGCACACTTGTGCTCAAGCTTGATGCTGAGGGTTTTGAAATGGATGTCGAGTTTCATGTAGTTGATATCCCTGCCACCTTTAATCTCCTGCTAGGGAGGCCACGGCTTCACAGATCTGACATCATGGCTGTACCGTCTACTCTTCATCAAAAGATTATGTTAGGGCTCCCTACCGGTACTTTGACTATCTGCGGGGACTCGGGCATTCGCCCGCTTAAGGAGGATGGCACACCTGTTCTGGGGATTGTGCACGGTGATGAAGATGTTGATCTCGGGGTTTCTCTTTTGACACTTCTTGTTCGGTTTTGGCCATCAATGTAGACGGGGACTTCATCATAAGCTCTGTTGCTTTAGACATCATGAGGAGGATGTCCTATCTACCTGGTCTGGATTTGGGGATTCACCAACAAGGGATCCCGGAGTTCCCTGTCTTTCCTTCCTATGAGGGCAGCTTTGGTCTGGGGTACTCCTCCTCTACCAAGGATGCCAAAAGAAGGAAATGCACGGGAAAACCTCAATCTCTCTATGGTGAGCCCGACAGCTACTTTGTGCGTGAGGTGGGGAATGATATCTACACCGGGCAGCCTGAGCCTTTCATCGATTCAATCACTGGGGAGCTGCTACCCGGGTTTGAGATCTTTGCTGATGACACTTGGTCCTCTAGTGAGGAAGAGCCAGCAAGGGCAGGATTTAAAAGGAAGCTTAGCCAGCCCGAGCTGAAGACTGATTGGCTGATGTCTTTTGATCAGGGAAGCTTGGAGCAGCTATTCTATGAGTTCTCCCAAGTGGGTTTGGCCAAGGAAGCTGAAGAGGCCGAGGTGTTCATGCTTGGGTCCGACAATCTCAAGAATCCTATCTCTCTTATCACGGAAGCCAGGGGTAGCCTCAAAAATTGCATTTTCAAACCGCGCCTTACTTGCATTGATGATGTATCAGAGTCTGACACTAAGTCTGTTGAGTCGTCTGAGTCTTAGTCTAGCTCTGAATCGGAGTTTGTGCCTCTCGGCCTTCCACGTCATAGCTTTTACTTTGAGTTCGATTCCCTTATACTTTGCTACCCTGCAGGGTCTTATGAAATGAAGGAATCCTCTTCTAACTACTTGAATGATCTTTATATAAACTGTGTCGACCCCGATGATGAAGGGATAGATTTCGATGAGGACGTTCCCAAGGAAATCCGTGCCCTCATTGAAAGAGAAGATGAAAGGCATGCTCAGCCGTTAAAAGAAGAAATAGTCTTAATAAACTTGAAAGATGAGAACGATCCCCGAATGGTTGAAGTGGGCTCCACTTTATCTCAAGAGGAACATCATGATTTCAAAGAACTGCTCTTAGAGTTCAGTGACATTTTTGCGTGGTCCCATCAAGACATGCCTAGCATTGACCCAGAAATAGTGGAGCATCGAATCCCCTTGCTACCAAATGTCAAACCCGTAAAGTAGAAATTAAGGCGAATGAGGTCGGATTGGGTACAGAAGATCAAGGAAGAGGTCACCAAGCAGATTAACGCCGATTTTCTTATGGTTTCTCAAAACCCCACCTGGGTTGCTAACATTGTCCCGGTTCCTAAAAAGAATGGACAAATCCGAGTGTGTGTGGATTTCAGAGATTTGAACAGGGCAAGCCCCAAAGACGATTTTCCCCTGCCGCATATCGATTTACTGGTTGACAATACGGCGGCCATGCCATGCTCTCATTTATGGATGGATTCTCCGAATATAACCAGATTCTCATGGCGCCAGAAGACCGTGAGAATACAACATTCATCACTGAATGGGGGACTTATGTTATTTGGTCATGCCGTTTGGCTGAAGAATGCTGGTCCTACCTACTAGAGAGCCGCTACGACCATTTTACACGACATGATGCACAAAGAGGTTGAGGTCTACGTGGACGACATGATTGCTAAATCAAAAACTCGGAAGGGGCACATTCCTGTGTTGAGGAAGTTTTTTGAAAGGCTCCGTAAGTTCCGCATGCGTCTTAATCCACAGAAGTGCACTTTTGGGGTCACAGCAGGCAAGATGCTCGGTTTCATGATCACTTCGCGCGGGATTGAAGTCAATCCATCAAAGATCAAAGCAGTGCTGGAAATGAAGCCACTAGAGTCTGAAAAGGGAGTGCGGAGCTTTTTGGGGAAAGTTCAGTTCATCAGCAGATTCATCGCCAAGTTGACCTTAACTTGCGAGCTGATGTTTCGTCTACTCAAGAAGGACACCCAGTTCGTATGGTCAGACAGATGCCAAGCGGCCTTCACATCAATTCAGAACTATCTACAGAATCCGCCTGTTTTGATGCCGCCAGTGCCTGGGAAGCCCTTGATTCTATACTTGTCTGTGAATCCTACGTCCATGGGATGCTTGCTAGCTCAAGAGAGGGGCCAGGGAGTTGAGAAGGCTGTTTACTACTTGAGTAAGAAGATGGTTGGATCTAAAGAGCGCTACACCGCCTTGGAAAAGACGTGCTGGGCTCTGGTTTGGGCCTCTAAGAAGTTGAGACACTACATGCTGGCTTACCCAGTAAAGTTAATTTCTCGAATGGATCCTTTGAAGTATCTGTTTCAGAAACCAGCACTCACTGGTAAGTTAGCACGTTGGTTGCTCCTTTTAGCAGAATTCGATCTTGAATACGTGACGAGAAAGTCAGTGAAAGGGCGAGCCATTACTGAATTTTTGGCTGATCACCTTGTGGATGGACCGGAGAATGCAGATTTCGTGTTCCCGGATGAGGAAGTGCTAATAGTTGTCGAAGACGTTTAGACTTTTTACTTTGATGGGGCAGCCAATCAGAAAGGAGTTGGGATCGGGGTCTTGCAAGTCATCCCTGACGATTCTCATATTTCGCTTGCATTCAAGCTTAACTTCGATGTTACAAATAACCAAGCTGAATATGAGGCTTGTATTGTGGGTATGGTGGCTGCACTCACGCTCGGTGTTGAAAGGCTCGAAGTCATCGGGGACTCTAATCTCCTTGTATCCCAGGCCAATGGGGACTGGAAGGTGCGTGAAGAGGGGTTGAAGCCTTACCATCAGGATTTGGAAGGGCTAATTCCTCGCTTCAACAAAGTGACTTTCACCCACATCCCCCGTTTGAAGAACCGGTTTGCCGATGCACTTGCAACTTTGGCTTCCATGGTCAAATTACCTTTGGGAGTCAAACTCCGCCCAATCCTAATCGAACAGCGGGACTGCCCTGCTCATCAATATATCAACGCCATCGAGGATGTCGATGATGGCCTACCCTGGTACCATGACATATGGAACTTCGTTGAGAGTGGCTTGTATCTGACCGAGGCCTCTAAAAGGGATCAGACTGCGTTGCGGAGAATAGCTGCCCAGTACATCATTTGTGGGGGGAAGTTATATAGGAGATCTCATTGCGGGATGCACAAGCTCTGTGTCAACGGTACCGAAGCTGTCAGAATCATGGAGGAAATCCATGAAGGGGTCTGTGGCCCTCATATGAGCGGCATCATGCTCGCTAGGAAGATCTTGCGCCAAGGCTATTTCTGGTCTACTATGGAATCTCAGTGTGTGGATTACGTGCGGCAATGTCACAAATGCCAAATCCATGCTAATCTAATGCATATTCCACCCTCTAACCTATTTGGCATGGCTTCGCCTTGGCCTTTCTCTGTATGGGGTATCGACGTCATCGGCATGGTCAGACCGTCTGCTTCGAATGGTCATAGGTTTATGCTTGTGGCGATAGATTATTTCACCAAATGGGTGGAGGCCGAATCTTATAAAACCCTGACTGCGGTCCAAGTCGCTCATTTCATCAGGAAAAACATCATCTACCGGTATGGGGTTCCGCAAGCATTCATATCGGACAATGGGAATCATTTCAAAGGCAGGGTCTTGGAGCTCTTCGAAAAATTCAAGATCCAAATCCATCATTCAATAGTCTATCGCCCTCAAACGAATGGAGAAGTTGAAGCAGCCAACACGAATGTCGAGACGATCATCAAAAAGTCCTCAGAGTTCGCCAGGGACTGGCATGAGCAACTGCCTTTAGCTCTTTGGGGTTATCGAACGTCGATCCGAACATCAATAGGGGCAACCCCCTATTCCTTGGTCTACGGGATGGAAGCGGTTCTCCCTATAGAGCTTGAGGTACCATCTTTGAGGATCATGGTAGAATCGGAACTCTCGGAATCTGAATGGCTCAGTGGCAGATTTGTTGAACTCATGCTTTTTGATGAGAGGAGGCTCTGGGCCCTGTATCATGTTCAGGGGTATCAACGGAGAATCCCGGGCATTCAACAAAAGGGTGAAGTCTAGAGACTTGGTCGAAGGGGACATGGTCACGAAGGAGATTCGGGCGCCAGTTTTTGACCCCCGCGGCAAATTCCGACCTAAGCATTCCGGGCCTTACATCATCAAGACCATCCTTTTTGGGGGAGCGGCTCAACTCATCAATCTCGACGGCAATGAATTCAACTCTCTGGTTAACCTGGATCAACTCAAATGATACTATCCCTGAGAGAAGCTCGTTGGGCCGAAAACCACAAGGGTGGACGGTTTCAAGCAAAAATTAGAGCAAGTCTGCTAGACCGAAAACCTGAGAAGGCGGTTTAGGCAAAAATAAATAGGCATCAATCAAGGCTCGCTAGGCTGAAAACCCAAAGTGGCGGCACTAGGCAAAATTTAGAGCGCAAAAGGAGAGCTAAAACACTCGAGTGAACCTTAGCCTGAACTACGTGCTGACCTGATTCCCTGAAAAGGGATACGTAGGCAATCTCTCTGTGAGATTCGGTCACAATCCATCAACTTGATCCACAGTTTCCCGTTACTGGCAGTCAACTCAATGATTCAAAGTGACGCGGCGGTTCAACACTTGAATCAAAAGGGGAAAACTCTCAGGCTTTCATTTTTATTTAAATTATAACTTCTGTTACACGGGCTGAGCAATCTTTAAAAGATTTAAGCATAAAAACAAAATAAAGTGCTCGAGGCCTTGACAGGCTCACGGTTTATTCTAGATCATCACGGTCCGTCAGAAGTTAGTCGTTGTTTTGCCTGCTTGCAATTTCCCTTCTTAGCCATACTTGATATCGGTGCATAAGTTCTGTGCTGAAATCTGGGTCAGCTCCCCCGAGTTGCCGCAGACCCCATTTGTGCTCGTATCCTCTCAAATTCCGGGCAGTGAAAGCAGGGATTTGGAAGTCTTCAATCCCAGCTCGGTGGAGACCTTGGCTCATTCCTAACTGATGAAGGATGCGTTCGGGAATATAGAATGTGAAAGCGGTCAGTCCAGCTATCACTACTCTCTCAAAACCTGCAGAACTCAGGGTCATGTCTGAGATGTGTAGGGCTTCGTGCCGCTGTATGATTACGTTCGGCAGCATCTCTCTCATGAATGTGTACCATTGATGCGCAGACATTTCTGGATAGATCATGCCCCGCTGGTGCATTCGACCGAGCAGATGAGGCCAATTTGCTTCCGGTGCTGTAAGCAATCCCAATTTGTCAGACAGCCAGAGCTGCATGAGTGGAAAAACAAGTGAGAAGTCATATAAAACTTGAGAGGAAAGACAAGTGAGAAGCTTCGATATAATCTTAGCCGAGAGATGAGGTAAAAACAGAATGTGAGAAAACTGGAAAAAGGCGAGCCGAGTGAGAGTTAACCTGCAGTAGGAGTGGAATACCACCGAACACGTCTGTTTGGCCGGTAGAAACCAAATCCAAACCTATGAGTGTCTCTGCCAGAACTAGTGGCACAACATTTCTTCGGGCGACCATTAGAGCTGCAACGCTCACCAGCATGGGGTTGACTTGCCCATTCTGAGATACCAGTAAATAAGCGGCTAGCACGCTGATTGCCAGAGCAAATCGACGCCGGGCCTACACGGCTGTATCCTCTACGTTCCCCTCTGGTCCATACCACTCCATTAGGCGCATGATGTTGATCTGCCCTCCGGTTAGCAAACTTTCGGCCACTCCTATAAGGCGGCACGACAATCACGCTCGAGGCGACTCCCTGGAGGTATGCTTGAAATTCCTCCACGGTTGGGCACAGCTCATTGACCCCAAACCTGAACACGTGAACCTCTGGGTCCCAGAATTGTAGGGCTGCCCTCAGAAATTCAGGACGAAACCTCACATTGCGGAGGAAACGAAATGCGGCCAGCTCGTGAAATCGAAACGACAGCCAATCTCCAGCAACAAAGGTCGTGAGCCATGGGCTAATCAAAATCGGAAGGTTGTTTGCCATTTTGCTTCTCGTGGGACTCTCAAACTGTGGGAGGAATGCTTTTCATTAGCAGAGCATTGTCCTCTTTATAAACAGAATGCATGAAGTGTCCTCCTTTCCCCGGGCAAACATCCATGCAACGTGGCTTCCTCTTCTCCAAAGTGAGGGCATCTCTGCACTGCCCCTGAAGTACTCTGAGCAGTTAAAGGGCGATGACAAGGCTTGGTCGTCCTAAAAATCTGAAATGGTCAAATAAGGGTGGCCTGGCACGGTCTGACCATCGCGGTGATCTCATTCCGTCACGCGAGTGAGCAGCACCCACTCCATCACTCGATGGACTCACTGTCTCGCGCGATGGTTCGGCCTGTAATTTGACAGATTACACCAGCTACTGTCCAATTTTGGTCACTTCCTGTTCCAAGGGTTCTTCTGCAACTTTTATGATTCCAGCAAGTCACTATGAGTGTATGCAACCGTATCCAAGCATCAGATTCGAGAGATCGCGTTTAACGAAGTTTTTGAACCCTCGGCGGCCCATTTCAAGTCCAAATAACCATTTCGGGGGTTCGAAGCTTAGTTCAGAGGTTCGCGCTCATTTCTCTCAAGTCGTACAGGTCATGGTGACTTAATATGACTCTACGGAGGTGTCGGTTTCAGTCCGGGACATAATAGAGTCATGTTTTTCCATCTCGTGTCCGTTTTGTGTCCTTCGTAACGTTTTCGGTCAAGTTTGCATTTTGGGATGTGTTTCTCAATTCCATCAACTCTCGTAGGTTATTTCGCATGTACATGATCTTACGGAAGCGTCATTTGCATCCAAGGTAGAGTATGTTGAGTTTTGACATGTGAATGTCCAATGTTTCATTCCCTTGTATCCTTGTGTGCTGGCCATATCCTAAGGTACATTCTTGTTTTCCTTTTGAGCTAGTTCTGTCTATGCATATGCATGTGTTTGTGAGCAGTCTCAGTACATTATCAATGCAAGCATGGTATTATTGGCAAGCGCTTATTCACTCTAATTCATTACAAGAGTAAAATAAACCGAAAATGCAAATTTTATAGCTAAGCCATAATCTATCTATCTCAAAGTAAACCATTGTGCGTGCGGCGCTTCGGCCACTCAAAAGTCATCACGTCAACTCGGGCACACTCGCCCATCAAGTCAAACGGGCACACAGGCCTCAAAAACGTCTGTCAAAGTATCAGCTAAGGCACTCTGGTCTTCTATCTATCTACGCGGGCACGCAGGCCCGAAAGCGAAAGCAAAAGTGCAGAAAGTGAAATGAGGCTTTTTTATAGCCCTCAGTCTTCTCCGAACCAATCGCCATCTCCGTCGTCATTGTAGTCGTCCCTCTCTCTGGGATCCTGTCTAAAACCAAGATCGTCCGCTGAGTCGTCAGAACCGCTGCTGTCGGGCGTCTCCTCGTCTTCTTCCTCTTCCTCCTCTTCCCCTTCCTCCTCGGAATCCCCAGGCAGGATCAGCCGCTTCTTGCGGACCGGCTCATCTTGCGAAGGCCTTTGGCGCATCTTCAGTTGATACCTCTTCTCAGCACGCGCCATAGCCTCTCGGGCCACCTTCTCACTCGCAGCAGATGGTTGTACGCCCCATGTCTGTGGTCTAGTAGTGGGTGGAGGAGCAGGAGTCCTAGCTGCTAGCTTCTTTTGTGGAGGTTCTCTGGCGCTTTTCCTCCTAGGAGCCGCCCATCCCTGTGTCTGCATTGTAAATTTTTGCACATTTACTATACATTCTATGTATTATATATGTTTGCAAGCAGGTAAGGTCAATTTCAAAGTCAACGGCAATTAAAGAATACTATGTATCGAGCAAAGCGTGCATATGTCAAGTATTGAATGCAGGAATGTATCGTTTTTCGGAAGGATATACCTGAGATCTCTGAGCCGCCGGCGGTGGGTAGAGCAAGTCCAAATGCAAGCCACTTGCCACTCTCCTTATTACGTTCTCCAGTGCAAGCATGCGCCGAACAGCCTCGTTCACCCACTCATTGGGCACCTGCCAGAATAATTTGAACATAAGCAATTGGGCAATGTTTCAAAGTTGCATGGAAGTACAATAATAAAAGCTACAATGTCTTACCGGCACAGTAATAGGCGCTGGATCAACTCTGGCGAGGGCTAGATGTAGCTCAGCTGGATTGCCCTGAGAGTCCACCACTGCTATCTGCCACGTCAACTTTGGTGGCCCACCTCTCACTGGTCCACTCGGACCCCGTCTCACGCGGCTCTCACCACTACTCTGCCTCACAGTAATGGCTCTCCTCTCTTCAGCAGCTTCGCGAGCCTGACTCCAGACCTCCCTGAACTCTCGCACTCTTAGCGGCCCCGCCAAGCGCTCTCTCTGGTAAATCGCATAGTCCATGCCAGGACGCAGGTAGTGTGACAAGTCGGTGTCGGGCCGTGTGAAGATCTCTAACTCGGTCAGTGTGTACTCCCATGTGTGTGAGGCCCGTGGTGGAAGCGGTCCAGGCACCTGGAACCCCGCATAGCCAAGTGATTGGAGCATCACTCGGTCACCCAAGTACCACTGCCAACCAAAGGCCGACTCCAGCAGCACCCTGCTCGCTGTCATGACCCTGCTCCTGGCCAAGTATTCAGGCTCCGACTCTGCCACCCTCCAAGGATCCCACTCTACCTGTACAAGCAAGCAATGCAAGTATCGGTCAGCGACAGCATTAAAGCAATAAAAAAAAGGACGCATATTTCCGTTTGATAAAGTCACGTCATACCTGTGAGGGTCGGAGCTCGTCTAGGTATATCCTAAAGCCGTTCAGGTCACCTCTCCCTCTCTTCTCTCCCATGTTCTTCTTGCTCCAGATATGAGCACGCGGGAGAATCCCCAAGTCTAGGCTCTTCGTCACTGGACGACACATGTTTAAAACTTCATAGGCCCAGAGCTGCACAGTTATCAGGAGATCAAATCGTTAGTACAACGCAGAAATGTTATTGAGCAAGTTATGTACTTAAATAGATAAGTGTACATTGGAAATGTGCTTTACTCTATTATAATCATACCTCCCAAATTCGCCAGTACCCAGCGGTGCTCATCTCTGTCCTCGACGAGTCCCCCATGAAGCCATAGGCCGCGCCAAGTGCAGCTTCTCCCCAGTCAAAGCGTGAGGTTGTCCTCAGATCCCTCAGGGCAGGCAAGTACGATAGATGAACCTTGCTACGCCTATTCGGGTACAGGGTAGCGCCAAAAAGATACAACAGGTACGCCCGGGCCATCTGCTCCGCCTCCTGCTCAATCGCCACCTCTTTTATGAGGTATCTAGTAAACTGTCCGTATCTCGCCACCCCTTCCTTAACCTTGGGCACCTCTCCCAAGAACCATTCTAGGGCTACCTCGTCCTCTTGAATGCCCGAATGAAACGGGATGGGAACACCCCCAACCCTCAAGCCGGTGATTGCCGCAAAGTCGATAGGCGTCACCGTCATCTCCCCGAGCGGAAGGTGGAAGGTGTTGGTGGTATCCCTCCACCTTTCTGCAAGTGCAACCAGGACAGCATGGTCATTTCTGACCGGGGTAAGGGTCTGTATGAACTCCCCGAAGCCTGCCTCATCCACCAACTGCCTTACCCTCTCAGGCAAACCCTGGTACAACGCCAAGGAGCTGCTTGCACCCCCAAAACCTCGAATGTCTCTCTGTCTCGCTCTCTCTTGCATTAGACACGGAAATAAGCTACAAGAGATATATCAGCATGTAAAGCATTCTTCCTCAAAGTTCTAGATAATCAATGCAACCTGACAGTAGATGGTTGGTTCAAGTTATTATGTCTCATGCATGGCATTCAACGCGAAACTATGGTATCACCATTCGAATCTACTTCAAAGGATTACTCTACACTTCTCGGTATTTAAGCACATACATTATATTTAAATTTGCAATCACAAAAGGAAATGAGGGATTCTCAGAAATTTACCTCAGACCAGTTGCTCGAAATATGGGTATCGGGGTCTCTCAGAATGAGCTCGAGGTCGTACTCCGCCTGTCGTGGCCTGTATGCTGCAAGACCCGATGGTACAAACAAGTGAGGAACAGGTGGCTTGTACCCCTCCACCGAAAACGGAACGCGAGCCAAACCTTCTGCCTCAGACGCCGCTGTCACCCTGGGCCCATGTACCCTGGCTCCAATTCTCTCCTTAGTCTCTGCGTCCCTCAAAGCCTCCTCCTCAGCGGCTCTCGCCCTTTCGGCCTTCGCCGCGATCTCTGAGGCGGCTATCACCCGCTCTCGCTCCTCTCGAGCCTCCAAAATAGTAGCCCCAATCATGGGATCCTCCTCGAGGAGCCGAGCTAGTCTCTCCTCACTCAGAAACTCTGCGAGATCCTGTCTCGTGATCGGTCTATGGCCCGATAATGTTGCTACTGGCCGAAACAGTACCTCCTCCTCCAGAACCTCTGTGGCACCCTCCTCCTCGCTCACCACGCCCTTGCCTTTCTCCGGATCCCTCAACGGAGTCTCGCTCGGCCCGGCACCGCCACCCTCGGCACCTCCACTGCCTGCACCCTCGGAACTACCACAAATTACCACCGAGCCACTCACGGTCTCGCTCGGGTCCAGCTGCTCGACTCCAGCCCTCACTGCCCCGACCTCCTCTGTCGCGACACGATCTGACTCCGTCGCACGATGCTCGACGCCACCACTAACCTCCTGCATGCGACCTTGTTCGCCTTCGCTGCCGCCCATTACCTCTACACTGGTATCTGCGACAGCCCCCGCTGGTGGCTGATCCTCTATTTCGACGTCCATTGGTCCTCCCTCGTCCTCCGGACGATCAACCACTTCTCCACTACCCCGGTTGTCACCGTGGTCTGCCATGGATGTTGGTACGCGTATGGATTCCTTGGTTTTGGGATAAAATCAACGGTTTGGAGGAGAAGTTTTGAGAGAAAATAGAGTTAGGGGGAGTTCAAAACTGCTGCGAGCGATTTCAGAACGTCCCCATCATTTAAAAGGAAGAAGGCAGCCATGGGCCAGGTCTGGGTTGGTTTCAGACCCAAGCCCTGGCAAGAAACTATCGCGCGATGGTGTGGCTTCCTCGCAGGCGATGGTCAAATTGGGCCGTTGACCAGGTTCAGCCTCTGGTTCAGGCCCGATCTTATGTATCACCTTAATAATGGCCCAGGAGACTTACTCAGGCCTTGCAATTGATTTTAGGATCCCTTCGAGATGTCCTTTATATCCCCAGCGACGATCCATCCGTCCAATTTCAAATCAGCGACGATCCATCCATCCAATTTCAAATCAGCGACGATCCATCCGTTCAATTTCAAATCAGCGACGATCCATCCGTCCAATTTCAAATCAGCAACGATCCATCCGTCCAATTTCAACTCAGTGATCGATCTGCTCTCTGATCCCTTGGTGCACGATATTTCTATGTACTTGCTTGCACTTTTTGTTTAATCGGCTTTTGGGTAAATTGGATGGATGGGTGTCTAGAAATCTTTGACGTTGCCTGTACCAGCCAATGGTGCTCCGCGTGCTATCAAAGAGGGACTACTGTAGACACCCCGATCTGACTTCCCAATTGTTTTACTTCATTTTTCAGTTTCTTGTTTCCCCGATAATGAATCAGGTCGAGAACAGAAAATGAAATGGCTTGAGCTTGGTGTGTGTGGAACCTGTCCTTAGCCCTGAAAACCCTTGAATCCAAACCTGGACCTTAGGTTTGACCATCGCGCGATTCATTAGGACCTTCACGCGATGATTTACTTGCCAGGTGGTGATCAAAGTCAAAGTTTTGACTGTTGACCCTCGCGGGGCTAGATTGACACTCGCGCGATGCATCCAGTACCTCGCGTGATGGTCAACACCTGTCATTTTCTTTAATTTCCAGCTGGATTGTGTGATGATCAGGGGGCTATAGGCCTATGTAACCCCGTTTCGTCGACTGAACAGCGTTCTGGAGGGCTCCCCTTGCACCACCTCTACCCCACTCTCCCATCACCTTTGGCATCCCACTTCTCCACCAAGTAACTGTAACCAGCCTTGTTGGCTGGTTGCATTGCCTTGTTTGGCCACCAACCAACATCTCTCCCTTTTCTATAAGTACCCCCCCATGGTCTATCTTCCAAAGGGTTACAAAAAAATTCTCAAAGAAGAAGGAGGAAATGCAAGCACAAGCACTCCATATTGCACCCATTCCCATATAATCACTGTCCAAGCCACCACCACTTCATTCAAGCCATTTTCAAGACACTCAAGCAAAGGTATAATACCTTTCTGCTCACTGTTCGAACCCATGAGGGAGGCTAACAGGGCCAAGGCTGGTAATCAATACCAATTCTGGTCCTAAAGCCAGCAAAGTAGCAAGTCACCGTGGACAAGCACTCCCACGCGCGAGGTACCCACTGCATTGCGCGACTGTTCTAGTCAGCGCGATATGGTTCTCGTGGGGATGGGATCCTTGTCCTCGTTCATTTACAGTTCTAAGCTTTCCTATGGAGAATATTTATGATGTTTCATTGTTTTGCATGCTAAAAATTATGGTTTAACTTAGAACTCTTAGATATTCAACTTGAGAATGCCCCTGGGTTGCTTCTGAATATGTCTCAGAGCCCAGGCATGCAAAGCAATTCCTAGAAGTCCAGTCGAAACCCTCGCGCGAGCGTTCCACTTTGTCGCGCGATGGTTGGCTGATTTCCAGGGACTGCCCTTGCATAGGCAGCGTGGCCTTGGCCTCTGTTTAATCACCCCCACTGTTTAGGGGTTGTATTTCAAAATTATTGCTGCCTGTTGTAATATTATTTACCTTCAAGTACATATAAATTGTGTGGTTTGCACCTGGGTGAGCACTGGCCCTTCCAGAGCCCAGAAGGGGGTAAAATTCAAACTGTTGGTGAGGCATCAACACTCGCGCGAGTGTATGGGACTATCGTGCGATGGTTCATTTGTATGCAGGTTGATCCATGCATGCAAGTTGGCCATCGCCTGTGCTAATCTCATACAAAGCCCTGTTTTGCCTTTTTAATCATAAGTGTTGGGTTTTATTCCCACATTTTTATTTAACATTCTATCCATCCATGATATATCTATCACATCTTGCAAACGTGTTACGGTGCTAATCCCCGATTAACTGTTCTCCCGCCCTAATTGGCTAAAAAGTTGATTAATAAAATGGAATCACAGATAAATATCTTTTACAAATACCTTAGTAGAGACCGATCTCTGGATTGGGCGACAGGGGTGCCATAAAACCCTTCCCTTCTCGTAACCTGGCTCCCGAACCCAGATATGGTTATAACGGACTGGTTCCTTAAACTTTTTCAAATCAAACAGCGCGACAAGTGCTTCGAAATACGGTTCCTTGGGTGTCAGACCTTCAAAATCCGAGTGGCAACTCTGTATTTTCGCGAGCGCTTGTCGTCCAGCTTAAAAGCGCTCCCGCAAACCGGCGCTTTTCTCTTTTAGGAGGGGAACGGAATCCCTTCCTAGGAAAGAAAAAGGGTCACGCATGCCCACAAAGGTGTGTGCATGTGTTGGTGTTCAATATATGTTGATGAAATGATGCAAAATGAAAAATGACCGAAAATCAACTACTACCACTGGACCCACTCCAGAGCGCTCGGGAATGCACTCCTGAGCGCTCAAGAGCTCTGCTTAGCCACCCTGCAAACTTTGTTAGCACAGATATAACATGATATTCTAAATAAGAACACAAAAACTATTTAGACATGAATATGCTCAGCAGAGGGCTTAAATGGCTAGGAACAAGTTCTAGCCATCCAAACCATGCCTCCTTGCTACTGGAAAATGAATCTGGACGGACCAGTGCACATCTAAAACTTACTGAAATGCAGGAAAAAGCAATATTTAGTGACAAAACAATATTTTAGCAACAGCAACACTCCTGAGCGCTCAGGAATGGTCTCGAGCACTCTGGAGTGAGCACAGTGCCCAAAAAATATTTTGTTTCTTTGTATTCCACTTACTTTATTTGCTAAACTAAAATCAAATGAACTCACAACCAATATGAGAAACTGGTATAGGCCCGCCCTTGATCCCCCTTAGAAGTAGAAAAATAGTTGATTTGAAGTATAAAGTAAGCCTTTATACCTTTGCTTGATTTGAACTTGGCTTCTTGAACTGACTTTGATTCTTGAAAATGGGCTGAAAATCACAGAAAGATGAGAGCTTAAAATTGCTTTGATTTTTGATAGAGACTTTGAAGTAATTTAGAGAGAGAGAGAGAGAGAGAGAGTGAGAGAGTATTTTCAGAAAATATGGGAGCTTTTGAGAGAGAGATTTCATGCCTCCTTTGAAGGGTAGAACATAGGGGTATTTATAGGGGAGCCAAAATTAGGATTTGAATTTGAAAATCAAATAAAAAATGAAAAGAAATCAATTTTTTTTGGGGGGGACAAAAGGGCTAATGGCTCAGGCCGGCCTCTGGCACATGCAGGTTGAACTGTAGGTTTGAAAATCTGAAAAAAAAACATGGTCAAAGATTAAGCTCAACATCTAATGGCCTGTTAGAGCTCCCGAGCGCTCAAGAGTGAAGTCCCGAGTGCTCAAAAGTGCCACTCTCGGGCGCTCAAAAGTGTCTTCCCAACTTCAAAGGGGCGCCACGGACACTCCTGAACTCGGATTTGAGTGGTTTTGAAGCATTGGAAAGGTCGTTAAGTTCTCTTTCTAACCCAATTGGTTTCATTCAAAGAAATTTTATACGCTAAAATGTGTGACGATTTTACCCTCAGGATGTCGCAAAAAAAGATGGTTTTGATTTGAAAAAGACCAAGAAGCATCGTCCAAAGATTGAGATAACCCAATTTGAGCCCTACTAGATCCGTAATCTAAAATCAAATGCAAGTACAGATGTACAAGCATTCAAAACATAAGGTCGTGCTCTTTCGAGCTGCCTACGTACCCTGTTTGTAAAGATCAAACCAGCATAGCTCTTTGGGGCAAATGCAAACATGCATGCTGTAGAAGGCATAAAGACATGTAAGCAAATAATTCAACAAGATAGATTGATTGAGAAGTGCCCACCGATTACTCTGTCTCAATGGGTGGAATAATTAAAGAGGCAACAAAGGTTGTAATCGACGCCATGCTCTAGAGGAGAAATATGTAAACCAATGAGACAAGTTAGTTTGTCTCGAAGGGATAAAATACGATTGAACCTCGAGAGGTGTCATTCATCGAGACAAGTTAGTTTGTCTCGAAGGGATAAAACGCTATTGAACCCCGAGGAGTGCCATCCAACGAGAAAAGTTAGTTTGTCTCGAAGGGATAAAATCAAATGTATAGTAGCATATCAAGTAGTCATGCTGACAAATATAAAGGATGAAGGTGACCATAAGAGATCAAGGCTAGAAAGTGAGATCCGCGTTTTGACATTTGATGACAACGATAATACTCCATCCGTCCCATAGAGTTTGGAATTTTGAAGAATGCGCGTCATTGAATATATCTTTCAATCCATAATATTTTAGGCGATCCATATTGCTTATAAAAAAGACATTACAGATTAAAAGATATAGTTTATTTTTTCATAGGGGTGAAATAGTGAAAGCACCAAACTTTATGGAACAGAGGGAGTAATCCTTTTTATTTTTTATTTTTTTTGAAAAATAGAGGACATATTCGAGTACTCTTTCTGCTTTACTATTTTGGCCAGTGGACTAGTATTTTTATGACTTTTGGATTTGGGTTGGAGTTTGTCTTTGGATGGGAATTGAGTTTGAGCTGGAGTTTGGGCTTGAGTTGGAGTTGGTTTGAGTTTGACTTTGGTCAGGGCTTGAGTTTTGAGCATTCATGCCCAAACCTTGATGTTGGCTGTATGCTTACTGATGACATTGGTCTGATGTGCCCCAGTGAGTGACAGACTTCAGTTCTAATTCTTTTCCTTGATTCCCCTAATGAGCACAAGCGTGGGTTCTTTCATGTATTAGAGTTTCTCTCATGAGTCGGGGCCTCAAGATCAATACGACTTGACTAGACAGAAGACCTTGTGTGAATTTGGACAAGGCCCAGACAACTCAAAAGACAAGGAAGGCACTTTATCAGAGTATTGACTCTTGATTGGATGAGGAGTTTGATTTGACTGGACGAGGAGCTTGATCACTTGAGAGTTTGAAAAATGGCAAGCATGCCCCATAATTGATGTTTGAAATTGTCGTGATAAAATCAAGTTTCGATGATGCTCATTCAGAATTTTCTTTGATTTTATTTTGTCAAAACACGAGGATTTTTACCACAAATCATGCCCCAGATTGTTGATGACAACCCATGGATTTGGAAAATGCCCCAGTTTGGGTTTTGCAAACCTCTTGTGTGACCAAGCCTCTAGAATAGACTGCCTACGTATCCCTTTTGCAAAGGAATCACGTCATAGCATAGTTCGAGACTATAAAACTGACTTTCTTTTTGGTTTTTCTTCTTTGACTTACAAACTTGAATTTGAAAACATACAGACACGAAAGTATGAAAGACTCGAGTTACAAACTGACTCGAAATTTGAAAGACGAAGATTCGACTTGAAACTCAAAAATTTTCCCAACTCGTGACAGACTTCATCCATGGATTGACTTCATTGCAATCATGGCCCTTTATAGGCCTCTTCTTGGCCTTTGTTAGCTCTGATGACGGCCATTTTTGTACTGTGAAGGTTTGGCTCAAGGGGTGGTTTGTGGTTATTTTCAAGGGGTGCTTCTGGGTTTTGTGGAGGTGGAAGTTTCCTGGCAACCCTAGTTATGATGAGCATTAACTGGGCGATCTGATTGTCAATCTGTTCCCCCATTTGTCGGATAGAGGTTCGGATTTGATCCAATTCCCTCGGATTCCCTGCTTGCTGTTCCATAACTTCACATAAATTCTGAGCTTCCGTAGTAGATTCAGATTGAGATGGTTATGCTCCAAGTCGAATCAACCTTGGGCCAGATCAGCCCAATTGCTCTTGGGCTGACAGTTTGACGTATGAGTTGTTAGGAATACCTTTATGAAATTATGATCCCCTGGTTGTAGTATGCTCATTTGTGGTGGAAGAATCACGTTTCGTTGTGGTATCTCGTCGTATTCACTCACTCTAGGTGCATGATTCATCACATTTTCATATAGCTTGTGTATAGACTTTTCTACTGGGCTAGTGTAGCTCACCCTATCATTTTCAGGTACACTATAGGGACACAGTCTTGGAGAGTGTGAAGCGTAAGCAGACATCACAAGCTAAAGTTATTTTTCTAGAGTATTTGTCTATCTTCGTAAAGCAACTGCATTGTACTATTTTCTCTATTTTGGAATACTGTATCAGTTAGGCAAATTGGTGAGATTCGGGAATTGTATTGTAATTTGGGGTTTCGTATGTACTATTGTGAGGATTTGTATTTAAAATGACATTATTATTTATGTTGAAAATCGAGGGCGTGACAACTTGGTATCAGAGCATTAGGTTAGAATACCTAGAGACCGTGGAGAGACTTTTAGTCTCATGGGTTCAAAATCTGCTTCATATTTTCATGGGTTCAAAATCTGCTTCATATTTTTTTTACAAAACACACGTGTGCTTGCATGAACGAGTCAATACATCATAGAGGTGTTGCATGTGGTATTATAGTAGAATGACATAAAATTGTTGACCCGTGTTGGGAAGTTGGAGGCTTTGACTTCATGTTGTGGTTATGACCCTGGTAATGGTGATATGTGAAACAGAATATACGTTGGCATGCGATGAAAGAGATAGACTATTGATATGGCTCACGAGATAAACGTTTAATGCGTATTTATTTGAATTGTGTGGATTACGTACTAAAAATTATGTGCATGGAGTAAATCCTATTAGATATGAGTTGTTTTAAGTATAAGTGCGAGGAGAGTAACGTATATGTTAGGAGATGAGCTAGAAAGTGTGTTGAGGTTGTAATTATGAGCATAGGTAGAGCAAGCTGAACTTACATAGTGATTTATATGTAGTTAAGGTTGACTTAGGAAAAGAGGGTTATAAGTAAGGTGTCAGGATACGGTATGTGTCTTCTGGACACCCAGGCGACTACCGATGAGATCCAGTTGGAAAAGGCGCTTGATCACCACTCCTTCTACATGGAAATCTCAAAAAGTCAATTGGACACTAGGAATAGTGTATAGGGGTTAGATCCCTAGGTTCGAGATAGATGATTGTATATAGAAATTTCATAGAAAAAGAGAAGTGATATGGTATTGTTGTCGTCATTGCTAAGGTAATTGTCGTGGTAGTGTCATTATGACAGGATGGTAGAAAATAGTGATAGTATTGTGTGAAAAAAAAAAGGAGACAAGACTTGAGGTGTACTATATCGATGTGACTTGAGGCAAGTGATTGATGTCAGTGTGTGGTGAGAGATTTGTTTGAAGTGAGGGCAATATGAATGAGGACTGTTATGAGTTGAAAGATTAGAGTGTAGAGATTGTGTGTGATGTGTAATTGGCGACGTAGACTAGACTGATGACTATATAGAATGCATTGAGGTATGCCATATAGGTGATAGATTTGAGAGAGACTAAGGTTTAAAAAGTGGTAGTGATAGCAGTGATGGTGATAGGAGTCTTAGAATATAATGAGAAGTATAGGAGGATTGTTTGCAACCCCGGAGTCTTATGGGTATTCAGGGACAAGTCTGTCAATCGGTCTGTGTCGGTGTTTGAGTTCTAGCATGAAGATATTCGAGAGTATTAGATGTTCGTTGGTGCAGCTATTGCACACTTTGTGTAGGTGCTCTAGTGATGAGATGTTAATAGGTTGCAATATTGTTAAAATAAAGGAATGATTAGTATTAATGATACATGTATTTATGATGTGATGTTTAAGATTGTGAATGTGAAAAATACGTGATTTGATTCGACCGAATGAATGAGAAAGCTCGAGATTGGTAAAGTAAATAGACACTGTATAAGGCTTTGTGAGAGTAAAAGGAACAAGATGACTGTTGGGCTTCTTGAAGTCATGAATTGTAAAGTAGTGGACACTTGGTGAGTCCGTTGGGCACTCGGGGAGTTCGCTGGATACCTTTTGAATCCGTTGGATATTGAGTGAGTGTTAATGCGTGAATATGTGGCTGGTGTTGTGTAAGCCATTAAATTGTACGGTTGATTTTCAGGAGATATTTCATGTATGAAATGTGTTGGCATTTCATTTAAGTGCTTGATCTATTGTGAATTTGAGTGTGTGGAATTTGCCCTTAAAATGCAGTCTAGAATTGGTAAAAAGAGTTATGTGCATATATAGAGGTGTGAGATAGAGATTGTGGCTAGCGGTTTTGATTTATGTGTATTGAGTATCTATGTATGGAATTATCGGTGTTCGGTTAATGGAAGCGTCCTATTGATACGTCTGAAGATCGGGTTGAACTCAAAATTCCTTTTTCTTTTTCCGAATGAGAATGATATTGTATGAAAGTTGATTCTTAGTTTAGTTCGTTTTGAAAAAAAAAATGATAACGATACATGTTTGGAGTCGGCTATATCATGATGAAGTGAACCTTATTTTAAAATTCATTACCATGTTGTCTAAATTGTTATCCTTAAAGACTAGGTGAGGTGCATAAGATTGATTGGTGATGATATCTTTCAAAAAAAAAATTTAATGAACTTGTCTTGTTAAATTCTATAAAATTTCGCCACAAGGTGGACGTGTTTCAACAATTTATCAACTACGGGAACCAAAAATTTTCAATGGACTAAGTTTTTCGTCGAAACTGCTTAAAGGCGTGTGATATTACACTTTTACTATGAGAATGGTGAGTGGGAAACTTATGATTGTTGTTTAATTTTGATCACATTGTGTCGGACACATAGGCTTCGAGCTAGCGTATGCCTTTAAAAGGGAACTTGTCTTGAGTTAGCGTTGAGGATCATTAGAGTTTTGCTTATGTGAATCTTGAGAGCGAGAGGAAGTCGGATAATAAGAAAAGAGGTGAAATAGAAGTGTATGAGAGTTGACCACTTTATCGACCTACATGAAAAAGTCTTATAAACCTCGAGGGAGAGAAGGAAAAATTTTACACTTGTTAATTGTTTATGGCCTGGCAAGTTGTTGAGTTACGATGTCGTGAAGTTCTCCTTTGTGTTTGGATACTATCCTTAGAACCGGAACTGATTAATCGGAAAGAGTGAAAATGGATACGGTTTGGGAGACCAAAATTGATTGCTAACAAGAGTAAGATTCATACGAATACGGCAACTCCTTCATCGATGTGTGTGAACCGTAGAATCTGACTATCGTTTTGGTAAGAGGCTATACTAATTGGTTGTGACATTGTAGAGTTCCTTGCATCTTGGACACGAGAGTAGGTGGGTACGAAGTGCCATGAGTGGACACGGTCTTTTGGATTAGAGTTTCTTTTGATGATGTGTTTTCGTAGGTTTGGTTAAAATTTCGAGGACGAAATTTCTTTAAGTATGGTAGGATGTAGAGACCCATATTTTTAAGGCCTTTTTTTTTTCTCTTTTGTAAACATACGGTCCGTCGAGATAGACGGTGCGAATATTCGGTGTGACGTCTTTGTGGGAGGATATAAAGGTAATTGTGCGAGATGTGCACGTGTGTGTGGGGTGGGAGCATGGGATTACTCCCCATGCCATTAATTTTCCCAGGAGAATAATTTCTCCCATTTTCCCCCTTTCTCACTCTCTCGGCTATCTCTCTCTCCTCCTCTCCATCCGAAAACTCCCTCCTCTCTTCTCTCTTCGATTTCATCTACCTAGGGGGTGATTCCGGACAAGGCCCAAGAATTAAAGTTGTTATACGGAGCACAGGCTTTTCGAATATCTAAAAAAATTACGATCGGACCACGTGGGCTTCAGTTGACTTGGTCAAACAATTTGGTTTTGCTCAAAACCCATGAGGTAGGGATTTCTTACACTTGTTATACGTTTATATGGTGTTTATGTACTTAGATCGTGCTTAAAATCGTTGTTTGAGGTTGTTTCCTTCATTTCCAAAATTCTGCAGAACAGGGTCTTAGTTTTTGGGATTTTTTTTGTCTTCTTAAACTTGAAATTGAATTTGGTTCCTTCCTGTGAAATAGAGTAGACTTAAATCTCGTTTTAATGCCGCAAGAATCACCTGAAACCATTGAGAATTGAATTTATGGTGATTTTTAGAAAACTGGTCTGCAATCTGTCTCGTTTTCTGGGTTTCATCCCACTTCAAAGGGCCATAACTTCCTTGTCCGATATTCGTTTTATGCAAACTTTATATCGGTTTGAAGGTCTTGAAGTCATCTTTCATTTGCCACCAGAATCGTCTTAAAACTCTTAGTACACAGAAAGTTATGATCGTTTGAGTGGAGGTACGTCAATCTGTCATGTTGCGTGACAGATTCGTATTGCTTCAGTAAATGCCTGTTTAACCACCCTTGGAGTGCAGATTTGACAAGGGTTCCTTCGTGACTTTTAAGCTTCGTTCAATCGCGCAACTATTGGGACTGGAACACTCAAAAATATTAAGAACTTGATTTATAGTGATTTTTAGAAGATTGAACTGAAATCTGAAAATCTGGGCAGCGTACAGAGCTGCGTTTTTCATCATTTGTTATGGTTAAACGAGCCTATTGGTTATGGGTCCGTATGGGTTTTAAAGATTGGTAAGTTGGTGATATTTTGGCATTGGAATCATTGAAAAATATTAAGTATGCGATTTTTAATGAATATTCGAACACGAACTGCTTTGTTGGAAATTAGAATATGCTCGTGTCGATTTTAGATGATTACGGTAACCATTCGTTGTCTAGGTATTCGGTGATTATGTGGGCATTGTGGCGGGTGTGATGAATGTTATGAACTTGTTATATGTTGAGCATGATGTTATTAAGTAATGTGAGAGGTAAAACAAGAAATTGAGATGATAGAACGAACACGAAGGAAGCCATGGATTCACTGGAAGGTGTGATGCCGGAAATGGGACGCACGGGGTCCTAAAAGCCCAGAATTGAATGAAAGGATTTTAGTGGACGCTCGGGGGTCCCAAAAGCCCAGAATTGAATGAAAGGATTTTAGTGGACGCACGGGGGTCCTAAAAGCCCGAAATTGAATGAAATGATCTTAGTGGATGCACGGGGTCCCAAATGCCCGGAATTGAATGAAAGAAATGATCTTAGTAGACGCACGGGGTCCCAAATGCCCGGAAGTGAATGAAATACTTCAGAAATACAAGACAAATTCATTACATTCTAAAAGGAAATTCGGTGATATGTTCATTTTGTTCTGCTGAGAGATATACTCGTTGTCATTAACATCTTGGGGTTCGTTGTACATATAAATTGTTGCTCACATGTTACTATTGATGCGTGATCATCACATATACATATAGATCGAGGCAGAATGGAGTATTTGCATAGCGATGGACAAGCGGCGGTTGAGGATAAATTGTGGTCTAATTAGGATAATTCGAGTTGGTTTATGCTTCTAGTTTGACGTATGAGCTGTTAGGAATACCTTTATAAAATCATGATCCCCTAGTTGTAGTATGCTCATTTGTGGTGGAAGACTCACGTTTCGTTGTGGTATCTCGTCGTATTCACTCACTCTAGGTGCATGATTCATCACATTTTCATATAACTTGTGTATAGACTTTTCTATTGGGCTAGTGTAGCTCACCCTATCATTTTCAGGTACACTACAGGGACACAATCTTCGAGAGTGTGAAGTGCAAGCAGACATCACAGACTAAAGTTATTTTTCTAGAGTACTTGTCTTTCTTCGTAAAGCAACTGCATTGTACTATTTTCTCTATTTCGGAATACTGTATCAGTTAGACAAATTGGTGAGATTCGGGAATTGTATTGTAATTTGGGGTTTCGTATGTACTACTATGAGGATTTGTATTTTTAAAATGACATTATTATTTATGTTGAAAATCGAGGGCGTGACAAAAATAATGGTTTGAAATTGAAAATCTGAGATTGTTTTCGGGTCCAGAAGCCATGTTACGAGAGGGAAAGGGTTTTACGGCACCCTTCTCGCCCGATGCGATGTCGGTCTCTACTCAATATTTGTGAGAATTATTAAAAATATTCTGTTTTATTAAGCAGCTAGCAAGTATCCATAGATATATCAAATAAAGAGGTGTGTGCATGTGCTGGTGTTCAATATATGTTGATGAAATGATGCAAGATGAAAAATGACAGAAAATCAACTACTGCCACTGGACCCACTACTGAGCGCTCGGGAATGCACTCCTGAGCGCTCAGGAGCTCTGCTAAGCCACCCATGCAAACCTTGTTAGCACAGATATAACATGATGTTCTAAATAGGAACACAAAAATTATTTAAACATGAATATGCTTAGCAGAGGGCTTAAATGGCTAGGAACAAGTTCTAGCCATCCAAACCATGCCTCCTTGCTACTGGAAAATGAATCTGGAAGGACCAGTGCACATCTAGAACTTACTGAAATGCAGGAAAATGCAATATTTAGTGACAAAACAATATTTTGGCAACAGCAGCACCGGTCCCGAGCGCTCGGGAGTGAACACAGTGCCCATAAAATATTTTGTTTCTTTGTATTCCACTTGCTCTTGTTGCTAAACTAAAATCAAATGAACTCACAACTAATATGAGAAACTAGTATGGGCCCTTGATCCCCCTCAGAAGTAGAAAAATAGTTGATTTGAAGTATTAAGTGAGCCTTTATACCTTTATTTGATTTAAACTTGGCTTCTTGAACTGACTTTGATGCTTGAAAATGGGCTGAAAATCACAGAAAGATGAGAGCTTAATTATGGTTAAGCTCTTGGATTTTCTAATGATTTCCTTAAAATTGCTTTGATTTTTGAAAGAAACTTGGAGTAATTTAGAGAGAGAGAGAGAGAGAGATTTCATGCCTCCTTTGAAGGGTGGAACATAAGGGTATTTATAGGGGAGCCAAAATTAGGATTTGAATTTGAAAATCAAATAAAAAATGAAAAGAAATCAATTTTTTTTTGGGGGGACAAAAGGGCTGATGGCTCAGGGAGGCCTCTGGCACATGCAGGTTGAACTGCAGGTTTGAAAATCTAAAAAAAAACGTGGTCAAAGATTAAGCTCAACATCCAATGGCCTGTCAGAGCTCCCGAGCGCTCAAGAGTGCCACTCTCGAGCGCTCAAGAGTGGCTGCCCAACTTCAAAGGGGCACCACGGACACTCTCGGACTCGGATTTGGGTGTTTTTTTGAAGCGTTGGAAAACTCATTAAGTTCTCTTTCTAACCCAATTGGTTTCATTCAAAGAAATTTTATACGCTAAAATGTGTGACAATTTTACCCTCAAGATGTCGCAAAAAAGCTGATTTTGATTTGAAAAAGACCAAGAAGCATCGTCCAAGCTTTAGCCGAGTCCAATTTTGATTCCATTTCATCATTGGGGAGCCTCAAGAGCACAAATTAAGGATAATTAATAGGTCCAAATTGGGGTGTCTACAACTTGTACTGAGGAATAGTGGACAATGTTGGCCAAGGAAAAACACAAGGCTTGAAAGTCGGAATGAGAATAGTTCTACCAAGAACTTTCACAAGCAGCCCCCGAGTCATGCAAAAGAGATATTTAGATGCCTTGTCAAAAAGTATAGGAAACCTGACTTGTTTCTCACTATGACCTGCAGTCCAAATTGGCCAGAAATTAAGGAGTTGAGATCTCATGAGGAAGCCCAAAATAGATTAGACTTGCTAACAAGAGTTTTTAGAAGTAAATTTGAGCAGCTAAAAAAAGAGGTGATAAAGCAAGAATTATTTGGCCCGGTTGTAGCATATACTTATGTTATTGAATTCCAAAAAAGAGGGTTGCCACAAATGCACATGCTAATCGTCCTGAAAAGAGGTTACAAATTAAATACCGTTGAGAAATTTGACACATTCATATCCGCAGAACTTCCGGATAAACACAAGTAGCCACATCTTTATGCAATGGTTCATAAGCACATGATGCATGGTCCATGTGGTGATTTGAATGCGAATAATGCTTGTATGCAAAATGGTTCGTGCAAAAACCATTACACTAGAGATTATTCTGCAAAAACAATTGTGACAATTGTGACTGAAGATGGATATCCAATTTATAGGCGACAACAAAATGGTCAACAAGTTCTTGTCAGGGGACAAATGTTAGACAACAGATGGGTTGTTCCTTATAATCAATATCTTTCGGCACGCTTTGATTGTCATATCAATGTTGAAGTTTGTTCAACAATCAAAGCAGTGAAATACTTATATAAGTATATCTATAAGGGTCTTGACAAAATCATCTATAAATTAATTGCTGCCACTCGAAATCAAGTCATTGATGGGATCGAACAATTCCAAGCTGCAAGATGGATATCCCCTCCTGAAGCTATGTGGAGAATTTATAGATTTCCTTTGAATGATATTCATCCCACAGTCTTAACTCTACAGCTCCACGAAGAAGGATGCCAAACAATCAATTTCAAGGATAATACAAATTTGCAAGGAATTGCAGATAGTGATTTCTATTCGAGAACCATGCTAACCCAATTCTTTTGAATGAATGCTTATGATAATTATGCTAAAGCTGCAAAATTACTTTATGAAGATTTTCCAACAGAATTTATATGGATTGGGCAATCAAGAATATGGAAGGTCCGACAATGAGGTCAAGTCGTAGGTAGAATTGTAGGAGCAAATCCTAATGAAGAGGAGAGATATTACCTCGGACTAGTTCTAGCTCATGTTCCCGCGCCAACATCATTTGATTATAAAGACTGTAGATGGAACATTAATTGGTTCTTGTAGAGATGCTGCATTTGCACTTGGCCTTTTAAAAGATGATGATAGTAATGAAAAGTGTATGGCAGAAGCATGTCTACATCGAATGCCAACATCACTTAGACAATTATTCTGCACAATACTTCTTTATTGCTCTCCTGTAAATCCAGAACGAACTATTCTTAAATTAAGTTCGAAGATGATATGGCAGTAGACTATCTCTCAATTCAATATATGACAAGGGATGCAGTATGCCTAAAATTGCTCCATGCAATCAATTCAGAGCTCGAATCAAGCGGAAAAAATTTGGCACATTTTCAGTTGTTTGACTTGGTCACACACCAAGAGAAAAAGAAACACATTTGTATTGAAATACAATACGAGCTAGATGTTCCTAGATCAGAAACAGATATTGCAGCCGTGGCATTATTAAATCAAGAGCAAAGGATTGCGTATGATCAAATACTTCACGATGTCTTTAATTCCATGCATGTAAGTTTCTTCATTGATGGACGCGGTGGAACAGGCAAAACTTTCCTATATCGGACTATTCTTGCAATAGTTCATCCATAACAAAAAATTGCTCTAGCTACTGCAAGTTCTTGAATTGCCACGTCAATCCTTCCAAATGGTAGAACAGTGCATTCGAGATTCAAAATTCCAATAGATGGTGAAGGAAATTTTTGTTGCAATGTTGGAAAACAATATGGTATTGCAGCACTTTTTAGAAAAGCTATTCTGGTTATATGGGATGAGGCTCCAATGGCAAAAAAAGAAACAATTGAAGCTTTAGATTCTGTGCTACAAGACCTAATAGAAAAGAAAGTTCTTTTTGGTGGCAAAGTTATTGTTTTGGGAGGAGATTTCTGACAAGTACTTCCTGTTTTTCCAAAAGGAACAAAAGAAGATTCCATGAATGCAAGTTTGATCAGATCTTACATTTGACCATGTCTTACTAAAATTAGGGTGAAGGAAAATATGCTTGCAAAAACAGATCTAGCTTTTTGTGATCATAGCCTTCGCGTTGGAAATGGATTGGAACCAATAAACCATGAAGGACAGATCAAACTACCATTATCTCTTGTTCTTCGGCGAACGACAATAGTCCCATCATTGGATGATCTCATACGATTTGTGTTCCCCTCCTTTGAAATGTATGCAAAAAATCCTCTTTCTATTACTGAATCAGCAATTTTGATGCCAAAAAATCAAGCAATTGATGAAATAAACGAAGCCATGATATCCAAATTTCCAAGAGGGCAAGCAACATACCTTAGTTTTGATGAAATAGATGATCCAATGGAAAAAGGAGCATATATGGATTTCCTAAACTCCATAATGCCTACAGGAATGCCACCACATCGTTTGGTCCTCAAAAATAATTGTCCCATACTCTTGCTCCGCATCATCAACCCTTCAAAGGGATTATGCAATGGCACAAGATTAATATGCAGAGAATTTCAAAAGCACATCATTTATGTTGAAATTGTAGTCAAGGAAAAGAAAGGAACACAAGTTTTTATACCAAGGATTCCCTTAAAACCAAACAAGAATTAATACTACCTAGGTGCTTTCACCCGCAAACAATTTCCAATTCGAGTTTGTTTTGCCATGACTATAAGCAAAGCACAAGGACAAACCTTAAACACTGTCGGTGTGTACTTGCCACAACCGGTTTTCTCACATGGTCAACTTTATGTTGCCTTATCAAGCGCCACAACAACAACCAAAATTAAAGTACTCCTAGAACCGTCAAAAGCTGATGCATCTTCCTTCTTTCATACTCTGAATATTGTATACAAAGAGCTTTTAACTGAAGCTGAATCTACATAGTAGTGTAATAATTACTACCTGTAAATGCTTACCACCTTGTACATAAATAAGCATTCTTACAAAATAGGTACTTTTATGCATTTTCACATGCATTCCTACAACATAGGTACTCAATACGCAATATCAGTCCAAGCTTATACTGTTACTATTGTTTGAATGCCTCCAAATATTTTGGCACTTGACAAAGTTAGTCCTTTGAGCAAGAACTTCACAGTCCATGTAATGGTTACAGAAAAAGGTTTGGCAAAGTTAATGAGCAGCTCATCATCAAGCTATCAAAGACTTCTCTTACAAGATGCACAGGTAATGTAACTTCCCATATCTCCATAAATTTTTGAGGATTCCCAAATTTTTAAGTAGGCAAAAAAATTTGATTCACTGAAATACGTTATAGGGAAACAAGATGCAAAGCATAATTTACAGCGACAACATCGAGATCCTTGCCAACAAACTCAAAATGTACCATAGCTATGCTATAACAAATGCAGTTGTCACAAAAATTAGGGAACAATTTCGTTTCTTGGACAAAATGCACCAATTGGTCATTAGGGCAAAATCGCCTGTTGAAGAAATTAAGATTGATGGCTTCTCGCTGAGATCACTTTAGTTTAATTTCACTCCACTTAGTGATCTGAATTCTATTGAACGGACTGATGCGAAAATAGGTAATCTCTATGCTTATCCTTCAAATCTTTGTACAACATCAATGCTAAAGTATGATTAATCCAAACTCCATGCAAATGTTTTGTTCGCTGTTTTGAACGTTGCTCCACGCAGGAAGCCAAATTCATCATACGTAGTTGATCTCCGAGTCATAGATACAAGGTAAAGTAATACAACCAGCACATATTTTATGCGTTCAGTCTCGGAAATATATTAACAAAAACTCTAAACAAACCTGAACAGCATGGTCCCTACTACAATTTCCCTATGGCATCAGTTTAGTGAATATGAGGCTGAAGAATTCCGTAAAATACAAGGTCCATTTCTTGTTGCAATTGTGTGCCTGAAGCTATTAACATACTCCGGTAAATTCACTCTTGTTTGTGCTTCAACCATAGTTTAAACTTCCGTCCAAGTATCTTTTTCAACTAACTGCTTAAGCTAACACCTCAGAAGTAAATTGTGGAGCTTTTACATGTTATTGCTGTAATTTCAATGTTGCTTGTGGAATCTGCAAGTGGAATTGTTCAACACCAAATAATTTCACTTTGGGCTTAACTTCTTGTTTTTCTTTCAAAGATGTGTTAAGCAGTTTGTTTGTGAGCAGTATAGAGTTTCATAGTCATATTAATTCAGTTCTCTTGCTTTGAGACAGAATTTTTAGCCACATATCATATTATCCTCTTCTTCACTAAATGACAAGCTTACTATTTCACTACAAACCATCTGTGTATCTCCTACGGTCCAACCTTTTCAAAATAATTACCACTTTAAAGTATCTTCTTTTCTTTGTTTTTTGGTTTTGTTTTGGCAAGACTATCTCAAGATATTAAATATAGTTTGTTCAATTAATCATTCAGTTTCTTTTTTCCTCCTTCTTAACCCCATTTTATCCATTCTTATTGCTCCATGGAATACAATCTTCAACGTATCTTCTTCTTCCTGGACTAAGAAAACCCTATCTTTATTTATTCATTCAGATTGAAAGTCGATCTCAAATGGAACAACACAATGAATTTTTTTGCTTTTTGTTATGCCAAACATGAGATTGAGAATATAACAAATCAGCAAGTGATAAACAAGAACACAAGTATATGTGTGGTTTCGTTCAAGCACAAAGCAAGAACATACTCCACGGGAAAAAGAGCAAGAGGATTCACTATAAACGGGGAGAGCAACAAAGAGCCGGCTATACCCGTAACTCTACTTGAAGCACCAAACAGATATCTAGGGACAAATCTCTGGTGGAACCCTCTCCCTTGGTAGAACCCTAAGAGATAAACAAAACCCTAATATCTAAACCCTTGAACAAAAGACTATAACCCTCGGAACCCCCAAGGTCGCTATTTATAGGAAAGTACTAAATAAACCTAAACTGAATAAGAATAGAAATCCTAGTCAATTTAGGAATTCTAGTCAATTTCTAACAAATCTCCACGTTAACTTGAATTCCACCAAACTTGACACTATAGGCAATCCTCTCCTTCAATCACTCATCTCCCCAAAAGCCCCCTACAGGGGCCCCCCCATAGGGAAATCACCAATGGCACAAATGAGCAAAGCTTAAGCACACTTGCTTGCCCTTGCAAACGCGACTCAGGAAACCCAGCCACACATGCCTCCAAATTGATCCTCTATCTTCCAACGGGCGCGTCCCACCCAACGCATCCCTCTTGGATACACGAAGATCTGCTCAAACTCCACACAGAGTTAATTACCGACTCCACCAAAGAGTTAAAAACCCAATATTGAGTCAACCTCGAATTCACTGATGAAGAATTGCTTGCTTGACCAAAGTGTGTCATAGTAAAAATGCCCCAAGCATAGGCCTAGGTCGATTGCAGCATAATATCTAGAAATCTGGAGTCGAATCCACAAGGAGCCAATGGAGCTAGGTTGGAGGTTTGATTTACGAAGGGTTTTTAGCGTTAGAACCGCCAACCTTTAGTTTGGCTTTGAGACGGCCAACTTCTGAGTGATGGAAATTCTCTCTACCTGCTAACTTTAATTGAAAATGAAGATTGACTAGAAATTAAAAGCGGCAAGGTCTAGGGGTTCATTCTGCCCATAACTTAAGGTCGTTCAATGCTTCTTTTTGATAACTCAAGTGAGAATCATTGTCATTTGATCTCACTCGAAAGATTTAACCATGAAAATCAAGTTTAACTTATACAAAAGGGTTTGGAAATGAAAAGAAACTCATTTAGGCATTTTATCAAACACATAGAGTGCCATGGTTCTAAGCATTGGGTGTGCCAAGGAAACTTGTCTACACACAATCAACGAAGTTAATAACCCTAAGTTTTGTTACATAAAAATGAACTTAATCCATTCACAAACCATATTAAGTACAAGAAATGAGAGAAGCCATTAAACTACCCAAGTCATGGGGTAGAAATTACCTCATGACCAAGCCAAAGAGGCTACCCCTCTATTAGAAATGAACTAAGCAAGAAAGATGAAGGAAATGCAAGAAACATGGTGAAAAATGAGATTAACAACTAAAACATGTATTGAAATTAAGAGTACTTACATGATTCTTGAAGAAATTACATGGGAAATGGAAATCTAAGCTCAATCTATGGAAGGTTGAGGTAAAACCTAAGGAGGGAGGTAGAGAGAGAAATGGAAGGGGGAGAATAGCCCTAATTTTGTGCATAAGAAGTATATATAGCCCCCATCCAAGATAATTGCAAAATTGCCACTGAAACATTTGTAAATTGCACTCCTACATGTAGGGATTGACCTCCTACCGGTAGGGGTTCTTCGGAGCAAAAGTATGGCCTCACTAGATTGGTTTCCTATCGGTAGAACTATTCACCTACTGGTAGGACTATTCATAGACTTTTGCCTTTGGCTTGCTAAACTTCATGGGCTCGTTCCGGACATTCCCAAACTCGAATTTGGATGTTCTTCAAACCGTTGGAAAACTTGTTGAGTCTACTTTCTAACTCAAGTGGTTTGGATCAAAAGTCATTTTTACATCAAAAAATATGATGATTTTACCCTTAGCTAGTCGGAAGATGAGTTGCTTTGGTAAAATCCCCGATTCTCCCTCACTTCCTTCAGCCCTTGGGCATCCCGAGTATGCTTCAAAGCTTCTTTTTCATGACTTTTGGGACTCAGTCGAAGAGCGCCATGTGGTCTTGGGTACTTGGACACAACCGGGCTATCCATGGCATTCAAATGCGCATTATTCACACAATTTACCTGAAAATGACAAAAATACACCTTTCGCGCAATATCGTTCAAATCAAGCAAGTTGTGCTCGTGTGTGTGAAAAAAATGAGAGAGATAAGCCTTATTATTTACACTATTGTGGGCTTATCAAGAACCCAAAGATGTAGCACCCACAATCGTATTACCATCAAGCACATAGAAGTTATTCGATTTCTGACCCTTCATCAAAACACGAGCACCCTTCAAAACCCTTAAGACTCCACCTTCAGCGGAATGCTTCCAACCCAAAGAGTTAAGAGTACCCATAGAGATAAGGTTCCTCTTCAAATCTGGTATATGTTGAACACCAAACAACGTCCTCACAAACCCATCATGCATTCTGACTTTAACTGTTCCAATCCCAACAATTCTACAGGGCATATTATTCCCCATAAGAACTGTACCACAGCTGACCAATTCATAAGTATCGAACCAATTCTTATTTGGACACATGTGGTAAGAACATTCGAAGTCCAGAATCCATTTGGTATTCAAACAGACATCACTGACACTCACAGAAAGAACCATAAGTGAATCGTCGGAATCCTCTTCAACAATACCAGCAACAACCTTCTCTTCAAAATTATCCTTATTTTTCAACCTAGGACAATTTCTCACCATGTGCCCGTATTTCCTACAGTAAAAACACTTTACTTCCTGATTTGTGGAACGAGAGCTAGAAATCCTTCTACTACCATTATCCCTCTCAAAAGGTCTTCCTTGCGCCACCATACCATCAGCATAATCCTCACTTTCACTAGTTACTTTTTTCTTTAATTCCTTTGAATATAAATTAGATTTAACATCCTTCATGGAAATCGTATCTCTCCCGTAAAGTAGGATAGTAACAAAATGCTCATAAGACACAGACAAAGAACATAACACAATAAAGGCTTGATCTTCATCATCAATCACAACATCAATATTTTTTAAATCCATAATAATTCGATTTTACTCATCTAGTTGATCTTTAATGGGCGTACCTTCCCTCATATGAAACATATAAAGGCGCTGCTTCAAATACAATCAGTTGGTAAGAGACTTCATCATATAGATGTTTTCCAACGTCAACGAAATACCGACAGTTGTATCCTCCTCCCCAACCTCGTGAAGCACATCATCGGCTAAACACAATTGAATCGAACTGAGTGCCTTCGCATTGCGATCCTCAAACACACTATCCTGCATATCAACAAGCTTCTTCAATTTCCCTAACAAAGTCTTGTGTAATCCTTGTTGAACAAGCAAAGCCTTAATTCATCTTAATACACCATAAACTGAAGCTAGTGCTCTGCCCAATGAACTTCGCAATTTCAAAATGAGTCGCCATTGAAACGATCACCAATTGCACAATATGCAGCGGAAAATGAAAGCCTTAGATTAAAACCCGGAGCTCTAATACCAATTTGTTGGTGGAACCCGATAGAGCATAACCAAAACCCAAATGTCTAAACCCTTGAACAAAAGACCATAACCCTAGGAACCCCTAAGGTCTCTAGTTATAGGAAAGCACTAAATAAACCTAAACCGAATAGGAATAGAAATCCTAGTCAATTTAGGAATTCTAGTCAATTTCCAACAAATCTCCACCTTGACTTGTTAGAACATATGTGAACGTTGAGTCCCGCAACGGATAAACAGAAAAAGAGTTGGACCTTGATATACAATTGGATGGCTCACCACTTATAAGGCTTAGCCTTTTAAGTGGATATGGGTCATTCAATGTATATTAGGCCCAAGTAATGTGGTGGACTCTTTACCGTTACTCCCATACAAATTGGGCTTTGAGCACGCAGTGGCGGGTTGATGCATCAGACAAACTCCCAACAAGCGGTTTCAGAGCCAATGGTTGACGGTCTATGGAAAAACTCTCAGTGCACCATTAAAAGGGCTTGCATAGAGAACACTCGTGGAGTGGTATAAAATCCAAAAAGGTGACTCCTGATGAAGCAAGGTGGCTCGATGTTGGAGTGCTGTATTGGCTCATTGTCGATGGAGTTGACTTGTCGGGGAGCATGGTGCTGGTGAATGAGCACGTTGGCTCTCAATGGAGTTCTCGTCGGGGAGCATGGTGCCGGTGACTAGGCACGTTGGCTCTTAATTGAGATGACTCTGAATCAATTGAGTGGGTGCAGAATAAGCCCGGTTCGGGAGATAGGGTTGAGAGTAGTAGATTCTGGTTCGGGAGATAGGGTTGAGAGTAGTAGATCAGAATCAAGGGGGAACTTGGATGCAGAGAGAGGTTGAGGCCCAATGTTCGGTTCACACGTGAGAGGGAGATTTGTTAGAACATGTGTGAACGTTGAGTCCCACATCGGATAAACAGAAAAAGAGTTGGACCTTAATATACAATTGGATGGCTCACCACTTATAAGGCTTAGCCTTTTAAGTAGATATGGGTCATTCAATTTATATTGGGCCCAAGTAATGTAGTGGATTCTTTGCCGTTACTTCCATACAAATTGGGCCTTGAGCACATAGTGGTGGATCGATGCATCAGACAAACTCACAACACTTTTTCTGTAGAGAATTCACAATATGAGTCAAAGCCAATTGAATCCTATGCAGGTTACATGCTCAGTACTCAAACAAATTATGAGTATTTTTCGCACAAGACTAATAGAACATATTCACAGCATATCCCCTACGTTAATCTTATTTGTTACACATCCTTTGGCTTCACGAGTTTGCAACCTCTGTATTTGTACTTTTATGCTCAATGTTTACCTCCCTACTTCATCTATAGCATATTTACTGTAGAAATGACTTATCTGTAGCATAGGAGCAAGTTTCGCCATTGACGTCTAAGTTTAGTCTTAAGCCTTTCTTCGCTGAGTTTGTCCACAAAATATTTTCCCCCTTGTCCATATGAATGCATAAAAGTTACATTATTCAGTAGTATTTACTTTCTACTACGCCTTATGCTCAGTTCCAAACTCTAACTGTTGTAATCTAACCACAAAAAATAGGTGGAAGACTAGCAACACGTGGTCCCTTTGCTTTCATATTCAATCCATCTTTTCCAAAAGCAATAGCACTCCGCAAATGGTAAGAACTATATATCCAAACAAAATAAATTCAATCAAATCATTTCCCTACTTATTTCATTGTTTTTCCAAACCCCTCAAGGTGCATCACAAACGATGAAAAAATCAACAATCTTCCAGCAGCAAATCTGGAAAGAGCTGCTCAAAAGAAGCCTACTGCTGATGACATCATCTCAATTGTCGATTTACCAACATTGGTAACTGAGGTTATTAGTCTTTAACAATAGCATAATTCACTTTAACTACAATATATCAGCACATCAATTCTTAAAACATAGCTACAATCTCATTCTTTCTCTTCATGCACTATTCATGCCAGCCTGAATATCCAAGCGTACAAGCCACCGTCCAAGTGGTTGACTTCAATCAGAATTTTTACTACTTGTCTTGTTTGAACTCCAATAGAGCCACTTATGCTTATGGTGGTGGCAGCTTCTGGTTTAACTATTGTGACCAAAAAGTGCCACCATTGCCCAGGTAAGAAACTTCACTATCTACACCTATTCACTACATGCCATCTATCTAGCATTCTGTTTGTCCTTTTATTCTTATCCTTTTATTAGGAGAATCTTTTCCCAAAAGAACAAGAAGCTGCTTTTGTGATTCAGTCCCATCCACCATTTTGCCTTTTGTTCTGCATTGGTATGGATGGGCACTCATGCATTATATCTATTTGCTTATGTTGCAAAACATTCAAGTCATGAAGCTTTTGTATATCATTTCAGCCTTTCTAATCGCTATTGTCTAACCACTACCTGCTTGAGTTAAAGTTTGGAAACAGACTATATCGGTGCTTCTTATAAGTTGCATATTCATCTAGAGGACAAAGATATTGCAGCCCTCCTTTTGGATATCAATTAGATCCCGTGCCTCTGACTGAGCTCCCTTCAAGCACACTTCACATATTTTTTCCCAACGTAATAATATGATGGTCCTTTAGTATTAGATACGTATGTGATGCAACAGGGAGTTATTTAGCAAACGCATCTGTAGGTGTCAGATACAAAACTAAAGGATTTTGCATCTGTAGGTTTGTAGAATGCCATGGGGGTTACTAGGTAATTAGCCAAACCAAATGATACTCAAACCAAACCAAACCAAATCAAATCAGACTGAGCCTTACATCTAATCCAGTGACTTCCACATGATCCATAATTATAGTTTGGCAGCAAGTACATCTCTCTGCCCATCCAGTGTTGTCGGCAACTAATAGGCTTTAGCATAAGTTTATTTATTTATTTTTTGATCAGCAGCTTTAGCTTTATCTCTGCCCATCCGCTGTTGGGAATTCACCTGATGGAGTTGTGGTTTCTTTGGCTTCTTCTTCAACCTTTTCTTTAGAAGTGGTTTCCATGGGTTCAAATCCTTGACTCAGATAGAGCTTCAATGAGGGGAATGAGTTTGAAGTATCAGTATCAAAAGCTTTAGATGGTGGGAGCATGAATTGCTCTTCTGGTGGGAGCTGATCTGTGTCCTGACAAACAACATAATAATTGGAAAGTTAAACTTAAGTTTCTTAATGAAAGAAAAATGGTTGGTGATGTTCTACAATTAGCAAATGACAACTTAGTCTTGTGAGTGATCCATTTTCAACCTAATGAGAAAAGAAGAGGAATGTGTAGATATTAGAAAAGGGATAAGCCAGTTGTATAGCGACAATCTGTAACATCACCCGCATTAATTTTAAGAGGTGACAATCACATCTTTTGTTTGGATGAAGAAACGGGGGGGGGGCGCGGCGGGGGAGGGAGAAATGGCAAGGTATGAAGAACTTTTATGGGTCCATTTTGTTTCTCACCATCCCAAGGGGGTGTTACTTTCTAAACAATGCCATTGGCATCATGAAACTGGAATTGAAAACCATAATGGCATTATGAAACTGGAATTGACAACCATTTACTAATTCTAGCTCGAAGCAAAAGGGCAGGTTAGTTTTTTGTAATTTACTCTCTAGGTGATATTGAAATATTAATTTGGAGCTGACAAACCATTTCTGGAACCATATTGAAAAGGCTGAGTCGCCTCTTTCTCCAGATAGCACTACTCCGCTTGATGAAATACTTCTGGGAATGCCTCGCTACTTGGGTAGGTGTCCTTGATGTGACGTAACTGCGTGATATCCCATGCCAATCACCTTTCCTTAACTTTTGGAGACCAAGTAAGAACAGGCAATGTTCCTCTTGTGTCCACGGAACACCTGGAAACCAAGCAGTCAATCACAAATTGTCAAAAGGTAGAGATCAAACCCAAATTAGTCGAATGACATTAACAAGTGTTCAATGCCACTGTTCCACTTCTACCAAAAGAGGTGAATGTACAATAGGCTGTCAACGGATTGGAAAGAAACCATTTTGCTTACTTATAAACATCAAATGTTGACGTGACTGAAGGCAATATGCCAACAGATTAGAAATGCATCAGCCAATACTTAGGAAACGAGCACTAATCTTTCTTGGTGCCCGCACCACATGGGTCAGACAAAATGCACAATTATTTCAAGAATATGATCAACTGCATCATAAAAAGCAGCATACTTGCAAAACACTTCTGTATGTTGGCCCACTGTCACTATACAAAGAAGGGCAGGACTTGCTTATAAAGTTAACAAACCTCATTGTATCCAGCTCCTTCCTCATAACCCCCCTTTTTTGCATCTGTAGGTTTGTAGAATGCCATGGGGTTTACTAGGTAATTAGCCAAACCAAATGATACTCAAACCAAACCAAACCAAATCAAATCAGACTGAGCCTTACATCTAATCCAGCGACTTCCACATGATCCATAATTATAGTTTGGCAGCAAGTACATCTCTCTGCCCATCGAGTGTTGTCGGCAACTAATAGGCTTTAGCATAAGTTTATTTATTTATTTTTTGATCAGCAGCTTTAGCTTATTTTTGCCCATCCGCTGTTTGGAATTCACCTGATGGAGTCGTGGTTTCTTTGGCTTCTTCTTCAACCTTTTCTACAGAAGTGGTTTCCATGGGTTCAAATTCTTGACTCAGATAGAGCTTCAATGAGGGGAATGAGTTTGAAGTATCAGTATCAAAAGCTTTAGATGGTGGGAGCATGAATTGCTCTTCCGGTGGGAGCTGATCTGTGTCCTGAAAAACAACATAATAATTGGAAAGTTAAACTTAAGTTACTTAATGAAAGAAAAATGGGTGGTGATGTTCTACAATTAGCAAATGACAACTTAGTCTTGTGAGTGATCGATTTTCAACCTAATGAGAAAAGAAGAGGAATGGGTAGATATTAGAAAAGGGATAAGCTAGTTGTATAGCGACAATCTGTAACATCACCCGCATTAATTTTAAGAGGTGACAATCACATCCTTTGTTTGGATGAAGAAAGGGGGGGAGAAATGACGAGGTATGAAGAACTTTTATGGGTCCATTTTGCTTCTCACCATCCCAAGGGGGTGTTACTTTCTAAACAATGCCATTGGCATCATGAAACTTGAATTGAAAACCATAATGGCATTATGAAACTGGAATTGATAACCATTTACTAATTCTAGCTCGAAGCAAAAGGGCAGGTTAGTTTTTTGTAATTTACTCTCTAGGTGATATTGAAATATTAATTTGGAGCTGACAAACCATTTCTGGAACCATATTGAAAAGGCTGAGTCGCCTCTTTCTCCAGATAGCACTACTCCGCCTGATGAAATACTTCTGGGCATGCCTCGCTACTTGGGTAGGTGTCCTTGATGTGACGTAACAACGTGATATGCCATGCCAATCACCTTTCCTTAACTTTTGGAGACCAAGTAAGAACAGGCGATGTTCCTCTTGTGTCCATGGAACACCTGGAAACCAAGCAGTCAATCACAAATTGTCAAAAGGTAGAGATCAAACCCAAATTAGTCGAATGACATTAACAAGTGTTCAATGCCACTGTTCCACTTTTACCAAAAGAGGTGAATGTACAATAGGCTGTCAACAGATTGGAAAGAAACCATTTTGCTTACTTATAAACGTCAAATGTTGACGTGACTGAAGGCAATATGCCAACAGATTAGAAATGCATCAGCCAATTACTTAGGAAACGAGCACTAATCTTTCTTGGTGCCCGCACCACATGGATCAGACAAAAGGCACAATTATTTCAAGGATATGATCAACTGCATCATAAAAAGCAGCATACTTGCAAAACACTTCTGTATGTTGGCCCACTGTCACTATACAAAGAAGGGCAGGACTTGCTTATAAAGTTAGCAAACCTCATTGTATCCAGCTCCTTCCTCATAACCCCCCTTTTTGCATCTGTAGGTTTGTAGAATGCCATGGGGGTTACTAGGTAATTAGCCAAACCAAATCATACTCAAACCAAACCAAACCAAATCAAATCAGACTGAGCCTTACATCTAATCCAGTGACTTCCACATGATCCATAATTATAGTTTGGCAGCAAGTACATCTTTCTGCCCATCCAGTGTTGTCGGCAACTAATAGGCTTTAGCATAAGTTTATTTATTTATATTTTGATCAGTAGCTTTAGCTTATCTCTGCCCATCCGCTGTTGGGAATTCACCTGATGGAGTCGTGGTTTCTTTGGCTTCTTCAACCTTTTCTTCAGAAGTGGTTTCCATGGGTTCAAATTCTTGACTCAGATAGAGCTTCAATGAGGGGAATGAGTTTGAAGTATCAGTATCAAATGCTTTAGATGGTGGGAGCATGAATTGCTCTTCTGGTGGGAGCTGATCTGTGTCCTGACAAACAACATAATAATTGGAAAGTTAAACTTAAGTTACTTAATGAAAGAAAAATGGTTGGTGATGTTCTACAATTAGCAAATGACAACTTAGTCTTGTGAGTGATCCATTTTCAACCTAATGAGAAAAGAAGAGGAATGTGTAGATATTAGAAAAGGGATAAGCCAGTTGTATAGCGACAATCTGTAACATCACCCGCATTAATTTTAAGAGGTGACAATCACATCTTTTGTTTGGATGAAGAAAGGGGGGGAGAAATGACAAGGTATGAAGAACTTTTATGGGTCCATTTTGTTTCTCACCATCCCAAGGGGGTGTTACTTTCTAAACAATGCCATTGGCATCAAGAAACTGGAATTGAAAACCATAATGGCATTATGAAACTGGAATTGATAACCATTTACTAATTCTAGCTCGAAGCAAAAGGGCAGGTTAGTTTTTTGTAATTTACTCTCTAGGTGATATTGAAATATTAATTTGGAGCTGACAAACCATTTCTGGAACCATATTGAAAAGGCTGAGTCGCCTCTTTCTCCAGATAGCACTACTCCGCCTGATGAAATACTTCTGGGCATGCCTCGCTACTTGGGTAGGTGTCCTTGATGTGACGTAACTACGTGATATCCCACGCCAATCACCTTTCCTTAACTTTTGGAGACCAAGTAAGAACAGGCGATGTTCCTCTTGTGTCCATGGAACACCTGGAAACCAAGCAGTCAATCACAAATTGTCAAAAGGTAGAGATCAAACCCAAATTAGTCGAATGAAATTAACAAGTGTTCAATGCCACTGTTCCACTCCTACCAAAAGAGGTGAATGTTCAATAGGCTGTCAACAGATTGGAAAGAAACCATTTTGCTTACTTATAAACATCAAATGTTGACGTGACTGAAGGCAATATGCCAACAGATTAGAAATGCATCAGCTAATACTTAGGAAACGAGCACTAATCTTTCTTGGTGCCCGCACCACATGGGTCAGACAAAATGCACAATTATTTCAAGGATATGATCAACTGCAATATAAAAAGCAGCATACTTGCAAAACACTTCTGTATGTTGGCCCACTGTCACTATACAAAGAAGGGCAGGACTTGCTTATAAAGTTAACAAACCTCATTGTATCCAGCTCCTTCCTCATAACCCCCCTTTTTTGATCCTTTTCTCATACCCATGTGAGTTATTATTGCAAGTTTGAAAGGTTTTTGTTATAGTAGATGATGACCTTTGTGCGCCTTAAGTGAAAAGAAGATAATCATGGACTAGCCACAATTACCAGTAGCGGCAATTGGAGAACTCTTTATAACCTGTCCATTTTATTTCTGCTCTATTGTTGATACTTGAGTAAAAAAAACCTATTCATGAATGACTAGACTAAACTGACGCTTTACCGACACCTTGACCACTACAAGAACAACTCTCATTGCTGCTAAGATCTATACATGCTATTCAATTCATGCTCATGTTCAGATTTAAGCGCAAACAACCTTGCAATAAATGTAAACTATTTGCAGGCTCAATTCATGCTCATGTTCAAATTTTAGCGCAAACTCAAACTAAGCTGCATTTGAGTTTTCTGGAACAACTCTTCTTATTTTTCTTTGAGAAGTTCCAAAATAAATAATTTTTTAAGAAGATTTCTGGAACGGAGCCTAAGTAAAAACATGGAGAAAGTAAGGCTCCTCTGTGCCCAACAACCCATTTCCACCGCCACTCATATTCATAAAACTCACAATCTCGTTCAAAGACTGCAGCCTGTGGCTGAGCTCAGCCACCTGAGCCCTCAGGATCGAATTCTCACCTTTAACGTTCAAGAGCTTCTGCGTCGCGAAGCTGACGCTGGTGATTATATCCTCGTTTGACCCGACGGAAACTCTAGCGTCGGACCCATTTGGACTTGGAGGCCCTTTTGGTAGGGTTCGGTCCATCTGATCCCATTCGGGAAAAAATCCGACAATTCGGTAGCGATTCTCGTTCGTTTCGTTGACCGAGAGGGATGTGGAGAGGATCCCTTTGATCGGCGACGTTACGGAGAGATCGGTGTCGATTGTTTTTGGGCTCTTGCTAAGGGTGGTGTCGTCGCCGTGGCCAACTTTTGGGAGCTTGTAGAGGGTGGTGTCGTGGTGGTGGTCTGGGTGTTGGAATAAGGTGAAGAAGTTGGGGAAGGAGGTGGTTTCGCGGTTGAGATTTGGACAAGAGGAGGCTTTCATTTTGGGTTGTTTTCTGAAAATGTTTTTTGATTGAAGCTTGAAACCAGGAGATGAGTGAAGTCTGCACTTGTTGAATTCGGAGAGAGAGAGAGAGAGAGAGAGAGAGAGAAAGGAGAGTTGTAGGAGTAATATTTTATCTTGTTTAATGAGAATGGAGAAAAATGATCCGGGCTATTGTAGTGCACCTCTATGTAGTACGCGTATAGGATTGTTTTGATCTTATTAATTAATGGTTCAGATTAAAAATAATTTTTTACCTGTAAAAGATATTTATTACGGTCAAAATTAAAAAGCACGTCGCAATTGTTGATTAATGAAATCGATGGTCCGTGCATCACATTACATGCATACTACACTGTGATGTACTACAGCCACTTCGGTTCCCAAAAAAAATAGTGGAGAGGCTACTGCAGTGTGGAAAAAGAATACGAGTAAATAAAGTAGAAAAAAGCACATTTTTTGGTTAGGTGTGTACATGCTTTAATAATGGTTTGGAAATTAGCAGGAAACTAGCAGTAAAGTTTCGATGATTAGGGGTGTAAGGAAACAGAACACTTTTAATAAATACCAGAAGAAATTAAATAGCCATCCTGTTTGGGTAACTTATTTATGTCACCATTCTAACGGGTTTGAATCATTAAGTTGACATCCTCAAATTCAAATAAATCCCAAATTACCCTTTCTTTATCCTTATTTTCTAAATATTTTCTAATTTATCTCAATTTTAAAGTCTCCTAATCCCCTTGAAACTCTCCTCCCTGTACGCACAATCCCCCCACCCTCAAATATCCTCCCGATCTCACATATCCTCTCTTAAATTCCTTTCTCGATCAAAACCAATAACTTTTGGCTTCCTCCTCTCCACCATTAATCCACCCAATCTCAAACCTCAAATCACCGCCGCCACTTCCATCGCCACCCCAGCCTTCTGCGCTTTCTTCTCCAACATCACCGACACAGTCCGCCACGGCTTTTCATAGCACTGCCCCTGTTCCGAACTTGTTGACCGCTTCGCCTTCTCCATGCCCGATCCGCTCTCCGACGCCACCCACCACATCCGCAAGAACTACTACTACTTTCGCGTCAACTACCCTGACAAGTCGGAAGGTGCCCTTGCTGCCAAGTTCCTCTCCTTCCTCTCCGGTCCCGCCTCGAACGATTCTGCAGTCGCCACGTCTGACGAGCAGGGTGGTTTGGGTAAATTTGTTGTTGTGTTCAATTTATATTGTGACCAAACCATTGAATGAGATTCTCAACAAGGGAGTGTAATATATGTGTTATTTGTGTGATTTTTCAAGAAAGTTGTGATTTTTCTCAGTTCTATGTAGATCGTTTTGACCTGATTTTGATTTTTAGTTTGGCGATATCCATTTAAATTCGTGCATCTATTCCATCCAAACATGATTAAATGGTAATTTGCAAAAACCTGTCATGATTTTCATGATATTTGATGTATTGTGTATGGTTGATTTCATGATGGTTTTGCAGAAATATGTCATAATTTCCATGATGTATATGTTGAATATATTTCTGTCATGATTTTTCGTCATCCATTGTTGTTACCGAGTTTCGTCCAAACTTGATTAAATGATAATTTGCATAAGTATGTCTTGATTTTCATTATTTTTTTTTCATAATGTGTGTGGCTGAAATTAATACCTAAGTATATCAATTTTAGGTATTATGTTTTCCAATTTTTGTCATGTTTGTGAATTGATGATGTTTTGTTCATCTACCTCGATTGAAACCTACACTTCTCAAAATTTGTCATGTTTTTTGATTTTTGTCATGTTTTTGTTTTGATTATGTTTTGTCATCTATCTCGATCGAAACCTACACTTCTCAAAACTTGCTATGTTTTCCGATTTTGTCATATTTTTTAATTGATCTGGTTTTGTTCATCTACCTCGATCAGGTTTTATCATGTTTTCTGAATTAATCACATTTTCTGGCTTACATATTTGTTTTTGTAAGAGCCGTATTTTCTTGTTAGATGTTAGGGGAATGAAGAAAATTCAAAAGATTAGGTGAGAGAAATGTTTGAAAGAGGAGAAAGAATTGAGATAATTAGAAAAGATAAAAAAAAAAAAAAAGAAGAGAGAGAAAGATTTGAAAATTTGGGAGAAAGAAAGGGTAGTTTAGGATTTAATTGAATTTGAGGATGGAAAGATAAGTATTTAAACACATTAGGATGAATACCTAAATAAGTATGGTAAAAAGGATGGCTAATTAAGTTCCCCTTAATACTAATGGTTTGAAAATTAGCTGGAAAGTTCGCGAAAAAGGAGTGTAACAAAATAGGACGCGTTACATAGTTATTTGGAATTTGGAAGGAGAGTACCGGACGGATCCTCTACGAGGATTTCTCTACAAAGATCGCGTGAGGCAGAGCTATACGTACCATTCCATTAATGAAGAGATTCAAATCCACATGGTTGACAGGCTCTCGTAAATCCAGACAACGTCGTTTGGGAGTTAGCAATTCTCTGAATAATTTTGTTCTGAGCCAGAGAATTTGTTGACTGCCAATTTATTGCTGCTTCTGCTGCTGATACTGCTTTGGTACTACCATCAGGGAGAATGGTAGTAGAGTTTGGAATTTTATGCCGATTGGTCGTCCTTTCTTGGAAATTATGAAATTCCAAAGGAGAAAAATCTGCTTCAGTCCAAGAAGAAGATGAGGTGAACATAAACATCCACTCGGTTGACTTGACGAATCATCATCAGATGGGGGTTGAGGAGGAGGTGGAGATTTACAAGGAGTGGAAGGTGACAAAGGACATATGGAACATGGACATGGATCTTCAAAGTCCTCATCATCTTCTAAGAGACTGTCTTCTAGACATTCATCACAATTACAGGCATCAAAATAACAATGATCTATTTTTGGATTTTTGAAATAGAAGACTGGAAGGCCATTGGGATCAAAATATTTAATTGGAGGGCCAGGCCTAGAACCATCCACAAACATGTTAATTCTTGAGGGAAAAATGACAGGATGGGTGGAGGCTAAGGAAGAGGTTTCTTTTGGAAAAGAAATCTCCACTGTACCATCTGGTTTTGAAATGAAAGTTGGATTTGAGAATTGGACAGGTATAGGCTTGTTTTGATTTTTCTCATAAGCTGTAACCCAAGATTCTGGGAGAAGCTTGAGAAGTTCAGAACGGAAAATCTGTCGTGGAACATGGACACATGAAGCTTGGTGAGGTGCATTAACAGTTAGGAAAATGGCTTCATCTGTGGAGGACGGTAAGGACATGTCAAATACATGATTTTGAAGACGATAGGCCATTTGGTAGTGAAGGGTTGCTGCATATGTGGAAGAGATTTGAGAGGCACCACCAATTTGAACTTGGACCTTCAAGGCGAATAGCAGATGAGGATCTGCTAATGGCATGTTAAAGTTGGGGTAGAAGGTAAAAATCACAATTCCAGCATTGAGGGTGGTTTGGACTGTAGCGATACGTGCGTGCTGATACTGTAGAAATCTGGTATCAACCAGAGCAAGTCTGGAAGTAACAGGCAAACCTTTTCTGCCATAAAAAGTAACAGCAAGTTGGATTGCACCAAAGTGTAGATGGGTAAATCCTTATTGTTGCCAAAGGCGAGGCAAATCAACCGGGATTTCCAAAGGTAAAAGTTGTTCAGCTTTTGTAGTTGCTATGAAGCATTGATCAAATTTAGAGGCTTGAACATATTCTTTTACGGACGTTGAGAGTTTTGTGTAGAAAAGTTGGATAACGGTCTTCTTTACAGAAGTCTGTGGTCTGACAAAAGCGTTATAAGAATTTACTATGCAAAACAGTGTCCAAATAAGACAGTAAGAGACAAAATGGCGAGCTCTTTGGGATGATGATCTTAAAGATGCTGATGTCGAATCTCTTTTTTCTATCGACAATGAAACAACAAATGAAGCAGTCTTTGCCTTCACTTTTGATGATTCAGTTGATTCATCAGAATCAGATGACAAACTTTATGAGATTCATACTTGGTGCACTGCTGCTATGCTCTCTTCTAATGCTACACTCAGTGATGTCATTACTAAGTGTACAACAAAATTTTTTTGCCGTCTACGTCAATGGTACTTAGCTCTGAGTGAGTACCGACAGCTACAATTTAAACAATTGTCAACCCTTGATCAATTCATCTCAGTCTTGCATACTGAGTTTCTTGGTGACCACAACAACACAAAAGAGTTTGTTCGAGAAGAATATCTCAGCATGAAATGCTGTTCATTCAAAAGGAAAGATCTTGAGATTCATCATGACCGTATGTCTCAGAGATTTTATATTCTCAACGGCATGGATGATGTCAATCTCAAATAAGCCTTTCTCAATTCCCTTCCTGAACCATTGGGAAATGAGAGAGAATTCCTAGCGGAGTGATGGCCATCGTTACCTGCTTGTCTGACAACAACTGGTTCAAGCCCTTTGCTTCAGCTTCTCTACCGGTTGAAAGTTGAAACGATGAGGAGTTTCTTGGAAAACTTTTATGGACCAAAGACTTTTTCAGTCGGGATGACTCCTGTTAGGACATTTTGGTTGTTTTATGCTCTGAGAATATAGTTACTTAAATCATTGTCGCCATGATTTTCTTCCCTCGGTTGGTAATTGATTTTGACACTTTACTTTTTAGTAATCACACTCACATAAATATTAGAGTGTGATTATCAATATTTAGAATGTCAAAATCAATTCTCTTTTTTATTTAGATTAAAGAGAGAGAGAGGGTAGAAAGGTACAAAGAAAAATATCCCTATCAACCTGGGCAACGAAAGTAGAAGTTGTGGGGGAAGCTACTTTATTTTTATTTCGTTTTCTTCCTTTACCTAAAAAAAAATTAAAAAATTAAGGCATAAAGAAAATTTTGCCAAAATTTCTCCATTCTTTTCTTTTGATCAACGTACTTTATGTATTGTAATTAAGTTTTAAATCAATCAACCATGACCCAGAAACTAATAACAATTTGATAACCATCATAAAAAGTTAAAGCACCAACAAGACCACTATTTGGTCTTGAAAAGTGGAAACCATATGATAGTCTATGATAAAAAAAAAAAAAAAAAAAAACGGTCGATGATCAAAAAGATTTATTTTTTTATAACCTCGACTTATCCACTAGCTGTCAACAGGGGATCCATTTAAAGTCGGAACAAAATTTCGTATGAATTCATTCTGAAGAATTGATATTCAAAGTTCCGTATGTTTTTAGGTGATAGTAAAGTTCCGTATGCTTTGATTTGTCTTCGAAGACTGGCAAGTTAATTAGGAGGTCTTATTCAGGATGATGAGGGACAGTGGGTGATTGGTTTTCACCGTAACCACCTCAGTCACGCCGGCCACCTCCAGTTGTTCAGTGGAATGTTGGGCTATCAGAAAAGGTCTCAAGCTTGCTTTTGCTTTGGACAGACACTTGAAAGGAATTGTGGAAACCGACTCATTGGCGGCATTGCATCAGAATCAAGAGCATTGCATAACAATGGGTCCGCATTGCATCAGAAGAACAGCTCAACACGAAGATGGGTGTCGGTGGATATATGACAGTGGGCTAATAAGTTATGTACAGCTTTTTGTTATTTAAATAAGGGGTGGAGCTATGTTGGGATCCAGTTATGTACAGTTTTTTGTTATTTAATTCAGGAGCGGAGCTACATGGAGCCCGGTTATTTACAGCTTTTTGTTATTTAAATCAGGGGCGGAGCTACCTTGGGGGCCGAGGGGGCCCGGCTCTCTGAGTGTTCGAGTTTTAAAAATTTTAGTTTGTATATATATACCTGAATTTGGATATTATTGATAATTATTTGTGTATAACTACTTATAATCCTAATAATTTTGGTTTGGTTTTGATAAAAAACTGGTTATTTTACATTCCCATCTCTCAATTTCTTTTATAAATAAAAAAATAAGCACGTAACCTAAGAAAAAAAATAAAATGGTTAGTATACTTTAACTACGTTATGCTGGAATCATTTCAATATTTAAATATAATGCATTGGAAAGCAAAAGTCTTATAATATAATAAGTGTATGTTCCAATAAAAAATATATGTCTGTTAAGCCGGCCTCCGAGTTCAAAATCTTGGTTCCGCCACAGATTGAAATATGTCAAGTTATTTCCCCTAACCTATAGCTATAAGTTGTAGATGATATATGGGTGAGTGAAGAAAAAAAAAATAGAAGGAAAGATGAAGAGGAAGAAATTGTGAATTAGTGTGATATGACAAAATGCAATAACTTGTAATCTAAATTTTTTAATGAAAATCCCCCCTAAGTATAATATTGTACTCAATTTGCATTTGGCGAGCAAGGAGAAATTGGGGTAGATTTCACAGTTGGATATATTACGTGGTGACAATCAGAGGAGGAAAAAACCAAAAACCAAAATCTCACGGCGGTTCGAGTCGTGCTAACAATGCTCTCACGAACTTGGTTCTCTTGTGAAGCCCGCGGCTGTGGTCTATTAGCCTTTGGTGGGGCGGTAGTTGCTATGGCTCTTTAGTCTCTTTCGGAACCATTGCGGATCTGGAGTTCCTATGATCTAGTCCAAGGGAGGGTAGCTATGCCCGGTCACCCCCTCCTCCACCCTGTTTGCTTAGCAATTTGTATGAGAATTTCTCTCTTTACTCTTTAAACTATCATAAGTCCATAATATCACAAGTCCATTTGTATGTGGAAATTAAGAAGACAGATAATTGAGTTGAACGAGATGAAAAAATTATTATTCAAAATATTAACAAGTTTGATGTTTTAAACATGCCTATCTCGAATAGTTTGAATATATTTTTTATAACCGAAAGAAGTGGAACCAATTTACGCATAGTTCGATAAATTCATGAAACACCAATCTCACGACCTACATACAAACGGGGGCCAAAGTAAAGCCGGAAAAAATTCCTCATGGACCTTGACAAGCTTTGATTGTTCTAGACATTATAAGTTGAATAAAGTAATAGCTCGTTCATACTTGGTTAACAAGCTTCGAAAAACACTCAAGCTGGTTTACTTATTTATTTATGTAACAAATGATTCCAGAATGAGATTTTATCGATTGACCACAACTTCAAATTCAAGTAGTTTAACTCTAAGAGGTAGCTCAAGTGGTAACATGGATGAGCTGTAAACTCAGACATTCTGAGTTTGAAACTTGACAATCTCTTACTTATTCCCCAGTCCAAGTATGGATGATCCATTTTTTACCAGACCAGAGACAAAAATAATTAAAGTGCGCGCGAGCTAGCTCAAAACATTCCTGAAAAAAGAATTCAAGTAATTTTGTTCGATTTGTTAGCATGACCAAAATTCATGGCTATTATGCCACGGTATTCAACTTAAAATAACCCCAAGGACGTTTTGGTAAGTTAACAATTCTGTTGTCTTTATCACAGAGAGAGAGAGAGAGAGAGAGAGAGAGAGAGACCCTTATCTTGTTAGTGGATACTGCTGCCTCAGCTTGGATTCTTTAATCCCAACATCACATAACTCTCTTGCTTCAACTCCTCCCAGTTGCTTCTCAATCCAGTTATTTAGCTTCCAAGAGCTTGAAATTCCTAAAGGAAAATGGCCAACTCACTCTGTTCCACACCCCTTACCTCCATCAAAATCCCTTCCCAACCAGGTAATATTACCCCATACATCTCTGTATTTGTTATTGACATATCTTGCTTCTAATTTTTTTTTCTTCAGTTCAAAAAAACTTTTCTTTTTCTTGATATAGCATCTTTATTCAAATGGGTATTTTTGGTTGTAGGGTTTATTGCTGGCAATTCTACTGCTCGAAAGGTTATTTGGATCAATGATACAACTCGGAACTGTAAAACTGTAAAGTTGCAATCTTTTCAGGCTAAGGTAATCTTTGTTTGATACAATATGTTGAGAGGACATTATGTAGCTAGCAGAGTCTTAATTTGAAGTGAAGTGCCATAATTTTGGAACAATATTGGTAATTGGCTCGTACCCATTTGTTTATCTGATATTTTGGACTAGGAGTGGATTCAGGGACGGAGCTAGGATTTATCGGGATTGGAGGCAGAAACTTAGAACTTGGAATTTCACCTATTTACGTGGTTGAATTTTTGAGTTTTCCATACAAAAATTTGAATCCAAGCATGCAATTCAAGGAATAATCTATTCCTACTTTCCAAAACATTCATACACGTATAAAATGAAGTAATTTTTTCCACTATACAGCCGCTTTTATTTTATTTACTGAAGTTTCAAGGAACCGATATAGCACATTATGAACATTTAGTGTTTATTTTACACTGTATATAAGGTGACTTTAGCAAATTTGGGGGTGGCCTGGGCCTCCCCACCGGCCTTGCCTTTGCCTCCATCCCTGGATGGAATGGTTGGGCTGCTGAGTTATCAATATGAAGAGATGAGAAAGAGTATGTTAAAAAATGGCACTTAATTTTCTGATACTGGGAGAGGAAGAAAGGGATAGCACAGATTAAGTTGTAGAGGAATATTTAAGATTGATTTCCAGGGAAGCTTTTCCTTGACATCGCAAGAATCTATTGTCTCACGATGAGGAAGAAAGGGATAGCACAGATTGAGTTGTAGACTCTCACCATTATACTTCAAATTTGTGGCTAAATGTTTACGGATTCTGGAGGAGCAAGCGGTGCTAGAGAAAGGATGACTGGAATGATGCCCTTTTGAGCTATATATACTGCACCCACGGAGTCCTATGGTTCAACTAATTGAAAAATGTTATAATTTGGCTGTGATTCCTATGGTTTGATTATTTGAAAATTGTTATAATTTGGCTGTGAATTTGCATTTTTCATTGTAAGTATACATAGGTGAGGACAACAAGGGATATAACATGAGACCGTGAGAGGGGACCAAAATATGGAGTGGGACCAGTAGGAAGACAGGACGCAACATATTTCTGTTGAAATTCTTTTGTCAATTATTCAATGTTGCCTCAATCAGATTAAGATAAGGGAGAACTGTCTGACACGTTTTTTGAACTCAAAGGGAACTGGTTATTGCTTCAATGAGGGGTAAAATGTAATAAAAGATGCATTTACTGATTAAACATTGACGATAGGGCTTGCTTGGGTTGACTTTATTGGTGATGACTGATGAGATTGCAGTGTGGGGCTACGGCATGTGGAATTTGAGAAAAACTCATTCATGGGCCTCTGTGAATAAGTTTTTACGGAGCGCGATCTCGGCCGTCCGAAGCCAAAATGGACGCGCGAGATTGAGCCGCTCCGTGAATAAGTTTCTCTCATGGAATTTCTCTTATTCTTTTGTTGTTATTGTTATTTTAGTTCGTTCTGTGTGGACTTCAAAAGTATTGCTGATTATACAGGCTGCAGATGGCGACAAAAGCACTACCAAGACGAATAGCATAGTTTGTGCTGATTGCGATGGAAATGGTAAGTTTAATGATAGCAAACTAATGACTGCTTTGTGTTACATTAACTTTTTGAATCGTTTGATATGACATCCGTGATCGTTGACATTAATTCTTTCAGCAATTTGATCTATAGGCTGAAGACGAAATTTGATTTGTTATCTTCTAGACTTCTAATGATTTAACAGAGTTATTAAATAAATGCAGTTGGAACAAATTTCAGGGACATTGTTTATGATCTTTTGGTTCAGAGGGCTAAGGTTCTTGTGTGTTGAGGATATACTAGAAGATTATTGGATTCAGAGAGCTTAGGTATTGTTGTGTTGGGGAAATACTAGACAATAGTTTGATTTGGAGGGCTTAGGTTTCAATGTTTTGAGATGAAATCGTGTTCTACATTTGGCCTACACTCACTTGCCTTTCTCGTTGGCACCATTACTAGTCTAACGTGTGTATTAGTCTTTCAGTTGAGTTGCTTTTCTCCATGTACCGATGTACCGAGTGGTCCTTGTTGCTCTCAGGCACCGGATCTTCTCTCGAAATACACATTTTTGAGATTCCCATACCATCTTGTTGCTGAGAGTGACTCGGTACATGGGTACAGCAAAAAAGTGGGTAGAGAGGATCCTTGGCCCTTATTCAACTGCTCGTTTTTGAATGATCTACTTCTCAACAAACATAAGCTCCTATGGGCTATCCACTTGATAGATTCTACCCAATTGTCAGGTGCTCTACTGTGTCCAGAATGTCAAGGTGCTGGAGTCAATCCTGAAGATAAACGTAATGGACAATTTAAAGCTGGCGGACTATGCTGGCTGTGCAGGTAATTATATTTTCCTTCTCCCATTTCGTCATTTTTTGATTCCATCGCTGCCTGGGAGAATCGGTCAGGGACTCAGACTTATGGTTAGATTTTCTGTTCGACACTTTTTGGTTCTGCTGAGAATTAAAATCACATGGATATTAATTGTGAAACTTAGGAAAGCAATTGGCATAAAATTGGCTGAAATTGTAAGTTGGTGCAGACGAATATGGGTTTCCATTTTGCTGGATTTGAGAAAATTCCATCCGGGAAATAGCTCTAGTAATTTTCCACGTGATCATGTTTACAGATGAGAGACAACTTCATCTAACAACTGATCTAGAATATAGACCATCTGCATTCTATAATGCATTAAAAACTGTCCTTGCGGAATCCATTGAAAAATATGTCTCGTAAATTCTCTTGCTGTGACTGTTCTTTCCCAAGTGTAGGTTCCATTGTTTTAAAGATATATCATGAATCAGTGGATCTTCATATTTGCTATTTACTTGATAATAACAACTGACCCTAGCAGCTTATATAACATTCTGGCAATAAAGTGGCCGAAGTTAAGAGTTGTTTCTACTTAATATTTTGAAAACAAGCACCTTTATTTGGAAAGAACCAGATCTGGGTTTTGTGGGATACAAATTCCTTTTGTAAATTCCGCAGTAAGGGTATTGGCTTTTCAACTATTGCAGCACATTCGGGCTCTTACTATTCGATCTCTGATCTCTTTACTCAAACTCCAGCCCTTGCTCAAAATTTTACTCAAACTCAAAGCCGAATAGAAACCCCTTTTCAAACTCACCCTATTCTTTGATTCAAAACGTATGCCCAAGCCAAATCTATAGCGAAACTTATGAAGGCCATTTTGTGTCTGAGAAATTCACAACTATTTCATCTCACTAAAGCTTTACTGAAATCTATGTATATGCTTAGACTTGAGTTTGTTGATTAGTGTGTTTCATATCAATTCAAGCTTTTACTCAAACTCTTACTCGAACTTTCTGAGTAGAAGTATCAGTAAGGGATTGAGACGCCTTTATTTATCATTTTGCATTCGCAGAGGCAAGCGAGACATTTTGTGCGGGAATTGTAATGGAGCTGGCTTTATGGGTGGATTCATGAGCACCTTCGACAGTTAGGATATCAGAAGTTCTTAGGATGTGGCTGTTCGTCGACGACTTGTACTGTAACTTAAGACGAATTTGTTGGACAATTTTCCCTCTGTTTGTTTGTATATTTCTGGTGGCAATGCCATGCATCAGCTTAGCATCCAAAAATTGCTTAGATACTTCTGATTGGTTATGGAGATTCGAATAAACCAATCCGAAAATTGTTGTTTTGGTTCTATGCTGTTTCATATTGCTACAATCGTGGTTACATCACATATTACGTTTGGCCATTTTTAGCTCTGTAAAGGAGTTGGAATCCTGAATCAAGGACTTTAGTTAGTTTACCATTGTTGGAACTGACGACCCTGCACACCGATGATCAAATGCCACTGGGACCCGAAGAAAAAATTGTTGGAGAATGCCTTGAATTTGTCGCAATAGCGATAGCAGCAGAAGAAACTAAAATCGGAAGCATTCTGGTTTTCTGGTCCGGACCAGCGGGACAGATTTTCTGCATTTTGTTATTTTGTTCCAGATTTTTGTGACCTATTATAAATAGGGGTCTTGGGGCTGCTATGGTTTAATGGTTCTTTTGTTCAAGGGGCTTAGATATTAGGGTTTTGTTCATCGGGTTCTACTAAGAGTTTGTGTCTCCCTTTTGGGTTCTACTAAGAGCTTTGGTCTCCCTTTTGGGTTCTACCAAAGATTTGTTCATAGATATCTGTTGGGTGCTTCAAATAGAGTTACAGGTATAGTGAGCTCTTTGTTTCTTTCTCCATTTATAGTGAATCCTCTTGCTCTTTTTTTCCATGGAGTACGTTCTTACTTTGTGCTTGAGTGGAACCATGTATATCTTTGTGTTTTTATTTATCACTTATTAATTTGTTATATTCTCAATTTTATTTTCGGCACAGCCAAAATAACAACCTGAGATTGGCTTGATGCAAAACAAGGTAAAATGGCTTGATGCAAAACAAGATAAAATACCCATAAAAAAGCACCCACAAAAAGCATCCTAAACTACCTCCCCAAAATAGAAAACATTAATACGAAGCTAACTTGGCTCTATAATGCTCCCCATCTATTTCTTCCATTTGTTCAATCCTTCTAATCACTTCCTCCTCCTCACCATCATAGCCAAAACCTAGTTTCGTCTCGAATTCTCAAACTGCTCGAGCCTCATCGAGAGCCCAAACTGCTTGAGCCTCATCAAGAATGATTCTACTTCTATTATTAATTCCTTCAGATTTTTTTTTTGAAACGGCAAAAAAAAAATCATTAATTTTGAAATTGTTACAAGACTAATAGGAGCAAGGAAACAGCATCATGTTCAAATGAATAATTCTGCCTAATCCGAGATCCAAAACCTCCAATTGGCAAGAAACCAATCAAAGGACACCCATATTGAATTTTCATCTGCCTCTCTTTCACTCGAGGAGCCAATGGTAATTTACGTTCACTAGATCAGCAAATATATTTTCCAACAACGCATGGTGTCTGAACCATCTAACACACACTTATTCATGAATTGACCCCACAAGAGTTCATCGTCATATAAGTTTGTTTGCCTCGTCATATAAGTTTGTTTGCCTCTCTGGCCAAGTTATTAAAGATAAAAGATATGCATTATTGTGCTGTTTGGATGCTTAATGGGAATCAAATGTATAAAACCACAACTCCTGGATTGAGGAAAATACCGATGCCGATGTGAGGAAACCAACTCAGACAAACTATTTGAGATTGACATTGAAGAACGGATCTTTGAGATTGATGTTGTTGTGCTATATAGCACCAAAGACACAAAAGAACGGATCTTTGAGATTGACATTGAAGAATCACAAGAAGAAAAATGTGGATATATTTTTGTGTGCTCCCAGTGCAACTTCCGCTGGTAAATCTGTCCCTGTAGTAGCAATATTTGCAACAAAACAGTGACAAACCTTAAAAGCATATTTGCAAGATGCGATAGATACCACATTCTCAAAGAGTTTCTTTAATTTTTTAACTTTGTATCCGTCGGATTGAATGCATTTCTTAATTATAAACCTATAATCTATATCCTAGTTACACGTTTCCTAATAAATCCTTAAATATATATCCCTTTCCTTAATTTTGTTCCATTTTCCGAATTTGAGTAAATCAATTGACCCTATTCAACAATGTAAACGTTTTGAAACATTTCTGAAATGTTTCTCTGTTCTTTTTTCCAATTGATTTTCCCATTTCCAATTGATTTCTACAACTCATCACCACCTCTCTCTCTCTCTCTCTCTCTCTCTCTCTCTCTCTCTCTCTCTCTCTCTCTCTCTCTCTCTCTCTCTCTCTCTCTCTCTCTCTCTCTCAAATGCAGGACCTTTCAGAAGTTACCACAACCATCGCCACCAGCACCATCGTACACCACCGCAAACCACAAACCACCATCGTCGGCAACAACAACCACAAGTCCTTCATTGTCGGTCGTTTTCTCAATTAGGTTTCTTTCTTTATATATATTTTTTTCTCGATTTCTCTTACTTCTAAATAATTTCCTACTTGATTCCCTACCAACTGTAATTTTTTGGACGCTTTTGTAGTAATCTGCAGAGAAGGTTTGATTCACTTAAAAATACCACAATGTAAGTTTTGATATGATAAGTTCAACCTTTTCTTATGGGGATTGCATTGTTCTATTTTGAGTTGAGTTGAGTTGTGTTGTGTTGGTTTCGTTAGGGATTTATTTTGACCATAGTACTTACGCAGAGCATTCCTCTCTCATTTACCCGTTCGTGTTTACCAACGTTGGCTCCTCCACAACCGGAGCCGCATACCTCAGCTCCGAATAAATAGTAACTACTGTGGTATCTATAGCATTTTTTACTTATTCGCTAAATCTCATGTTCTCTCTATTTATCTCAATGTTTGTCTAATTTTGAGTTTTGTTTCATTTTCTTTTTAGCTTGGAAGGCACTCCATTAATGGTGGGAAAGCTTTTTCACCTTAAGTGTTTATTGTTCAATTAAAGAGGGTTAATAACTCTTACAAAAAGGTTATATCCTTACCTCTTTTTTCAGTAGGCAAGTTTCACGACCTCTCTCTATGTTGATTTACCTTCGGTAAAGTGCACAGATTTAGCGGCGGCATTATCCGTGAGGTTTGTGCCCGAATTCTCTCACTCCCTCACTCAATCCCTCTCTGCGACAGCGTTGTCCATGGAAAAATCACTCACACTAGATCGATCCATTTGTATATGTCGTACAATACCTCACTATTATATACTCCATCAATTTTCTTAAACTCAGATCTAAATGCAAAATATACAAGTAAAAAAGTGACTTTTCCGAATTTTTTACTACCCTTCGAGACTTTTTGTTACCTTGAACCCATATTGTTGCGCCGATTAAAAAAAAATGCTAAATACACATTCTATTCTTCGTCTACCAGAAACAAATGGAATCTCTTAGTTTGGTGATATTTGCTTATGTCCTGGTTTTTGGGTGGTACTTAGACCTAATTCTTTTGCAAGTGTGTGTGGGCTTTTCATGAATGAAAATATATAAGTTTTCCTTCGATAAAAAGTAAACTCCAATCATGGGTTGTGTTGAGAATGGCCAAATATGTATCTGGATTCACATTACTCTCCAAAAGGACACAGTTTCAAAAACAAAAAGAGAAAACGGAAAAGGAGGTATTACAACCAACGACCTACATCCCAAATTTTATTTTCTGTTTCATTTTATTGCCTGTTAGTATTCCCATGACATATTTGCTTATGTTTGAATTATTTTTACTACAACTTTTATGCATTTTTAAAGGGTGTTTTGAATTGATGTGTGCCATAATTATTTATGTAGTTGATTAGAGATAAACTATGTTTAAAACATATTTAACTATTAGTCGGCTTGGTTGGCAAGGTGATCAGCAACATTCATTTAATATATGGAATTTTTTTCAAGTACTATTATGCATTATGTAGTTGCCATGAAAAGAGTTTATGCATGTTAACCCCAATACAGCTTAGGATCGATATATAGCATGGGTTGTTGTGCAGTCCGAATTTTGCGAATGGGGTCTTGGCCTTCAAAAGGTTAGAGGGACAAAACTGAATAATTAGTTGAATATCAAATTTGAGCCGTGCCTTCAAGCACGAGTATGCACTAGTTATATTAAATGCAAAAACAATTTCAAAATTAATCCAACGGGCACGATATTTTCGTGCGAAGCACGCACATTTCAAAATTATCTGTGGGGATTGATATTTTAGGGTTGAGATGAAACTGAACCTAAAAAATAGGGCCGGCCTCTAATTTTCTATATAAAAATAAATAAAATCCTATAATGAGCCGGCTCAGTTTACAAAACTCTACACAAGCGGCCCACTAAGAAAGCCCATACCCTAGACCCTACACAAACGAACGGCCAAACTAAGCCAGCCCATACCCTAACCAAGCAACCCAATATACTTACTTCGAAAAAACAAACAAATCTACAGTAGGGTTCACTATTCACAACCACAACCTCTGAAATTTCGATCCCGATCAACCACAGTCGCCGCCAACCTGAAATTTCGATCACGATGGCGGCGCCTTCCAATCCGGCGACCATAGACGCTTTGCTCGACGTCATCCGCGGTGTCCTCACTGCCGATACGCTCACCAACCCTCCTGTTCCTGTTCCTCAAGGCCAAGCCCATATCGCTCCTCCCGTTCCTCCTGCCAATGATGTGAGAGAGCACGATAATGAACTGAATGCACACGAAAGGCTAAGAGATTTTACTGTTGCGATGAATGATGTCGAAATAGCAAAAGCTCGCACCATAGAATCAAAAAGGAATCTGTTTATTTATGCGGATGAACTATTGAAGAAGCATACGATTCCAATTGTTAGTACTTTTAACGTGGCATATGTTCGGAGGTTGTGGACGGATTGGGGTTGGCGCGGTCAAGTGATCTATCCGACGGAACCAGCCGATTTCTTGACACAAGGTCAAGCACACCCTACATTGGAGGAAGTCACGGATATGGTAAGGCGATTAAACATTTTTCCATTAAGCACGGTGGATTTGGGACAATATGACCGGCAAGAACTAATTGCAACACGTCAAACCTTGACTGTTTATGGTTATTGGTGTGCCGAAGTTAATAGCCGTCTCCATGAAGAAGCAATTAGGGAGACACAGTTCCGTGACGCCGGTATTAGACTATTTAGTCAGACATGTCTTCCCGTGGTTAACGAAGCGGACGTGTTATCCTCAGAAGGTTGAGGCTGAATTTGGTTGCATCCTATACCCAATGTATTCGCGTGATTATACCAGTTGCAGTGATTATACCAGTTTCAGAAATGTCGAACAACATCAACATGTTAGGGCATGGACAGAGGCAAACAGCTTTTGGATTTGATGATTTGATGAGGATACAACGAGAATAGGTAGAGCCGATGAGGGGATACGTAGAAGATATTTGTAACCAGTTAGAAGATTTACTATCTTTGTAGAATGCTGAAATTGTTATTAATTTTTCTTGCGTTGCTATCTATACGTAGAGGATGCTTGTTACTTGTGACAAGAATTACTATCTATCTTTGTAGTCCGTTGAATTAATAGGACTTCGTGGTTTATTAGTACTGAAATTGATAGTAAATTTTCTTGCAGTGACATCTATTTTGTAGTGTTTTTGGATGATTGAGTGAAAGTTTATGAGAGATGCTTTTTACTTGGGTGTATGTGTCTATTTTTTGTTTCCTTTTCAGGATTGCCATAATTTGTTTTGTTGTTTTTTTTTTTTTTTTAATACTATCTCTATATTTGTTGTGTCAAATCCTGCATTAAGGCAGGAAATAGTTTTGAACCATGGATAGTTTCTGGCTCCCTAATAATGGATGGATGATGGCGTTACTTCCCTCTGAAATATGAATTTAGGAAGAATTAGATGATATCTTTCGGGAATGGCTTAAAGGAACTATTTTATGACAAGAATGACGAAGCGGTAAAATCTTGGCAGAATCATTATGATGATGTGGCCATCGGTAGGTTTTTTTTTCCCTGTATCAGTTTATCGTTTGAGTTATGGAGATGAATATCCCTCATATTTAACAATATCATTTGTTAGGTTACTTGATCGTGAACAGATTGGAGCCGAAGGGGCTAATTTGGATGAAGCAGAAGAAGATGGATTCTTGAAGCTCTTTTAAGGTTTGTCACTGTTTTGTTGCAAATATTGCTACTACTGAACCACCTGAAGGGACAGGTGCATGTTGGGACAGATTTACCAGCGGAAGTTGCACTGGGAGCACACAAAGATATATCCACATTCTTCTATTCTTGAACCAGCGGAAGTTGCACTGGGGGCACACAAAGATATATCCACATTCTTCTATTCTTGAGATTGACATTGGAGAATCACAAGAAGAAAAATTGAGCAATACTACTCTAGGTTCCAGTGAGGATATATATGGTCAAAGCTTTCCACAATATATATATATATAGCACCAAAGACACAAAAGGAAACATAATCTCAGCGTATCTAATAAAATTCAGTGGCGGAGGAAGCATGGGACGAGTGGGGGCGCACTCGATTTTTTTTTTTAAATTTAAGATTTTAAAATGTATATTTTGTATTTTGTCTAGTTAACTGTGTTTCATAAATCTACTTTTAATCTTTCTACGACATGTCGAATATCATTTCATTCTCAATTTTTTTGTTTCACATTTTTGAACATTGTCGTTACACTGGCGAAATGAGATGTCTAATGTGAAAAATAGCAGTTACTTACTAATTGGAACTCTCTAATGCATAATGTCCAAATTCAAAAATGCCTAAATCATGGGCTATACGTTTTGTACTTCAGCAATTATTAACAATGGGAGCAATATTGCTAAATATTGTACAGTGAATTGCTCTTAGACTTGATACGTTGAGACAATTCAAGCAATACAATTATTTTTATATTCTATATAGTTTACTATATTAATAAATATGTTTGGTTTTTTAATTCTTAGTACAAACGTTTTAACGTTGCTAAGTAAGCAATTTTTTGGTTGAAATGTGTTTAAAAAATGCCCCCACTTACGTAAATTGCTGGCTACCTAGAACTAATACTTTCGCGTTCCAGTCTCCAAAAACCAATATGATCGATATATATGAGCTTGCATTCCGTTTACGTTCCCATCAAAAGGCCAGACGACTAATAATGTCGTTGTCTCGTGATATCACGGTAAAAGCCCAAACCCAATCTTTAACATGAGCCTTGCATTTGGCCACCCGCCCGCCAACCAGTTCACTCGTGATATCACGGTAAAAGCCCAAACCCAATCTTTAACATGAGCCTTGCATTTGGCCACCCGCCCGCCAACCAGTTCACTCGTGATATCACGGTAAAAGCCCAAACCCAATCTTTAACATGAGCCTTGCATTCGGCCGCCCACCCGCCAACCAGTTCACTGCCGTGAAATCTCACAGTCACGTTGTCACAAGAAACCGTCATGCTGTGCCACACTCCCCTCCATGGCCTGGATTTGAGCCAACGCACTGTACCACTCACGGCCACGGTGAAGTTCACGGTCCCGTCGCCCTTCAAATCGTTGTAAATGTCGCTAACGATGACGTTATCAACGGGCAGTAATGTACCCATGGTCGCTTCCACCAACGCCTGTTCTTCCTTACACGGACGGAAAGGAGACACGGACGCGGATGGGGCCCACGCGAATTAGATAGGAACTCCGCGGTAGAGAAGGGAAACCTCGAATCGACCGTAAGAGGTCTGGTGCCATTTGGTGGGATTTTCGAACGAGAAAAGTGATTTTCCAGTCAGAATCAAGGAGAGAGGAGGGGCAGGAGGAGGTGTTGAAGCCGGCGGGCGAAACCGAGAAGGAGGAGATTTGAAACTTGGGCGAAGAATATCTTCCGATGAAATACTCGCGACCGAATACAACCAACCAAACTAACAACAGCCCACAGTAGCAGTATTCCACGATGCGATAGATACGCTTGTTAACTGGTTCATGGCCAGGGGAAGAAGAGTTGGTCGTGCTCGAGAACTGCTTCGTGCTCCTCCAGAAGTTCCATTTTTTAAGAAAGAAAGGTAAGTAAGAACATGCATGCCCATCAAATATGGAGATTCTCGTATTCTGTAAATAGAAACATAGAAGAAACGGCTTTTTGACATTTTTGGTCTCCAAAATATTTAATTGGTTCCGTTTTCGTCCTCCAAATATCAATTGCCTAGATTTAGTCCTCAACGTTTGAAATTTGAGTTTAAAAGGTCCCTGGGCCTCACGCCAGGGGCAGCCATGGTATTTCATCACCCCCTTCATTGGAGGGAAAATGTCCCGCAAAACCTGCTACACTATGCACCCTCTCTTTCCCCTAAATTCCAGGCACAAGAAAAAGAAAAACAAAACAAGTTCAAAAAAACAAAATGGAGCAAACGCAAAGGACTATACTGGTTTTCAATCTACATTTTAACACCTACATATTTCATGCGTAATATTGACTTTTCAGTTGTCTTTTAATGAATAAAAAAAAATTTGGGATACTGGCTTAGAAGCAATTTTTTTTTTGGGCAAAACAAAACCAAAATCTCTTAGACTCAACACTTTCCCTCCAAAATCAAAGCAAAATTTCCAATTTCACACTTAGAGTCAGGGGAACTCCAATCAAAGAAAAAGCCTACAAGACGAATGCAATGTCAAACAGAAAAAACAAAAACAGATGACCAAATGAGCAAGTGTAAACTAGAGCAAATGTAGCATTAGCTATGGCAGATAGAACAGATAACTGTGGCAACCACAAAACAGACCAAATCCACCATTGAATCCAAAAGTATAACAGCAATTCAAGGAGTGATAACACAAGTTCATTAAACCATTGGTGCTTACAAAAAAAGGTACCACCAAATGTTCATACATAGCCATAGCCATCAAAGTCAAACCAATTGTTCAAACAAAATAATACCAAACGTGCATCATAACATTACACCATAAACAACCACCCACCATAAGCATATATTTGTGGACCACTTGCCAAAAACCTGGCCATTGATAAGCCTATTACTAGAATTCATTTGTGCACAATTTACAAAAGATAACTATTTGTGCACCATTAACAAAAATATGCCCAGAAACAGCACCTGCAATTAGGCTATGGCCTACTTGCAAACCTTTTGTCTTTGTTTATTGCTGTGATAGTTGATGTCTGAGAGGCTTGTGTTGCTTGATCATAGTTTGTTGGGATATTGACCTGAAAATGGAAGTGTCGTGTATTTGCAAGTAACTAAATGGGATACAAATGATGCATGAATGTTACATAATAGCATGAGTAGAGGATTTATAGTTTTTTTTTTTTTTTATCCGCAATAGAGGATTTATAGTTGATGGCCTCCCATTTGTGCACCACCTCTCATTGGCATAGCAACACCAGCACCCCTCCCTCCATCCCTCAATTGCACTCCCGTCCTACCACATCTCCCTCCACCCCTCACTTGCACTGCAGTCCTACCACCTCTCCCTCCACCCCTCAACTGCACTCCAGTCCAACCACATCTCCCTCCACCCCTCAACTGCACACCAGTCCCACCACTTCTCCCTCCTCCCTTCATCTGCACTCCAGCACCACCACCTCTCATTCTCACTCCAGACCTACCACCTCTCCCTCCACCCCTCATCTGCACTCCAGTACCACCACCTTTCATTCTCATTCCAGACTTACCATCTATCTCTCCACCTCTCACCTGCACTCTAGTTCTACCACCTATCCCTCCACCCCTCACCTCCACGCCAGTCCCACCACTTCTCCCTCCACCCATCATCTGCACTCCAGTCCTACCACCCCTCCCTCTACTTCCTCCACTAGTCCAACCACCCATACCTTGCACATCTCCCCTACCACCTCCAACATCAGCACTGGTGCCAGCCCTGTCTGTATCACCATTCTCAATTGGTAAAGAACTTGTGCATGTCCTTCTATTGTGCCCATGTTTACCACTTCTCCCACATGAAACTGAATTTTGTCTGATTTTCCTCAATTTGTTTGGGTATTTTGGATTGAGGTACTCTTCTACCCCAAGGATTCTCTTCTTTTTCGGCCTTCCTTACTTTCTCCTCTGAGCTAGGGGTATAACTGGGGTAAATCCAGTCTTGAGCCATATGTTATACCCATTCATAGGGGTGACAAGTGGCTAGTAAGCATTCATGTAACTTGTCTTGGAGTACCAATGATTGACGTACCGTTTAGCTTTATCATTCTTTTCCTGGATTACAGCAATAGCATGGGGACATGGTGTCCCATTTAGGTCCCATTTCCTACAAGTGCATGTCCTTTGGTTAAGGTCAACTGTATACTGCTCCCCTTCCCCACACCATACTTGGAACTGAAGATCCCCAAACCATCTTGTTTTACATAATGCTGACTCATTCAGATATTCCTCCAACTTACTACAGCAATTGGGTAACAACTCATTGGTAAACTTTCTAATCCACTCCCTTCTAATCAACATTCTATTGCTGAAATAACATCTGATTCACTCTAGCATTTCTATTATGGGCTTTTCTTTTGCCCCCAATATTGATTTGTTAAATGCCTCACATAGGTTATTGCACACCATGTCACACTTGACAATGTTCATGAAATGAGACCTACTACAATACCTTGAGGGTTCTTCAGCCAAATAGTTATAACCTTTTGGGCTTTCAGCCTCCATCTTTTCCATGGCATCTTCAAACATGGGTACATGGCTTGCTTTAACACAAGCCCAAAACTTGTTCTCAAGTGAAACTCCTTTGAACATGTTCTAGAAATTGTTGAGCAAATGCTTAGCACAGTGTCTATGCTCTGCTCTAGGGACCTCCTCAATAATTGCAGGCAATAGACCCTACAATAAAACAATATAAGAATGAGTAAACCATGTTAAAATTGAACTAATATAACATATGACAGTGAATAAACGTGGACTGAGATACCTTTTGTTTATCATTGATGAAAGTCCACTCCTGCTCATTTCCATTTGTAATATTCAAATCCATCTTTTGTAGTGTAATAAACCATGTCTATGTGTCCTTACTCTCTGTTTCCACCACAGAGTATGCCATAGGGTACATTGCATTGTTTGGATCCACCTTTATTGCTGTTAGAAGCTGACCACTGTATTGCCCTTTCAAGTGGCAGCCATCCAAACCAATGATCTTCTTACAACCATTTAAAAAACCAATCTTTGGAGCTGCTAGAAAAATGTACAACCTATTGAACATTGGCTGCCCACTTTGTTCATCAACTGGTGCATCCATGACCACTATTGAACCTGGATTAGATCTCTTCAATTCCTCACAATAGTCCCAAAGCCTCCCATATTGTTCAAGATCAAATCCATAAGTAAGTTGGGCTGCCTTTCTCTTAGCTCTGTACAGCTGAGTCCTAGAGACATCACATTTCATTTCTTTCCTTACCCTAGCTTTGAATGCAGAAATGGGAATCCATGGATTGGCCCTCAGATCCTCCATGTACCTCATTGCTATGATGGTTGAAGTCACATTCCTATTGGAATAAGTCTTAGTACATGAGTGTGTACTAGTGTAGGTCCTCATCGTATATGAACTCTCTGCTAGGACCTTAGAGCATCCCCAATGGGGATGTAAAATAGAAGAGGTTGTATAGTTATTTTAGATGTAAAAAGTGGTTAAAAGTTGGTTAGATGTAAACTAGAACCTATGCCTATCCAATGGTGAGATGTAAAAAAAAGATGGATAATTAACTAACTTTCCATCCTCCTTAATTTTTCTCAACTTTCTTAATTCTAATTTAAGTACTACTTCCGTTGAAAAATAATTTTGGTATCCGGTAATCGAGAACTTTAAAAAAAAAATTTCCGAAAAAAAAAAAATTACTTTCGTCCCATATTTTTGTTTTTACTTATCATCCACATCAGTTACACAATTTACTTCATCCATTTACTCCTATCAATTCTCAACCACGTCATTTAATTGATTCATTTACTCCCTACTCTCAACTACACCATTTACTATAGTCATTTACTCATATCTACTTTCAACTACATCATTTACTCTCATCTACTCTCACCTACATCATTCACGCTCATCTACTCTCACCTACACCATTTACTTCAGTCATTTACTCTTATCTACTCTCAACTACACCATTTACTTACCATCTATATATACTATCCTCCCCATTATTCATTCTCACACTCAAATCTATATACAGTCTCCTCTTTCCAAAAAAATCATCATGAGCAGTTTAACCCGCAGAATATTACTGGGAGAATTTGACGGATCTTCCTCCGATGATGATGAGATTGCAATGGCGCAATTGATCATGGCCAGACAATACCGAAAATTTCAAAGAAGACGCCAACAAGGAGGTCATGTTGGTTCTACAAGTGGTCGAGCCTGGATCCCCCGTGACAGAGTTGCTGCCGACCAACGACTCAATGCTGATTACTTTTGTGAGTATCCGCTCTATGATGAAAAGTTGTTTTAGCAACGTTTTCGAATGAGTCGACCCTTATTTCACAAGATCTTGGGCAAACTTCAACAACATGACGTGTCGTTCGTCCAAAGGAATGATGCGACAGGAGCTGCAGGTCTTTCTGGTATCCAAAAGATGACAGCAGCTTTGAGGATGATGGCATATGGGACGCCTGCTGATAGTCTTGATGAGTATCTCAAGATTGGGGAAAGTACAACAGTTGACTCTCTTCAAAGCTTCTGTAGAGGCGTTATCTCTATTTTTGAAGCAGAATACCTGAGAAAACCAAATGAAGCAGATACTGCAAGGCTCCTACATGTGGGCAATCAGCGTGGTTTTCCTGGAATGCTAGGCAGCTTAGATTGTATGCATTGGCAGTGGGACAAATGTCCAACTGCTTACCACAGCTTCTTCAGTGGCCGCAGCAGAAAACCCACTATTGTACTTGAAGTAGTTGCATCGTATGATTTGTGGATTTGGCATGCTTTCTTTGGCATGCCTGGGTCATTCAACGATATCAACGTGCTTGATCAATCTCATCTCTTTGATGATCTCAGTGCCGGTGGTGCCCCTCCAACCCATTTTGTTGTTAACGGGAGTCAGTACGACATGGGGTACCACCTTGCTGATGGTATCTATCCAAAATGGGCGACTCTCGTCCAAACCATTTCTCAACCACAAGGAAGAAAGAAGCAACACTTTGCGAGGATGCAGGAGGCATGTCGCAAAGATGTTGAAAGGGCATTTGGCGTACTCCAAGCACGCTGGGCAATTGTGAGAGGACCGGCGCGATTCTGGAATGAGGAGGATCTAGGCTGCATCATGAAAACATGTGTCATTTTGCATAACATGATAATTGAAGACCAACGTGATCACGATGCTAGTGATGAAATTACTGAACTTCTTTCTTCCAACCCAATTCAAGTATCGAGAGATATCACTCCTGCATTGGTTGATTTCTTTAAAAATAACCGCAGGATTCGATCAAATGAGGCACATCATTCGCTCCGCAATGATCTTATTGAACACCTATGGGCCCGTAATGGAGATGAAGAATGAGGTTCCCGTGTCTTGTATTTCATTATCGAGTCTTGTATTTCATGATCGAGTCTTGTATGTCATTTTCTAGTCTTGTATTTCATTATCGAGTCTTGTATTTCATTATCGAGTCTTGTATTTCATTTTCGAGTCTTGTATTTCATTTTCGAGTCTTGTTTTTCATTATCGAGTATTATCGAGTCTTGTATTTCATTATCGAGTCTTGTACTTCATTATCGAGTCTTGTACTTCATTAGCTAAATAAAATGCATTTTATTATCGAATAGAACTCAACGATTACATCAAAGTCAAGATTATTACATAATTGCTAAAGACTATTACATATGACAATAAAAAATTATTACAATCAATAATTAGGAAAATCAGGAAAATAACCGTTCGAACTTGAGCTAGCCGTCCATTTAGCCAAGATTTCACCCTTGCGATACTGGTAATAAGCCTTCATTTGGGGGTCTTGAACCAAATCCAAGTCCATTTGCATAATCCTATCTTCCATCTCTTTTTCCTTTATTGCTGCCTTCCTCTCCTCAAGTGCCACCCTTCTCTCATCATTTGCTGTAGTCCTTTCCAAAGTCGCGACTCTTCTTGCTTCCATTTCAGCTCTCCTACTTTCCTTGTCAGATGTAGTTTGGTTGAATTTTTCCATCAAATTTATCCATTCACGTTCTTCATTTCCTGATTTTTTGGTCTTCAATAATTTTGCCTTTGATGCTTTACATCCAAGAGGCCTCTTTCTTAGAGACTGAACACTACCTCCACTCGTAGGATTGCTATCTTCCAATGTAGTCGCTGTGTTTGGAACTTGAGAGAAATCAGGAGAGTCTAAGTTTGGATTTTGAGAGAAATCAGGAGATAGCGGGACCGAACTTGTATCCATTTGTGAAGATCTTAGGTCGGACCGGGGTGGGGTTAAATCCGCCCACTTCATACTGTGTTCTAAGATTGCCCAGCAACAATCCAAATTGGCGAAAGGTTTAGCCTCAGTATCTTTGTAATGTCTCTTCGCTAGATCTATCTATACAAATAATAACAAAATAATTTAATTAATTATCAAAATAATAATATTAACAAATTCTTATGAAAACAAAATAATATTATTAACAAAATAATAATATTAACAAATTCTTATGAAAACAAAATAATATTATTAACAAAATAATAATACCTCATTTTGTTATGTCATTCCACTTTGATGTTGCCTTTGAATTTGCCTTAAATGTCCACGATATTTGTTGCAAGCCTGCTGGATGACTTGCCATCGAGACTTGATAGAAGCATCCGATCGTACATCACCTCCTGTGAATTCGGTATATTTTTTTGCAACCCGATCCCATAATTTAGATCGTGGTTGGTTGGTACCGATAATCGGGTCTTGACTAACGCACAAGTAAGCATTACAAATTGCTTCATCTTGATCGGAGTTGAACGATTTTCCTTTCGCACTACGACTTCCTTCTGCCATAATTGATACACTATTTTTTTTGGAGGGTGTTTGTGGAGAATGAAAATTTTTTTTGTTGTCTAAAATCCTACTAACACACATTATAAGCAAGGAAAAAAAAAATGACTGTTGGAATTTTTTTCATCTGTTGGGTCACCACCAACGGTCGGATCCTAATTAACAAAAAAAAAAAAACAAACGGTCGGAATTTGGTTTCCAACACCCAAACCCAGGCCCAACTTTACTCTTTCAGTCTTTCTAATCTTTCTTCTTTATCTGTTCTCTCTCTCTCTCTCTCTCTCTCTCTCTACGATCCCAGAACCCGCCTCCTCCCAAAAAAACCAGATGAACCCTCTCTCTCTCTCTCTCTCTCTCTCTCTCTCTCTTTCTCTACTGCAGCAGACCCATCCCCTCTCTCTCTCTCTCTCTCTCTCTCTCTCTCTCTCTCTCTCTCTCTCTCTCTCTCTCTCTTTCTCTGGTTTTGTAGAACCCAGCCCTCCTCTCCCTTTCTCTGAACCGAAGGGAAATCACAGCCGAAAGGGCATGGCCGGCGAGAGTTTCAGAAGGGCGCGCCGGCGGCATGCATCTGCGCCGTCCATGGATCGTCAAGAATCGGGGTAAGGGACGGTCATCTCCGGATTCCGGAGTATTCTACCAGATTTCGGCGTGTTCTTCCAATTTCCGACGACTTTCCGACGAAATCAAGTAACCTCCGGCTGTCCAAAATTCTGGTATTTTCAGTTGGGTGATGACCTGTCAATTATAGCTGTAGTTATATGGGGATGGAAATATCCAATCTATGCCATTTTACAACTTGATTTGTTCCATTTTACATCCCCATTGGAGGGGTTTTTTTTTGCATCCGGTGCTATTTTAAGTATAGCACCTGCTTTTACATCCCCATTGGGGATGCTCTTAGCTGCATATACCTTTCATTCACAAGGCAATTCGCACCTTGCCCTAACCCTTCGCTTGTCATTTTTTACAAGTTTTACATTCCTTTGGTGTTTGATTGCATGTTGCTTTATAACTGCTTTATAGTCTTTGATTGTACTGAAAAACATGCCAAACTTGAATTTAGGGTTTTACATGTCTGTGTTAGGCCTAAAATTCTTAAATGGGGTCTTCATTCTCCGCTCATTTTCCTCGTCAGATGAAGTATCAAAGCTATAGTCTAAATCATACTTTGCATCTTCATCATTGAGCACCACTTCACCATCATTATGTTGAACTTTTGCCCTTCTCTCATTACTGAATGGAACTCCAACAAACTCTGCTTCCTCATCTACAAATGCTTCATACAATCTGTCATCATCACTCTCATGATAAGAGTGGTCGCTGTAATACACACTATCACTTGAAGAGTCAGTCGTATCTCCCAAATCAACCATAGGTTCCTCCTCTTCATTCACGTCATCCACTCCACCAATACCAAAATCAATATCAAACCCCATACCCACTTCCATATTATTGTACTCCCATCCAACACCAGATTCCAAAGTAACAAGCCTAGTCCCAAAATTGGGTTCTAAAACAAAATCCAAAAATTCATTATGTTCTTCTGCATTAAAATCAACCTAGGATGCCACAGTAGTAAGCCCTAAATTAGAATTGCCCGCTTGGCTCTTAATTAAGTTCACTTCTCCTACATGTTCTAGATACACTATAGCAGTCCTGTCCTTTTGTAAAAGCTCCATCATTCCATATGCATCTTTATCAGTGGTAATTGGTACAAGCCCATTATCCAAATTGCATTTTGGCTTCTTACAGTAAAAGATCACAGGAGGGGCATACCCAAACTTCTAGGCCATGGCTTCCAATTCAAGCATGGAAATGTAATCTGGATCTAGTCCATATATTGTGTCTATTTGACACCCTATATACACTTTCATGGGCCCACAAGTAAAAGTACCACCATGATGCTCTTCAAGGACAAAGTCAGTAGGTCTTGCAAAACCACCTACAGTCAAAACAGAGAATAGGATCACAAACCACCATTTATGTATAAGAAAACAAAAGAGAAAGCAACAATGCCCAGGAAAAAAAAAATACTTTGACCCTTTATCAATGCAAAGATTCTTTTATGCCCTAAAAAGTCCAACCAACCTGTGACAAAACAATGCATGCATATGGGTATGTATACAAACATACATTTATATATATATATGTGTGTGTGTGTGTGTGTGTGTAGGGACACAGATTTTCACGCATATTCATTTACTAAACCATTAATAGCCAAACCAACTACACTCAGGCCTCAAAACTTTTTGATTCAGACCAGATTCATACATCTTATTGCTGCATTCCACTCCTCAAGATCCATTGGAACTTTGATTGAAAGAATCTCTTCCTCTCTGGTCCAATGGGGTTTTTTTTTTGCTTCTGATAGAGTACTAGGATGGTGGGCCAAAATATCTTTCCGCGCACATGATAGGAGCTGGTGAAATACCATGGCTGCCCCTCAATTTGATGGAAAAGTGGAACGGTGTGAGGCCTGGGGACCTTTTAAACTCAAATTTCAAACGTTGAAGACTAAATCTGCACAATTGATATTTGGGGGACGACAACGGAACCGATTGAGTACTTTGGGACCAAAAATGTCAAAAAGCCTAGAAGAAACCTTATCTTTTCCAAAGGCCAATTCCAATAGGTTCACTATTATTGTTCTTGGGCTCACTTATAATTCTCTAATTTCCAGCAAATAATTGATTGGGCCACAAGTGGGTTTTGATCCACGCCATATATATACTCACCAATTGCCGCTTCAAACTTCGATTAATTTGACGACTTTGTTCTGACACGAAATAAAATCCGACTTTGTGTTTTAGCTCCAAATGTTATCCATGTGCTCTGAGAGTTCTGAAATGCAATTAACAAGTGTCGTACCCCAAGTAGCACGTTAAATGGACATAATAAGCCTTAAGTTAGGGGGCGTAAATAGGTCTACGCACCCATTAGATACGATTTATACATGTATCTTAATTCAATACATATCCGAGGTGGAGAACAAGCAGTCACCGGCATGTCTGGAAACAACGGCAACAAGGGCCATCCTTTTTATTGTACCCGTGCTTTTATCGTGCCAATGCTTTTTCCGTGCTTTTTTGTGTCTATGCTTTTTTTGTGCCTGTGCTTTTTCTGTGCCGTTCGCTTTTCAAATAACATATCAACCATACCCACCTGAAAGTGAACCCAAAAATTACCCAAAAAGATAAATAAATAGTTTAGATTTACTTTGATGTGATTTGGAACATTTGGGGATTAACTTTTCAGGCTACCTAGCATTCCTCAGATTATTAGTTAATAACCCACATCTCTTGGCTCCACCATTTCCACCAAACTAAAAATATTGTTTTTCCTCATTTTCTAGCCTTACCTTCTCTGATTGTCTGTAGAGACCTCAAAAGCTTCATGATCTCGCACCATTCCCATCACCCACTCTCTTCACACCACCGGAGGCTCTTGGTTTACCACCGCCGTTGCCATTCCTGCCACCGGAGTTGGACATGCTGATCACCGCTATATTTATGAGAACATACATGATGACAATTTTCTGAAGGAGGAACCTTATGGACTATGGAGTAACTCATAAAAGAGGTTAAACACAAATCAACCACTATAACAAACTAAGATTAGCATATGATCATCAATTCTTTAACATCGACGAGTTCTAAACTGAGCAACTTTCATAATCCTCGAATACCAAAGAAGAAACAGAGCAACTAATAACTGCAAGTAACCAATACTATTAAATAAAGATACAGACTGAAAGAATAACAGCCCCTGCATCACTATTGACCTCCCTTTTCAAACCGGCCAATATTTGTTGATCTCCAAAACCAGCCCCATCTACCAAACAATATACAAGAAAATTACATTTTGTTTTCACAGTAATGGTGAATGATCATAGCCGATCGAGCAAAAAAAAAAAAAGTGTTGATGAAGAAGAATTCATTTTGAAACCCCCTAACACACATTGCAACAACATTATGAGCCCATCCCTAGAGTTGAACAAGAGTCAACATGCATACTGTATATTCCCCCTGTGCTTGTCCATATTAATATTCCGATAGAGACACTCAATTCAGACATGGTTATATGTCGTTTTTTCAGTTGCTCAATGGAGGAAAAGGATTCATGTAGCCGACCCCAAGTGATTGGGACATAAGGTTCGGTGAGGTTTGTGGTTTGTTTGTATCGGTTCACAAGGTAAGTGAGTAAAAAAGTGGAGTAGATAAATACAACAATTTTCTGTGTCATAATTCTTTTCCTAGCAAAGTGAGACTTCACTTTCTTTCTTTTTTTGGGAAAAAAGGAAAATATGTCTTCTTAATTTCCTAGCAAACTGTTGAAAGAAAATTTTATAAATACAATCGTCGCTCTCCACAATTCAATATTGCAATCCAAATTTAAAAGTAAGTTTGGGGAAAATGACTAAACTCATATGTGCACAAATCACCTGAGATTTGATGGACGTAATTTATTGGCTAATGGTTTGGTTGTGGTTCTTTATCATTGTATTCGAATGGAAATCTTTGTAGGTGGTGGAACGACTTTTTATGAGTTCAAAATAAAATAATGACACCATTAAGAATATGTATGACCCTAATCCATGAGGCAAACACCACCTAATAATTTTTCCTCTAGAATGCATACACATTTCATGATTCGTGAACTCTCTCTCCACTTGGGATTTGCACAGGAGCACATGATACGTAAGAAGTAATAACTTTAAACAAGCTAGGTGCTATTTGTGGATTACATTTGGAAAGAATCGACTGTAAATATCCTAATCTGAGAAAACCATGATTTGGGGCAATATTTGTTTAGGATTGCATTCAGTAAAAATCAAGGGTTTAGGGTGTCTAGTAGAATACATGGTTTGGAAACTACATGCTACTCATTCGTTTAATTGTTTGCTTCATACGAAAACTTGCTTCACTTAATTTGGGTGTTTTTGGCGCTGTTTGGTTTCTAGCTGTAGGTTTTAGGTTTTTTTGGTGCGGTTGGCTTCTTGCCTTCTTTTGACTTTGGTTCTCGGATGGCGTTTTGCCTGTGTGCCCGAGATACTTTTAATCTTTGTTCTTTAAAGAGTAATAAAATCTTTTTGCTTAGAAAAAAAAACTCGTGTCAATTTGATCTTGAAAAAAACGTTCTTTGAAAAATAATTTTGAACTTTTTGCAACATTTGTAAGTTCAAAATAGTCTTTTGCAAAAGAATTAGGGGTTCCAAGAACAACCAATGATTACACAAATCAAATTAAAACCAAGTGGAAACAAACCACGACAAAGAGATTGAGGATTGTATTTAGAAAGCCATAATTCTTACAAGATGATGAATTCAAACCTGTTGAATCCATAATTTTTACAAGGTGCCATGGCTTTAGGCTCTAAAAATGGCAGATTTTTAGGGCCTAAAATGTGTAGTAGTCCAAGTATCCACCTAAAAAAAAGCCCATCCAGAGATAAAATGAAGGTCCAACATGCATCCAATCCATCAAAGCCCAAAAATACTCAATAGCATACTTGTAAATTAGAGAACTAAAGGGTCCAGTTTTATCAGAAAAATCATTTTACTAATTAGAAACAAGCTATCCACAATAAAGACAAATTGACCAACGAAGTTTAATTTTCGTGCCCTTGTCGTGCTTTTTCCGTGCTTTTTTTGTGCTCATACTTCTTTTGTGCCTGTTGTAATGACTTGAATTTTTTTTTCCATTTATTTATCAATTCCTACTTGTTTTAAAAAAAGAAAAAGAAATAATAACAATAATAATATACACACACACACACACACAAATGTTCACAAAAAAAAATTAAAAGAAAATATTCATGCATGCATCTCTCTCTCTCTCTCTCTCTCTCTCTCTCTCTCTCTCTCTCTCTCTCTCTCCACCTCCTGCTTCCCCTAACCTGCTCAGTCATCAACCTTTGCTCTCACCTAAAGGCCAAATTCATCCACCTCTTAGGAATATGAAATTCTCTTCCTACCTCCAACCCCCAAGCATCAACACCATCATGCCACCTCCTGCTTACCCTAATAACCCCTACCCTGGCCCCTACAACCCTAATCTAACCCTTGAAAGCTTATAACAATACCACCATTAATACCACCTTATCACCTCCTCATCAAAATTCCCTATAAATACAAACCCCCACTCACCCTCGGACACACACACCTCCTCTCCATCTCCCAACTCTACTGAACCTCGAAGGAAATCAGAAAAGAAAGCCTAAAATTCAATGAATATCTAGAGAGAGAGTGAGAGCATAAGAAGTGGGTTTTGTACCTACACTCGACCGAAACCCAAATTTATCATTCCAATCACTCCCTACAACCCCAAGGATCACCAAACAATCCACAATTCCAACCCAAGGTTCCCCAATCAATGAAACCGAAGTGATCTTCCTAAATTGTCAAAGTTTCGATTTTTACTCAATTCGACAAAATCAAGGTATTATAATCCTTCCCATCCATTCTCTAAGTATACTTATTCATTTTAGGGCCTAAATATAGCTTTCCCAAGGTCCCATGCATCAAAAACCATGAAAAAAAAACCAAAAAAAAATTCAAAACTGTCTTACACCTGCGGGCCGCAAGAACCAGTTCAAGTTTGCGGCTAGATGATTCACCACAAGGTTGACCCAGTCAAACCTTGTGGCCACACCCCCCACTGCAAACTCCTCTCAGTTTGATTAAAAATAGTTCGAAACGATTTTGCAACCTTCCAAACATCATTTTTGACACCCGGGCTATTTAGACTCCTCGTATCTCAAAAAATGATATCTTGTTTAATATAAATATTTTTTTTATTACCTAATTGACCAATTATTTCACAAGGTTTTCAATAAAAATAACTTTGCAACTTTATAACTAATGTTATTTTTACTGAATAATTTTTATTAGACTCTATCATCCTAAGATCAAATCTTTTTAAAATCAACATATAGTATTCATTAGATTATTTATTGTCTAAATATTTTAGTATCAATAGTTTTTGATAATATCTTTATTTAGAATAATCTCGCGACCCTCTGGACCCACTTTTTGATAATCGAACATATTACATAGGACCGCTAGGGCTCTTGCTAAAGTCAAAATTTTCATTATAACAGTTTAATGTATTTGTTGTATTTTATTCTAATAAATTGTTTAATTATAGATCAAATCAAGTGTTACCATTAAATCATATAGACGCTTTACGTAAGTATTTCTCTAATTAAATTCTGATGCATAATTATCATTTCAATATTACAATCTGTTAGCTCAAAAATCTAGACATTAAGGGCAACGGCCCAGCTTCATAAAATGCTAGGCGATTGATATTATTTTATATTACCAAGCTAGCTTAATCTTCCGACGGAAGCATGCATGTTACTTGACAAACTCACTGTTCGTAACTATGTTATGTTTGATTGAATGCTGGGGTTGGTTTTCCGAATAGAAATTATAGATTGTGACAGGTGAAGAACAAAAGAAATGATAAGTATGGGCTAAGGATCGGATGTGAGTTTTGGGCAAGCGGAGATTGCCCGGGTATAGGATGTTGGGAACGGTAAGATTCTCAGGATACAGTACAGTACCCAGTGTGTGGTTAGAGGTACGGTAAAGTACCTAGTAGTGAAAATGGGAGACGATAAAGGATCCCAGTTAAGTCAGAATGATCCCTAATGCTGAGTTGTCATGGTAAACTATTCCCTTATTATGATTATAAACGACACAGGCTAGATACGTAATTTAGTTAATTCGTTTAGGATCCCGGTGCAGGACAAATAAAGGAATAGTTACTCCATGGAACGGTCAAAGTTAGAGGAAATGGGAGGAAAGGATCTTGTGGATAAAATCTTAGGAAAAATGTAAGATTAATGAATGGTAAGAAAAGACAAATGTATGATTTCTCTTGATTGTTTTGTTTCTAACTATTCTTGTTCTGTTTGTTATCTATTACTGCATCATGATATTATCTGTTTGTAATTATAAGTAAGGGGGTGGAAGGATAGGATTATTTTACTGGGTGAATCTCATCACTCACGGTACAGAGTACCCTGCCTCGTGCTAGACTTTGCAAAAACTCAAGAGGAAACGCAGAACTCCAAAGGCGAGCAGTATTATTCAGAAGAGAATCCAGTTATGGAGACCGAGCCAGAGTTCGCTTGGGATCCGTACCAAAACTAGAAGTTGACTCTGCGCTTTGTCAAATCAAGACTTGTTATTTTATTGACAGACTTAGTATTTAAATTTGGATTTGTAATAAATAAAACTCCTAATTGGATTTATCCGTTAAATCATATGTAATGAATAAAAGAGTTTATTTTCGATAAATAGTAATTAATGCCTCCAAAATTTTACTACAAACCCTGCTTTTTTCGTGCAGGTACTTTTTCCGTGAATTTGGTGAGAATCGACTATAAATATCCTAATTTCAGAAAACTATGATTTGGGGCAGTAATATTTGTTTAGGATTGCATTCAATAAAAATCAATGATTTATGATGTCAAGTAAAATACATGGTTGGGAAACTACATGCTACTCATTTGTCTCATTTTGTTTGCTTTCAACCACTCGTGGAGCATATTTCAGAGATTCAATGGGAATGCTGACATGATCGCCATCCTTGTGGAGGGGAAGTTTGGGGGTGGCACAGATTGGGCATTCAAAGAGAGTTTTTGTGGGGTGAATCTCTTTGCACACTTTCAAGGGTAAGTAGTGTGTGCTTTCTTTGCAATACATGATAAATTTGTCGGTGCAGGATTTCCAGATTATTTTGTAGTAAGCAAATAATAGTGCGAAGAACAGGGAAAATACCGAGAAGTTGATCAGGGATGATATATGGAAACAAACAAACACAACTTGTACTCCAGAAGATGCAAACTGTGAAACTGCTTCCAAAAACCTTAGCAAGTCCTGAATGCCAATGTGTAGCTTCATCATCTTCATCCATAGAAACTCTCCGACGGCAAATGCGATCGCTACCATAGCGCACCCAAACCCGCCCAAAATATACACCAGCCAATTCTCGGCCACTTGCTCTAATGCAGCACGTACGCATTCACACATCACGTTGAGAATGGTAAACACCATATCGACCTTCAACCATGTCAAAAAATTGATAACCCGAAGAAAAATACTGGTCAAAGTGTGATTGAAGAGTAGCACCATGGCTAGAGAGAGAGAGAGAGAGAGAGAGAGAGAGAGAGAGAAAAAGGTGGGTATGTGAATGAGGGTTATGAGAGGGAGAGAGAGAGGGGTGGGAACTTGAGAGTTAATAAATTATTTTGCTTGCAACAAAGACGGTGTACTTGAGTGGCTAGGTAGAATTCCTAGCAGTGGAAATGGAGTGTAAAACATGTTGTCCAAAAATTATTTTCCTAATTAGAATTAGGCTTTCCACAACAAGGACAAATTGACCAGCGAGGTTTAATTTTCGTGCCCTTGTCGTGCTTTTTTGTGCTTTTTTTTTTTGCTCGTACTTTTTTGGTGCCCGTACTTTTTCCATACCGGTACTTTTTCCGTGCATTTGGTGAGAATCGACTATAAATATATATCCTAATTTCAGAAAACCATGATTTGGGGCAATAATATTCGTTTAGGATTGCATTCAATAAAAATCAATGATTTATGGTGTCAAGTAAAATAATGGTTTGGAAACTACATGCTACTCATTTGTCTCATTTTGTTTGCTTCCAACCTCTTGTGGAGCATATTTTAGAGATTCAATGGGAATACTTGTTGAATTTAGGAGAGCGAAAATTGAGAAAATATTTCTGTATTTCTTGAATGAATCCTTTACAAAGATATGAAGCTCTTTATATACATACAGAGAAGCTAAACTAGGAAAGAAGTTAAACTAAGAAAGAATAAATATACAATATTCCTATGCTACAATCAAGGATCTTCAGTCAATCAATTAGGCAACCAATCAACCGGATTTTCCTTTAACACTCCCCTCAAGTTGGAGAGTGAATATCATGAAGTTCCAACTTGCCACTTAAATATTAAAATTGTTTTTTTCCCAAAGATCTGGTGAAGATGTCTGCAAGTTGAGAATTTGATTGAACATAGGATGGGGCAATTACTCCAACTTGCATTTTTTTCTGAACAATGTGGCAATCAATCTCTATATGTTTCGTGCGTTCGTGAAAAATGGGATTTTTGGCAATGTAGAGAGCCGCCTGGTTGTTACAAAATAAGGATACTGGCTGGCTTTGTGGAACTTTGAGATCTTCCAAAATGTGCCGTATCCATGTAATTTCTAAACATGTTGCAGCCATGGCTTGATATTCGGCTTCAGCGGAAGAACGAGCCACATTGGTTTGCTTATTTGATTTCCAAGAAATCAAAAGAATTTCCCAAAAATACATTGAATCCTATAATTGAACGTCGAGTTGTCTCACAACCCGCCCAATCTGAATCATAATAAGCCTTTAACGTAGGATCATTGAATGAAGGAAAGAATAATCCTTGACCAGGATTCCCTTTAATGAAACGTAAAACTAGTAGAGCAACTTCCCAATGTGGTTTTCGAAAATCTTGCATAAATTGAATTAGGATTTGCACAGAGTATACTAAGTCTGGCCTTGTTACTATTAGGTAAATCAATCTCCAAACCAATCTTTTGTATTTGGTTGGATCATGTAATGGATCGCCATCATCGAGATTCAATTTCAAATATGCCTCCATTGGGAAAGAATTAGGACGAGATCATAATAATTCCACATCATTTAGAATATCCAATGCATATTTCCTTTGAAAAATGAAAATTCCCTTTTTGGAGTGGGAGACTTCTATATCAAGGAAATATTTGAGATTGCCAAGATCTTTGATGTGAAATTGTTGCAAGAGGAAGTCTTTGAGAGACTTGACTGCCTGAGTATTGCCGGTGACAATAATGTCGTCCACATGAATAAGTATTGCAGTAAATGTGTTACTTTCAGACTTGATAAATAGAGAATAGTCGGCCTTTGATTGAGTGAAACCTGCCTTTTGAATAGCACAAGAAAATTTGGCAAATCAATTACGGGAAGCTTGCTTCAAACCATATAATGACTTATTGAGCCGACATACCATATTCTCCCCCTGTCAACGAAGACCAGAGTGAAGGTCCATATAGACAACCTCATCAAGATCGCCTTGCAGAAAGGCGTTATGAACATCCATTTGGTGGAGGATCCGATTGCGCTAAGAGACATCGCATAGTGGTCAGCTTTACAATGGGAGAGAAAGTCTCTAAATAATCAACTCCTTCAATTTAAGTGTAACCTTTAGCAATGAGGCGGGCCTTGTAACTTTCAATAAACCCATCTGAATTATACTTGATCTTGTAGACCCATTTGCAGCCAATGGGCTTATGACCAACAGGTAGAGGAACAAGAGACCAAGTATTATTGCGAGCAAGGGCATCAAGTTCAGCTTGCATAGCATCCCTCCATTTTAGGTCAAAAATTGTCTGATCATAGTTAGTAGGCTCATGAAGACCAGAAATAGAAGCAAGAAAAGAATAATGGGAAGGAGAAATATGTGAATAAGAGAGAGTTAGAAAAAGGGTGCCTTGTATCTCGAGTTGGACATGGTGATGGAATGGATGATTATAGGGAAGCAGTATGGGCAAAGGGCATTTGATAGTCGACATGCCACGCAGATCGGGCGCGAGGTCGGTTGAGTGACGAGGAGCATTAGGTGATGTGGAAGTAACAATGGAAGGTAGTGGGTTCGGTAGAATCGATTGAGTGATTGGCGATGGAATGTGGGTAGACTGATCGGTTGAGGAATTGGTTGGTGGATCGGTGGGGTTGGGTGGAGTAACTGGAATAGTTGAATCGGTTGGTATATCGTGGGTAAGTGGGGTAGTAGAATTGGGTAAAGGTGTGGTGTAGTTGAGGTCGGGTGCAAGTGTAGGAACGGGGTGAAAATCAGGAGAAAATATCCCTTTATAGGGAAAGATACGCTCATGAAAACAGACATCCCTACTTACCAAAAATTTGTGAGAATTTAAATCTAACAATTTGTAACCTTTTTGGCCTTTAGAATAGCCCAAAAAAACACAACGCCTAGCACAATGACCAAATTTAGAAACAGGTTTGACAATAGTAGCATAACATAAACTTCCAAAAACACGAAGGTGGTCATAAGTGGGTGGATGACCGTACAAGCGCTCAAAAGGTGTACTATTATAAACGAGTTAAGTAGGCAATCAATTGATTAAATAAGCAACAGTGGTAACACACTCACCCCAAAAACGAATGGGCATATTAGATAGAAAGGGGAGAGCACAAGCAACTCGCAATATATGACCATGCTTACATTTGACAACTCTATTTTGTTGTGGAGTGGAGACACAAGAGGTCTAAAATTCAACACCTTTCGTTATAAAAATGATTGTAGAGAAAGAAATTCACTATCATTGTCACTTCGAAAGATTTTAATATGTGCGTTAAATTGGTTATGAACGAAAGTAAAAAGAGATTGAAGTAAGGAAGAAGTATCATATTTATGAGACATAAGAAACAAGCATGTACAATGAGTAAAATCATCCACAATGGTTAAAAAATAACAAGCAGCAGAATAGGTTTGATGTCTATGTGGACCCCAAATATCACAATTAATTAATTGAAAAGGCAAGGTAGAAGAAATAGAACTTGACGAAAATGGTAATCTAGTTTGTTTGGCCAAACGACAAACATTACAAAAAAATTCAAAAGGAACAGTAATAGAATAATTGGACTTAGAAATGAGGCATAGATAGACATGTGATGGGTGGCTAAGGCGATGGTGTCAGGTAGCATTGGGATGGGTAGTATGGCAAGTAGTTGGTAAGGTTCAATCCAGTGACATGTAATAGAGGCCGGCACTTTGCTTACCCCATCCAATCATCTTCCCCATAGCCAAGTCCTGCAAAACACAAAAATCCGAAAACAAAATCACACAACAGTTTAAGGATTGAGCAATCTTACTGGCAAACAAAAGATTTAATCGAAAGGAAGGCACATGGAGAACATGTTTTAAAACAACATCTTTGTTGAAGAGAAGTGTGCCAGTAGAGTTAATGGATACGGTGGAACTAGTGGGTAAATTAACACAAGGTGTGTGGGGCGGATGAGAGTGAACGAATAAAGAAGAATCAGAAGCAATATGGTCTGTGGCACCACTATCTAAAATCCAGCAATTCGGGAGATAGAATAAACAGAGGGATGATTACACAAACCTGCGACATTTGCAAAAACATCATTATTACCCGTCGAGAATTGTGGCGCATTTGCCATGGTAGTGGTCAATTGTTGATACTGCTCAGCAGAAAGTCCTAAGAGAGGCGGAGTGGCACCGTTGGGCGATGCGGCATGTGCAGCAGCACGATTGGAGCAGGCACCATGTTGCTAATTTTGGTGTCCTAGACGGTAGCTTTTTGGTTTAAAATTGGGATCATGCTGTGGGTGCCCAAGTGAAAATCCATACAATTTATAGCAGTTTTCAATGGTATGTGTTTCCTTTTTGCAATATCTACAAAATAATCCTTCAGTATTGGAATTGGAAGGTGAAAAAGACGAGTTACCAAAGTACTTGTTTTGATTGGAGCTTTTAAAAAACCGTACAGCCACTGCAACTGAGAAATTGTCTGCAGGTGAACTATTCCCAATTTCTTGTTGTTTCTCGTCCTGGGTCACCATATTGTAAGCTTCCCGAATATTAGGTACTGGCTTTAGAAGTAGTATTTGGCCTCGAATTGAATTGTAAGTATCGTTGAGCCCCACAAGAAATTGCATGAGACGATCCTCATTATGATGTGCATGCCGCTTACTCCTTTCACCTCACTGACAACAATCGCATGTGGAAAGAGGGCGGTATGAATCTAACTCATCCCAAAATCCACGCTGCTTCGTGTAATAGTTTGCTATTGACATAGCGCCCTGAATATGTGAACCAATGAAACTTTGGATTTGAAATATTTAGGGCAAATTACCTTGAGTGAAGCGGGCTTGAAAATCCTACCAAACGTGTTGGGCTGTAGGAGCAAAAAGCACACTTGAAACTAGATTCGGTGAAACTGAATGAGAAAACCATGAGATCAACATATGGTTGGCTCTTTCCCATAGGTTAAACTCATCGGGATCGGTAGACTTGGAGGGCTTTTTGAACTTTCTAGTAACAAAACCTAATTTGTTCTTAACGGAAAGAGCAATTTCAACAGATCTATTCCATGTTGCCCAATTTTCGCCATTCAGTAGTTGTGAGCAAAGCTTGGTGGCGAAAGTATCTGAGTAATGGAAATAATAACGGCTTGTCGGGTCAAGCCCTAGTTTGAGACTAGAAGAAGTACTATTATCTCCCATGATAGGTTGATAGAGAAAATGAAAGGCTTCAGAAAAATCAAAACTTGGATCCAGTTTTGATGGAGAAAAATAACTACAGTGGGGAGAGAAAAAGAAAAAGAAAATGCTAGGTATAGAATCCTAACTCTGATACCATGTTGAATTTAGGAAAGCGAAAATTGAGAGAATATTTTTGTATTTTTTGAATGAATCATTTACAAAGATACGAAGCTCTTTATATACATACAGAGAAGCTAAACTAGGAAAGAAGTTAAACTAGGAAATAATAAATATACAATATTCCTATGCTACAATCAAGGATCGTCAGTCAATCAATTAGGCAACCAATCAACCGGATTTTCCTCTAACAATACTCATTTGATCACCATCCTTGTGGAGGAAAAGTTTGGAATTGGCACAGATTGGGCATTCAAAGAGAGTTTTTGTGGGGTGAATCTCCTTGCACATTTTCAAGGGTTAATAGTGTGTGCTTTCTTTGCAAAACGTGATAAATTTGTGGGTGGGGGATTTTCAGATTATTTTCTAGTAAGCAAATAATAGTGCGAAGATCAGGGAAAATACCTAGAAGTTGATCGGGGATGATCTATGGAAACAAACACAACTTGTACACCAGAAGATGCAAACTGTGAAACTACTTCCAAAAACCTCAGCAAATCCAGAATGCCAATGTGTAGCTTCATCTTCGTATAAACCAATCCAAAACTTCTTGTTCTAGTTCGATCTATGATGTTTCGTATTGCTACAATCATGTTTACATCGCATATTACGTTTGGCCATTTTTGCTAGTGATGACCCTGCACACCGATGATCACATGCCTCCAGGACTCAAAGAGAAACAAACAATCCAAGATTGGCAAGATGCAAACCAAGATAAAAATACCCATAAAAAGCACCCTAAACTAACTCCTCAAACCAGAAAACATTAATCCGAAGCTAACATGGCTCTATAACGCTCCCCATCAATTTCCTCCATTTGAGCAATCCTTCTGATCACTTCCTCCTCCTCACCATCATAGTCAACGTACACGTAGTGTCTTCTCAAAGTCTCAAACTGCTCGAGCCTCATCGAGAGTCCAAACTACTTGAGCCTCATCAAGAATAATTCTATTCCTATTATTAATTCCATCACATGATAATGTGGCTGTTGCTACTGCCGACTTGAACAGAACACATTTTTGCTTCTTCATGCCGCCTCTTTTCTTGGATTTTGGGATGCCCAACATATCTTCAACACCACCACATGGCGGTGCCTAGGAGCACTAAATAATTTTCGTGTCTAATTCATACTTTGTGTAGTGAGTTTGTTTGTATGGTTATTGATGAGATAGTGTACTAATTAGTCCATTGGTGGTAGTAATTACAAGTCACAAGAACAGATCTTTTAACATTGACATTGAAGAATCCCAAGAAGCAAAATTGAGTAATACTGCTCTAGGATTCAACGAGGATATATATGGCCAAAGCTTTCCACAATATATATAGCACCAAAGACGCAAAAGGAAACATAACCTCAGCGTATCTGATAAATCACTTAATTCCTTAATTGATTCTCATAATTTGGGAAAAATTAAAAAAGAGCTTTCCTATTCATACATATGTAAAATCTGCACCTTCAAGTACAGATTCGATTTGAGCCCATTTCACGTCCTAAAAAAATGACCCAAGCAGCTCAATTTATTTAAAATATTATGTTTAGGGTCCTTGTAAAAAATTAGCTCCGTAGAATAATGGTAAAGGCGTTTATGAAATATCCAATTTTGTCATAGAATTCAAGTCTGAATTTTAAAACAAAGTTGGATGTATCATAAACGCCCTTTTCGATATTCAATTGAATTGATTTTTTACAAAAACCATAAACAAAATATTTTAAACAAAATAAGCGGTTCAGATCATTTTCTTAGGACCCGAGATGGGCCCAAATCGAATCTGTACTAGCTGGTACAGATTTTCAATATGTGTGGATATCCTTGTTTATTAAAAAATACTACGTACCTATAAGAAAAAAGGTGTTCTCACATGCTAATTACTTGTACTAAAATCTACTTTCTCTGCAAATTAAAAGGCTAGAACTAATACTTTCACGTTGCGGTCCCTAAAAATTACCAATATCAATATGAGCTTGCATTCTGTTTACCCATCAACAGGGGGCCAGTAGATGAATATAGTGTTGTCGCGTGATCTCACGGGAATTCCCAAAACCCAATCTTAACATGAGCCTTGCATTCAGCCGGTCCGCCAACCAGTCTGCCAACCACACCACCATTGTTGCCGTAAAATCCCACCATCACGTTGTTACAAGAAACAGTCATGTCGTGCCAGTCTCCCCTAAATGGTCTCAATTTAAGCCAACGTACTGTACCATTCACAGCCACGGTGAAGTTCACGGTCCCGTCCTTCGAAGCGTCATAGTAAATGTTACTTGTAACGACGTTGTTATCAACGGGCAATGTAGCCATGCTCGCTCCCACCACCCCCTCTTCTTCCATATGTAGATCATGGAAAGGAGACACGGACGCGGATGAGATAGGAACCCCGCGGTAGAGAAGTGAAACCTCAAATTGACCGTAAGAGGTCGGGGTCGGGTTCCATCCAGTGGGATTTCGGACGAGAAAATTGATTTTCCAATCAGAATCAAAGAGAGAGGAGGGGAAGGAGGAGGTGTTCAAGGGGGAAACCGAGAAGGAGGAGATTTGAATCTTGGGTGAAGAATATCTTCTTCCCATGAAATATAGCTTGCAAGTACTGAGTACTACAACCACACAAACAAAGAGCAGGGCCCAGAGGCAGTAGTCCACAATGCGACAGATACGAGCATCGTTAACTGGTGGGTCGACAGGCCGGGAAGAAGAGTTGTTTGTACTTGAGACGGCGGCTTGTGATTCTCTTGAATTTGCCATTGTCTTGAGATCACTAAGATCGATTGATCGAAGAACAGCAAGAGAATTTTAAGCGAATCTATGGAGTAGTACACCAGAGAAGGTAGTGAGTACTGCTTCGTGCTCCTCCAGAAGTTGTTCCTTTATATATAAGTTGTGGATCCACATACGTTAAACAGGACAGTTTCCTTTTTTTGATTTTGGAAAGGAGAAAATCTTATTTTCGGAGATGCTGTAAACACTTGTTTACAGTGTTTACAGCACTCAATCATGACCGTTCAAAAGTTTTTTGGACAGTCAGGATGTTAATGAAATTTTTTCGGATGAGAGTTAAATTTTTCCCCATTAAAATCCGGACCGTCCAGAACACTTTTGGACGGCTACAATTGGTTAGTTTGTTTACAACACCTCCATGAATAAGTATTTCTCTTCGGAAAGTGTACTAAACTCATCCTAGCCTAGGAGACTTGAAAAGTGAAAAAAGAAAGAAGATTCTCGTGTTCTATCTGTAAATAGAAACATTTTAAAGAAATATTTTCGTTTGACCAAAAAAAAGAGAAACATTTTAAAGAAAGTTTTGGAAAAAGTAGAAAGAAACGGGAAAAGGAAACAAATTTTAATATAGGCTGAGAAAGTTAAAATTCCCTCTCTTCGTTCTTCGATTTTCCACTTGGCAGGCTTGTCGGTGTTGGGAACGAACCAACCGGACTTGGATCCCGTCCATTTGGTGCATCCGGACCGTCCAAATTTAAAGGAGTGCTTTAGAAAGAACTTTTTATATACACCAAATGGACTGAATTGATCAGTAGGCAAATGCACGGGATCAGCCCCCGAACCAAACACAATTTACACGGTTTAGCAAGATTTCCGAATACCAGTTCATCACTACATTTTGAATCAGGAATAAGTTGCGAAGTGTGTGCTATAGTATTAGCAAACTTATATAATTCTAGGGTTTTACAATCTCCAGAGTTGCCGAAATACTCTTAATTAATTCCTACGAAAATCGCCAGAGTTGGATTGGCGAAATTGCGGGGCTTAAGCGAGTACTAATCATGCTTCGTAGACCCAACAGTAGGGAGCCGGGTTGTGTTCGGATTATTATAAAGTTAAGTTGATAAATTTAATGAACACCAAAAAAAAAAAAAAAACCGAACACGTGTAACATGTGGTTAAAAAACAAAACGACATTGAGTAGCTTGGTTTGTCTTGCACGTTTTACCATCGCCAAATTCTCTCAATCAAAAAGTTATAACAACTATATTCAACCAAACCAATAGAACTAATTCAACCGATGCTAACATGGCTCTAAAACGCTCAAATGGAGGAAATACATACCTAGTAGAAAAAAGGTGAACACATGCTAATTAATTACTTATAATAAAATCTACTTTCTCTGCAAAAATTAAAAGGCTAGAACTAATACTTTCACGTTGCGGTCCCTAAAAATTGCATTCCGTACGTTTACCAATCAACAGGCCGGAATATTAATAATGTTGCATATCACGGGAATTCCCAAAACCCAATCTTAACATGAGCCTTGCATTCGGCCGACCCGCCGCCAACCAGTGCACCACAGTTGTTGCCGTAAAATCCCACCATCACGTTGTAACAAGAAACCGTCATGTCGTGCCAGTCTCCCCTCCATGGTCTGGATTTAAGCCAACGTACTGTACCATTCACAGCCACGGTGAAGTCCACGGCCCCATCCTTCAAATCGTCGTTATTGTTACCTATAACGACGTTGTTATCAACGGGCAATATTGTAGCCATGCTCGCTGCCACCAACCCCTTGTCTTCCTTACGTAGATGGAAAGGAGACACGGACGTGGATGAGATAGAAACTCCGTGGTAGAGCAGCGAAACCTCAAGTTGACCGTAAGAGGTCTGGTCCCATCGGGTGGGATTTCGGACGAGAAAAGTGATTTTCCAATCAGAATGTTCAAGGAGGAGAGAGGAGGTGTTGAAGCCAGGAGAAACCGAGAAGGAGGAGATTTGAAACTTGGGTGAAGAATATCTTCCGATGAAATATTGCGCGCAACTGAATACTACAACACACCAGACCAAGAGCAGCCCCCAGAAGAAGCAGTAGTTCACATTAATGCGACAGGTCATATGCTCGTTAACTGGTTGGCCGACAGGCCGGGAAGAAGAGTTTGTCGTGATTGAGACGGCGGCTTGTGATTCTCTTGGATATATTTGCCATTGTTGAGATCACTAAGATCGATCGAAGAACAGAAAGCAAGAGAATTTTAAGTGATCTATGGAGGAGTAGAATCGCCAGAAGTTCCTTTATATATAAGTTGTGGGTCCATGCACGTTTAAACATGTTAATTTCCTTTTTTGGGTTCTGCTGTTTTGGGAAGTGTACTAAACTCATCCTAGGAGACTTGAAAATTAAAAGCAAGAAAGAAAATTAAAAGCAAGTTTTTACCAAAAAAAAATTAAAAGCAAGAAAGAAAGGTAAGCAAAGAACATGCCCAACACACACGGGGTTGCCCGGGAGGCAAGAGCGAGTGCCAGATTTAAGTAGTAAAATCCCCTTGGTCCAGGGTTCGATTTCTCATCGGACGAATACCCTGGTGTTTAAGTGGGGGGCCACGGTTGGTGTGTTGTAGCCAGGAATGGAGCCAGTAGGGACTTCCTATGAAAGTACATATGCTCGCCCTCCTCTAGTATTTTGGAAAAAAAATTCGTAACATTTGAAATACAAAGATACCAACATCAATTGCTAAAGGTTAAAATGTAGCAAAACCTAAAATTTGAGGATTAACATTGTGGATATTCAATTAATAAAACTCCCAATTTCACCCACGAAAATCCCCCATCATTAAGATTTTGATCGAAGGCAGTTACGAGAAAATAGGAACATGGGAGAAGAGATTTTTGGGAACCATAAGTAATCTTGATGAAATCTAAGGTGTATGTATATTTTTTCCCAAATGTTTTACTAAATAGACTGAGGTAAGTGGTTACATTTTTTGCAATCTGTTATTATTATTATTATTTTGAATAGAGCAATCTGTTAATTTATGAAAAGCATAATTAGGTATGGAGTGTTGCTATTTTTTATTTTTTTTAGTTAGTTTACCATTCTTGGAGCTGACGACCCTCCACACCAATGATCAAATGCCACCGGGACCCAAAGAAAAAATTGTTGGAGAATGCTTTGAATTTGTCGCGAGAGTGATGGCAGCAGAAGAAACTAAAATCGAAAGATTCTGGTTTTCTGGTCCGGACCAGCAGGACAGTTTTGCACGCAGGACATTCTGAATTTTTGGGCCGGACCAGAGTCACGGTTGTCCGGACCAACAGGACAGATTTTCTGCATTTTGTTATTTTGTTCCAATTTTTGTGACCTAATATAAATAGTGGTCTTGGGAGCTGCTATGGTTTAATGGTTCTTTTGTTCAAGGGCTTAAATATTAACGTTTTGTTCATTGGGGTCCACCAAGAGTTTGTGTCTCCCTTTTGGGTTCCACCAGAGATTTGTCCCTATATAGATGTTGGGTGCTTCAAATAGAGTTACGGGTATAGCTGATAAGCACCTAAGATTGCTTGATCGTTGTCACGCCCTCGATTTTCAACATAATTAATTAATACATTTTAAATAAAGAACCTTGCCTATTATATATGTTACCCAAAAGAGTTCCCACATGACTTAGATTACAAATCGAATCCCCACGATCAAAGGTTTACAACTTTGGCGCCTTGGCCCCAAAATACATAGATGCAAGTACGATCCTGTTTAGAATATTACAAACGTTTAGTCAAAACGATTAAGATAGTGAGTTACAGTTACATCTCTGTCAAAATATAGTTAATACAAAGATGCTAAAGTAACTACATGAGATTAGCTTCCAAAAGATCTTTCATTCCCAAGCACACGTTGCATGTAAGCTATTGTCCAGCGTTTGAACCTGAAAAAGAAAGATTAGGTTGAGCTACACTAGCCCAGTAGGAAAATCTCTAGCAATTCTATGTATGATTATGATGATACGGGTAGGAGGGATGAAGTCGAGAGATTTAGCTCAATCAATGGTCAACAACGAACTCACATGAGTGCCATTAAGATCATTCTAAGATGTGCCTTTGTCTTAATATGCTAACTAATTCACAAGACATTAACAACTCTAGCAATCTCGAAGCAGCTCTCTATCGCCAATTTCCACCATCGGTATTTCCACCCCTTGCGTCACCGTATAACAATCACGAAGGTTATCGTATTTCCACCCCTTGCGTTACGTAAACCCTAACAACTTGGATCACCGTATTACCACCCCTTGCGTTACGTGACCCACTTGAGTCTCCATATTACCACCCCTTGCGTTACGAGACTCCTTACCCCAACTTCCAACACATACGATTACTCTCTTATTCACTATGCTAGCTACGACTTTCAAACGATCACTCTCATACAAGGGACATCTTCCAACATGTCAACAATGTCACACATGAGCCATAAACATTCACAAGTAATCAACAATTAATAGGATGCATTATAACGAATTCTTAACCATGTAATTCCCTATTCCTTTCTTATTAACGGAAGACCAATGGACCAAAGGTAACATCAATCAATCATAGGAATTTAATTGAATGAACTTGAGATAGGTTTGGAAGTGTCCGAAAGGCTTTAGAAGCGATCGGGGTTCCAAACCATGAAGGGGAAAACTTTTCAGAAATTTCCAGTTTGGTACATGTAGCAGTTAAGGGTGCTACATGTACCCAGCGAACAGAATGAAAAATCTGGGTTTTGGTACATGTAGCAATTAAGGGCGCTACATGTAGCCAGCGAACAGAATGTAAATCTGAGTTTTGGTACATGTAGCAATTAAGGGCGCTACATGTAGCCAATGGACGAAATCAAAGAAATCTGGGTTTGCTACATGTACCGGGAAAACGCTGGTACATGTAGCACCTGGGTTTTTCAGCACGAATTGACAGCTTTCAAGGGCGAACACAAGGCTTCCAAACGACGATCCAACGCAAGTTTTGGACACCAAATCAACTCATAAACATACATAGAAAGTTAGAAATCCCTACCTCGATTCAAGGAGCGAAACCCAAGAGATTCGGATGAGCCCTAGCCTCAAACCTTTGAAATCAACCGAAATCCTCTCCTCCAAGCTTAACCCAAGGATTTTCGAGCTTAGGAACGAGATTGCAAGGCCGGAGGGAGGTTAATTCTTGGGTTTCTTGAGTGAGGGAGTGGAGTTTTGTGAGATAGCAAGAGAGAGAGAGAGAGAGAGATCGGTAGAGAGAGAGAGAGAGAACACGTGAGGGAGAGAGAGAAATGAGGGAATGAAATGATTCCCTACACACACCCACATACTTATATCCCTATATTGTTATATTACATCAATTCATCCTCAAATATCACTTCTTTCACTTCGGTCCTCAAATCAAATATCCACCGAATAAATCATACTTTCCAAATTTGCCCTTTTTACAATTATTTCAATAATTAACGAAATTTTCGGGTCTCTACAGTCTATCCTCCTTAATGAAATTTCGTCCCGAAATTTATAACTCAAGCCAACAAGATCTTATGCCAAGTAATCATGCTCATGCTGCTACACATATAACGCAAACAACAAGTTAACAATCATAAGGTTAAAATTTTAAGACTCACATTGATTAATTCGAAAACAATTGCGGGTACTTCTCTCTAATTTCGTCTTCCCTTTCCCACGTCGATTCTTCTTTTCCGAGAGTACTCCAAAGAACTCGCACTAACGGAATGGTTTTACCCCTCAAAATTTGCTCGCGCGAATCTAGGATACGTATCGGCTCCTCCCCATAAGATGCATCGGCTTCCAACTCTAGTTCGGACCACTCTAGAATGTGTGATGGATCCGGCTCGTACTTTCGTAACATAGACACGTGGAACACATCGTGAACGTTCGATAATCTGGGTGGTAATGCCAATCGATACGCGACTTCCCCGATCTTCTCGATAATGTCAAATGGTCCGATATAACGCGGTGAAAGCTTACCCCTTTGCCCAAAACGAGATAGCCCCCGACGCGGCGACACCTTTAGAAACACATGATTTCCCACTTCAAATGATAACGGTCGGCGACGACGATCAGCGTAACTCTTTTGCCTACTTTGCGCGGTTATCAACCGTTGACGAATCACTTTGACTTGCTCGGTGGTTCTCTTTTGTGCTTCTAGAAGGCGTTGACGAATCGCTTTCATACTCTCGGATGTTTCTTTGATCAAATCCGGCCCAACTAACTTAGCCTCGCCCAACTCGGTCCAACAAACAGGTGATCGACACGGTCTCCCATACAAGGCTTCATACGGCGCCATCTCGATACTAGATTGGTAGCTATTATTGTACGCGAATTCGACTAACGGTAGGTGATCTTCCCAGCTACCCCGAAAATCCATAACACAAGCCCGAAGCATATCTTCCAGAATTTGTATCGTTCTCTCGGATTGTCCATCTGTTTGAGGGTGATACGCGGTACTAAACAACAAGTTGGTGCCAAGAGCAGTCTGCAGACTCTGCCAAAAGCGCGCGGTAAACCTTGGATCTCGATCCGACACGATGGAAACGGGTATTCCATGAAGACGGATAATCTCGCGGATGTACAAACGACTAAGTGTATCAATGGAATCCGTAACCTGGATCGGTAAGAAATGCGCCGACTTGGTCAATCGATCAACTATCACCCAAATGGCGTCATGCCCCCTCGGTGACCTCGGTAAACCAGTGACGAAATCCATGGTTACGTTCTCCCACTTCCACTCAGCCACTGGCAATGGTTGCAGCTCCCCCGCAGGTCGTTGATGCTCAGCTTTGACTTGTTGGCACGTAAGACATTTGGACACGAAGACAACGACATCTCTCTTCATTCCCGGCCACCAAAACTGTCGATGTAAGTCATGGTACATTTTCGTTCCTCCCGGATGCACGGCTAACGGTGAGTGGTGAAATTCCCTCAAAATTTCCTCTCGACACGAAATGGGTACGAACAATTTTCCTTGGTATCGCAAACCTTGATCGGCATGAATCATCCACCCCTCTCGAGCATTTTCGCCTAGAAACTTGGTGTGAAACTCTTTCGCTTCTTCATCTTGCTGTTGGGCCTCAATCACTCGAGTCGACAAGGTTGATTGAATAGTCAAATTGCACAACGTAACCCCATCTCGAACCTCCTCGAAATGCAAAGCATATGGACCTAAGTTGTTCATCGTTTTCCACTCATGGATGGCCAAACTCGCAAGCTGTGTTGATTTTCTACTCAATGCATCTGCTACCACATTCGCCTTACCCGGATGATATTGCAACTCAAAGTCATAGTCCTCTAAGTGTTCCATCCATCGGCGTTGTCGCAAGTTAAGCTCCTTTTGAGAGAACAAATACTTAAGACTCTTGTGATCGGAAAAGACTTCGAATCTCTCGCCGTAAAGGTAATGACGCCAACCTTTCAAAGCAAAAACGACGGCCGCAAGTTCTAAGTCATGGGTGGGGTAGTTCCGCTCGTGAGTTTTCAATTGCCGTGATCCATATGCCACCACTCGTCCCATTTGCATCAACACGCACCCCAATCCCTCTTTCGAGGCGTCACAATACACGGAATAACCGACTCCCCGCTCGGGCACCACTAAAACCGGCGCAGTAGTCAACCTTTTCTTCAATTCCTGAAAAGCCATCTCACACGCATCACTCCAAACGAACCGAGTCCCCTTACGAGTCAATTTAGTCAACGGAGCCGCTAGACGAGAGAAATCGAGTACAAATCGACGATAGTATCCGGCCAAGCCTAAGAAACTACGAATTTCGAACACATTCTTCGGTCGTTGCCAATTCATTACGGACTCTATCTTTCCCGGATCAACGGACACCCCATCCTTCGATACAACGTGACCCAAAAACTTGACCTCGGACAACCAAAACTCGCACTTGCTAAGCTTAGCATACAATTGGTGTTCTCTCAAGAGTTCAAGGACGATAGAAAGGTGAGTTTGGTGTTCCTCCTCCGAAGGTGAGTAAATAAGGATATCGTCCACGAAAACAACTACGAAACGATCAAGATAGGCACGAAAGATACGGTTCATCAAATCCATGAAAGTTGCCGGTGCATTCGTCAAACCAAAGGGCATAACAACAAACTCGTAGTGGCCATAACGGGTGCGAAAAGCGGTTTTAGGAATGTCTTCCCTCCGAACTCTCAACTGGTGATAACCGGACCTCAGATCGATCTTAGAGAAACAAGTGGCGCCTCGAAGTTGGTCAAACAAATCGTCGATTCTAGGCATAGGGTACTTATTCTTAACGGTGACGCGGTTCAATTTACGATAATCGATACATAGGCGAAGCGACCCATCCTTCTTTTGAGCAAACAAAGCGGGTGCTCCCCACGGTGACGTACTCGGACGAATAAACCCCAAACTCTCCAATTCTTGCAATTGAACCTTCAATTCTCTCAACTCGGCAGGTGCGAAACGATATGGAGGTATGGAAATAGGAGCAATGCCAGGAAACAAATCGATAGTGAATTCAATCTCTCTCTCGGGTGGTAAACCGGGTAACTCCTTTGGAAATACGTCCGGAAAATCACAAACAACAAAAGGTAGCTCCCCACGCACGGACACATCCTCATCTAACGCCAAACTCGCTAATAAGGCATACATTGACTCATGCTCCCGGGACTCACACAGATATGGTTCTATCGGTTCCCGACGCTCCCCGAAGAACTCGAAACAAGAACCCCCAGGCGGACAAATACGGACCCGACGCTTGAAGCAATCTATAGTAGCATGAAAAGTGGACAACCAATCCATTCCCAAAATGAGATCGAACCCCAACATGTTCAACACGATAAAATCAAAGCTAAAACGACGATCTCGGATAATAAGTTCACAATCCCGGCAAATGCGATCTAACGGCGACCTACCTCCTATAGGTGTGTCAACAAACAATGGAGGACTAATACTCTCGATTTCCAATTCCAAAGCACAAGCAAAAGATGCAGCAATAAAAGAATGCGATGCTCCAGAATCAAATAATACTCTAGCGAAGGAGTTAAACAAGAGAAATGTACCCCTCACAACCGATGTTTCCGGGGCCTGAGAAGTAACAGGAGGTGGTGGAGGCGGAATAGCCGAAGTGATAGCAAAAGCCCTACCCTGAGTCATCTGACTCTGAACGTGTCCACCCCGATGACCGGAACCCTGAGTAGGCGTAGACGAACTAGCTCCTCTCTCAACCTGAGATCCCTGAACTGAAGTGGTACGACGAAAGTGAGACTGTTGCTGTCTCTGAGTACCCCGAAAAGACTGCCGGCCAGAACCTTGTCCACCCCTCGGCTGTTGCACTGAACCTGACTCACTACGTGCCCCTTCTCCACGTGGGCAATTTCTAGCAAAGTGACCGGGCTTCCCACAAGTAAAGCAAGTGTTCAAAAGTCGCGGGCATTGGGCGCGAATGTGCCCCGTCTGACCACACTCATGGCATACGATTGAGGGTCTATTGGAAACTCCCCGAGTCCCGAACGAAGAAGAGGGTGGAGGCCTAAAGTTTGATAGACCCTGCGATGTCGACATTTGATCCCTTTGTCTTTTTCTCCCTTGACCACCGAAACTTCCCGACGAAGAACTCACACCTCCCATTGGCTGTCTTGGTTCCCAAACCTTAGGGTTTTTGGGTGTCTCCTTAGGTGTCTCAATGCTCCGTGCACACTCAACGACTTCAGAAAACTTCCCTTTGCGTTGCGCCACAACAAACTTCTTCACGGTCTCATGCAACCCCCTTTCAAATCGCCTACACTTCCTCTCTTCGGTTGCCACTAACTCCGGCGCAAAACGGGACAAGGATTGAAACTTCAAAGCATACTCCGACACAGTCATATCCCCTTGTTCCAACTTCTCAAACTCTTCCCTCATTTGTTCACGACTCGTTTCCGGAAAGTATTGCTCCTCAAAGAGCACCTCAAACTCCGCCCAAGTTAAGTTCTCAATATCTGGCTCATTTGCTTGAGCCGCGGTCCTTGCTGCTCTCCTTGCGTCTTTCCTTGATTCCAAGACCGACTCCCACCACTCATTCGCTTCCCCGGTAAGCTGAACGGCTACGATATTCACCCGTAAGTCATCCTCCGTTATCTGAAGAGCCCTGAAAAGTTTTCGGATTTGAGCTAGCCAATGATCGGCCACAAGAGGGTCACTGCTCGACCCATCAAACGTAGGTGGATTTCTACGGCTGAACTCCCTCATTGCTATCATAGCACGACTATCTGCGTTATCCCTAGGAGCAGGATTTAAAAGGTTTGCAGCCGCAAGAGCCGCAACGAAATCCCTAGCAAACGGATTTTGAACAACCGGCGTTTCCTCTCCCTGACCATGTCCGGCCCTTTCCCCCGGATTACCATTCGGATTCTCCCCATGTTGGCTAACTTCATCCTCAACCGGTGCCCCTCGGCCACGACCACGGCCACGGCCACCCCTTCTTCCGATCTCACCTGCTCTAACACGCGTTCTCGGAGGCATCTAGCTACAGTTATAAGAAAAGAAGGGTTCATCAACAACAACATTATCTCACGAGGTCAAAGCCTCCAACTATCCCAACACGGGTCAAAAGAACTCTACGCCACTCTATTGTATTAAAATGCAATGCCACACAAGTCATGTCATGTCAATGCACACAAGCACACATATGTCATGCAAAAGGCGTGACATTTTGAACCCATGAGACTGGAAGTCTCCCCACGGTCTCAAAGTATTCAAACCTAACTGCTCTGATACCAATTTGTCACGCCCTCGATTTTCAACATAATTAATTAATACATTTTAAATAAAGAACCTTGCCTATTATATATGTTACCCAAAAGAGTTCCCACATGACTTAGATTACAAATCGAATCCCCACGATCAAAGGTTTACAACTTTGGCGCCTTGGCCCCAAAATACATAGATGCAAGTACGATCCTGTTTAGAATATTACAAACGTTTAGTCAAAACGATTAAGATAGTGAGTTACAGTTACATCTCTGTCAAAATATAGTTAATACAAAGATGCTAAAGTAACTACATGAGATTAGCTTCCAAAAGATCTTTCATTCCCAAGCACACGTTGCATGTAAGCTATTGTCCAGCGTTTGAACCTGAAAAAGAAAGATTAGGTTGAGCTACACTAGCCCAGTAGGAAAATCTCTAGCAATTCTATGTATGATTATGATGATACGGGTAGGAGGGATGAAGTCGAGAGATTTAGCTCAATCAATGGTCAACAACGAACTCACATGAGTGCCATTAAGATCATTCTAAGATGTGCCTTTGTCTTAATATGCTAACTAATTCACAAGACATTAACAACTCTAGCAATCTCGAAGCAGCTCTCTATCGCCAATTTCCACCATCGGTATTTCCACCCCTTGCGTCACCGTATAACAATCACGAAGGTTATCGTATTTCCACCCCTTGCGTTACGTAAACCCTAACAACTTGGATCACCGTATTACCACCCCTTGCGTTACGTGACCCACTTGAGTCTCCATATTACCACCCCTTGCGTTACGAGACTCCTTACCCCAACTTCCAACACATACGATTACTCTCTTATTCACTATGCTAGCTACGACTTTCAAACGATCACTCTCATACAAGGGACATCTTCCAACATGTCAACAATGTCACACATGAGCCATAAACATTCACAAGTAATCAACAATTAATAGGATGCATTATAACGAATTCTTAACCATGTAATTCCCTATTCCTTTCTTATTAACGGAAGACCAATGGACCAAAGGTAACATCAATCAATCATAGGAATTTAATTGAATGAACTTGAGATAGGTTTGGAAGTGTCCGAAAGGCTTTAGAAGCGATCGGGGTTCCAAACCATGAAGGGGAAAACTTTTCAGAAATTTCCAGTTTGGTACATGTAGCAGTTAAGGGTGCTACATGTACCCAGCGAACAGAATGAAAAATCTGGGTTTTGGTACATGTAGCAATTAAGGGCGCTACATGTAGCCAGCGAACAGAATGTAAATCTGAGTTTTGGTACATGTAGCAATTAAGGGCGCTACATGTAGCCAATGGACGAAATCAAAGAAATCTGGGTTTGCTACATGTACCGGGAAAACGCTGGTACATGTAGCACCTGGGTTTTTCAGCACGAATTGACAGCTTTCAAGGGCGAACACAAGGCTTCCAAACGACGATCCAACGCAAGTTTTGGACACCAAATCAACTCATAAACATACATAGAAAGTTAGAAATCCCTACCTCGATTCAAGGAGCGAAACCCAAGAGATTCGGATGAGCCCTAGCCTCAAACCTTTGAAATCAACCGAAATCCTCTCCTCCAAGCTTAACCCAAGGATTTTCGAGCTTAGGAACGAGATTGCAAGGCCGGAGGGAGGTTAATTCTTGGGTTTCTTGAGTGAGGGAGTGGAGTTTTGTGAGATAGCAAGAGAGAGAGAGAGAGAGAGATCGGTAGAGAGAGAGAGAGAGAACACGTGAGGGAGAGAGAGAAATGAGGGAATGAAATGATTCCCTACACACACCCACATACTTATATCCCTATATTGTTATATTACATCAATTCATCCTCAAATATCACTTCTTTCACTTCGGTCCTCAAATCAAATATCCACCGAATAAATCATACTTTCCAAATTTGCCCTTTTTACAATTATTTCAATAATTAACGAAATTTTCGGGTCTCTACAATCGTGGTGCTTAAGTCCGTTAGTTAGTAGCGTTTTTAGTTATAATTTGTCGTTTTTATTTAATATTGCTCGTAAGGTAGTTTGTTAAGTGTTTCAGGCAAATCGCCCTTAAAAGGCGTATTTTGATCGCAAAGCCAACCCCCAAGTTAGTTCAAGTATCCTCGCTTGGCGGAACTTATGCCAAAGTGACCAAAGTACGAAGGCGATAAGCATCGGGCAAGCCAGTGGTCGTCGGGTGTCAAGTTTGGGAGGCTAGTTTTCAATTCTGAAGATAAGCTCTGCGTATTGATACGCCCATAATCCGTATCGATACGCGTTGGTTAAATGGGAAGGCAGGTTATTCCGTATCGATACGGCCTTAAACCGTATAGATATGGGCGTGTTACATAGGAAATGGCCCTTTTCAACTTAGCAGCGTGGTATCGATACTTTGCGTAATCCATATCGATACTACGAGCTTTCGACCAAATATTTGCTGCTTTTTGGACTTTCCATTAATGGAATAGTTGCTACTTATAGTATGTTTTTAGGATATTTGTTGGGAGAGAAGTTGAGTCGTATAAATACTCTTCTCTCCCACTTTATCTAAAATCTTCTTTATGTTCTAGGTTAGTTTTCTCTCTAGTTTTTCTCCATTGTTGTTCTTAGTTTCAAGCTTCAATACTTGTTGGTTTAATTCCTAGTTTGATGTTTTCTCTTTTATTAAAGTTGTAGCTACTCTTTAGATCTTTGTGAATATCAAGTTTATTTTCGTTTTTATCGGTTAATCATGTTTTCAATTCTTAGCATAATTTCTAGTCTTTTCAATATGTGTGAGTAGTCTCTTGGCTAAGTCTTGGGCTACTCTTTCCCAATGACTTAGGTGGTTATTTAGTTCTCAAACTTTCGGGTTTAAAATTATGATTTTTGGAATTTCATTAACCTAGCCATTTTGGTCTAAGCGAGGGGTGTTAACTCCTTAGTATGTCATTTAGTCAAGTAGTCTTGGCAAGTGGCATATTGAGGGCTCGTGGTCTCCTACGTGTTAGATACATTAGCAAGAATAGGTTGATTTAATTCCAGTTAATCACATCTTCCGATAAACATAGTCTTTTAAAGCTAAATCTTTCGAGTGTAATCGCACAGTCGTGACTCTCACTTGAGTTATAATTGAGAACCGGTAACAGCTTAAGTCAAGGGTTAGACGATCCCAAGACTTGCCTCTTTTAGTTTATAAAGCTCGTATCTAATTTGTTGCTTTAGCCTTTCCACCGTTAAAAGCAAAACCAAGTTGGCCGTCTTAAACGCCACAATCCACCATATAAAACCTACAATCCGATTAAGCTATTTTCGATTCTCTGTGGGTACGATCCCGGTCTTACCGGTTTATTATGCTACCGATGACCTAGCCCTACGCTTGGGGTTTTTCTCAACCTTATTTGAAGGCGAGGTTTGAAGGCTAAGCAATAGCCGACTCTTTGTTTCTTTCCCCATTTTTAGTGAATCCTCTTGCTTTTTCTTCCCATGGGGTATGTTATTGTTTTGTGCCTGAGCAGAACCACATATATCTTTGTGTTCTTGTTTTCGCTTATGAATTTGTTATATTCTCAATTTCATTTTCGGCGCAATAAAAACAAAATCCTGAGATTGGCTTGATGCAAAACAAGATAAAATACCCATAAAAAAGCACCCACAAAAAGCATCCTAAACTACCTCCTCAAAATAGAAAACATTAATATGAAGCTAACATGGCTCTATAATGCTCCCCATCTATTTCCTCCATTTGTTCAATCCTTCTAATCACTTCCTCCTCCTCACTGTCATAGCCAAAACCTAGTTTCATCTCGAATTCTCAAACTACTCAAGTCTCATCAAGAGCCCAAACTGCTTGAGCCTCATCAAGAATGATTCTACTTCTATTATTAAGTCCTTCAAATTTTTTTTTTTTTGAAACAGAAAAAATAATTCAATAATTTTGAAATTGTTACAAGACTAATAGGAGCAAGGAAACAGCATCATGTTCAAACAAAAAGTTCTGCCCAATCACCCAAAACCTACGATTGGCAAGAAACCAATCAAAGAATACCCATATTGAATTTTCCTCTGCCTCTCTTTCACTCGAGAAGCCAATGGTAATTTACGCTCACCGGATCAGCATATATATTTTTCGATAACGCATGGTGTCCGAACCATCTAACACACACTTATTCATGAATTGACCCCGAAAGAGTTCATTGTCATATAAGTTTGTTTGCCACTCTGGCCTAGTTATTAAAGATGATTTGCATTATTGTGCTGTTTGGATGCTTAATGGGAATCAAATATATTAAACCAACTCAGACAAACTATTTTTTTTTTTTCCAATGAAATTACAAGTCACAAGAACGTACGGATCTTTGAGATTGACATTGAAGAATCACAAGAAAAATTGAGTAATACTACTCTAGGATCCAGTGAGGATATATATGGCCAAAGCTTTCCACAATATATATAGCACCAAAGACACAAAAGGAAACATAATCTCAGCGTATCTAATAAATCACTTAATTCCTTAATTGATTCTCATAATTTGGGAAAAATTAAAAAATACGTACCTAGAAGAAAAAAGGTGTTCTCACATGCCAATTAACTTGTAATAAAATCTACTTTCTCTCTCTGCAAATTAAAATCTACTTTCTCTATCTGCAAATTAAAATGCTAGAACTAATACTTTCACGTTGCGGTCCCTAAAAATTACCAATATCAATATGAGCTTGCATTCTGTTTACCCATCAACAGGGGCCAGTAGATGAATATAGTGTTGTCACGTGATCTCACGGGAATTCCCAAAACAAAACCTCAACATCAGCCTTGCATTCAGCGGGTCCGCCAACTAGTGCACCGCCCTTGTTGCCGTAAAAGCCCACCATCACGTTGTTACAAGAAACAGTCATGTCGTGCCAGTCTCCCCTAAATGGTCTCGATTTAAGCCAACGTACTGTACCATTCACAGCCACGGTGAAGCTCACGGTCCTGTCCTTCGAAGCGTCATGGTAAATGTTACTTATAACGACGTTGTTATCAACGGGCAACGTAGCCATGCTCGCTCCCACCAGCCCCTCTTCTTCCATATGTAGATCATGGAAAGGAGACACGGACGCGGATGAGATAGGAACCCCGCGGTAGTGAAGCGAAACATCAATTTGACCATAAGAGGTCAACGGGTTCCATCCGGTGGGATTTCGGACGAGAAAAGTGATTTTCCAATCAGAATCAAGGAGAGAGGAGGGGAAGGAGGAGGTGTTGAAGGGGGAAACCGAGAAGGAGGAGATTTGAAACTTGGGTGAAGAAAATCTTCCCATGAAATATAGCTTGCAAGTAATGAGTACTGCAACCCAACAAACAAAACGCAGCCCCCAGAGGCAGTAGTCCCCAATGCGACAGATACGAGCATCGTTAACTGGTTGGTCGACAGGCCGGGAAGAAGAGTTGGTTGTGCTTGAGACGGCGGCTTGTGATTCTCTTGGATTTGCCATTGTTGAGATCACTAAGATCGATCGGTCAATCGAAGAACAGCAAGAGAATTTTAAGCGAATCTATGGAGTAGTACACCAGACAAGGTAGTGAGTACTGCTTCGTGCTCCTCCGGAAGTTATTCCTTTATATATAAGTTGTGGATCCACGTACGTTAAACAGGCCAGTTTCCTTTTTTTGATTTTGGAAAGGAGAAAATCTTATTTCCGGAGGTGCTGTAACCACTTGTTTACAGTGTTTACAGCACTCAATCGTGGTCAGGATGTTAATGAAACTTTTTCGAGGAAGAATTAAATTTTTTCTTAAAAAAATTTCATTAAAATTCGGACCGTTCATATCACTTTTGGACGGCTGCGATTGATTGATACTGTTTACAGCACCTCCGCAAATAAGTACTGTATTTCTCTTTGGAAAGTGTACTAAACTCATCCTAGCCTAGGAGACTTGAAAAGTGAAAAAAGAAAGAAAGAAAGGTAAGTAGGAACATGCATGCCCATCAAATAAGGAGATTCTCGAATTCTATCTGCAAATCGAAACATTTTAAAGAAAGTTTTGGAAAAAGTAGAAAGAAACGGAAAAAGGAAACAAATTTTAATATAGGCAGAGAAAGTTAAAATTCCCTCTCTTCGCTCGTTGATTTTCCACTTGGCAGGCTTGTCTGTGTTGGGGAACGAACCAACCGGACTCGGATCCCGTCCATTTGGTACCAACTAGTTTGGTCCATTTGGTATATCCGGACTATTCATAGGAGTGTTTAAGAAATAATTTTTTTCTAAGACACCCTCTAGCACTTTTGGATGGCCCAGATACACCAAATGGACCGAACTAGTCGGTAGGCAAATGTACGGAATCAGCCCCTGAACCAAACATCTAGACACACAATAGCATGAAGAATATCCGGCAAAAACACAATTTACACGATTAAGCAAGATTTCCGAATACCAGTTCATCACTACATTTTGAGTCAGGAATAAGTTGCGAAGTGTGTGCTATAGTATTAGCAAACTTATATAATTCTAGGGTTTTAAAATCACCAGAGTTGCCGGAATACTCTTAATTAATTCCTACGAAAATCACCAGAGTTGGATTGGCGAAATTGCGAGGCTTAAGCGAGTACTAATCAGGCTTCGTAGACCCAACAGTAGGGAGCCGGGTTGTGTTCGGATTATTATAAAGTTAAGTTCATAAATTTAACGAACACAAAAAAAAAAAAAAACCAAAAATCAGAACACGTGTAACATGTGGTTAAAAAACACAGACGGCGTTGAATAGCTTGGTTTGTCTTGCACGTTTTACCATCGCCAAATGCTCTCAACCAAAGAATTATAACAACTATATTCAACCAAACCAATAGAACTAATTCAACCGATGCTAACATGGCTTTATAACGCTCAAATGGAGGAAATACATACCGAGTGGAAAAAAGGTGAACACATGCTAATTAATTACTTATAATAAAATCTACTTTCTCTGCAAAAATTAAAAGGCTAGAACTAATACTTTCACGTTGCGGTCCCTAAAAATTGCATTCCGTACGTTTACCAATCAACAGGCCAGTATATTAATTAATAATGTTGCATATCACGGGAATTCCCAAAATCCAATCTTAACATGAGTCTTGCATTCGGCCGATCCGCCGCCAACCAGTGCGCCGCCATTGTTGCCGTAAAATCCCACCATCACGTTGTAACAAGAAACCGTCATGTCGTGCCAGTCTCCCCTCCATGGCCTGGATTTAACCCAACGTGCTCTACCATTCACAGCCACGGCGAAGTTCACGGCCCTGTCCTTCAAACCGTCATAAATGTTACCTATAACGACGTCGTTATCAACAAGCAATATTGTAGCCATGCTCGCTGCCACCAACCCCTTGTCTTCCTTACGTAGACGGAAAGGAGACACGGACGTGGATGAGATAGAAACTCCGTGGTAGAGCAGCGAAACCTCAAGTTGACCGTAAGAGGTCGGGTCCCATCGGGTGGGATTTCGGACAAGAAAAGTGATTTTCCAGTGAGAATCAAGAAGGAGAGAGGAGGGGGAGGAGGTGTTGAAGCCGGGAGAAACCGAGAAGGAGGAGATTTGAAACTTGGGTGAAGAATATCTGCCGATGAAATATTGGGCGCAAGTGAATACTACAACACAGCAAACCAAGAGCAGCCCCCAGAAGAAGCAGTAGTTCACATTAATGCGACAGGTCATACTCTCGTTAACTGGTTGGCCGACAGGCCGGGAAGAAGAGTTGGTTCTGCTTGAGACTGCGGCTTGTGATTCTCTTGGATTTGCCATTGCTCAGATCACTAAGATCGATCGATCAATCGAAGAACAGCAAGCAAGGGAATTTTAAGGGATCTATGGCGGAGTAGAATCGGAGAAGGTAGGCGACTGCAACTGCAGCTTCGTGCTCCTCCAGAAGTTCCTTCATAGTTTATACTATGTAAGTTGTGGATCCATGCACGATTAAATAGGCTTCCTTTTTTTGGTTTTGGAAAGTGTACTAAACTCATCCTAGGAGACTTCAAAACTAAAAGCAAGAAATAAAGGTAAGTTAAGAGAGAACAAATCCCTCTCTTTGTATTGGTTAATTAGGAGTTCAATCCGACTCCTTCGCCATTGGTCCAACCCCATTGTTAAAAGGCCTTCCATGAGCAATGGGCCTAGCGAACCAAATTTCGGTAGCCCATGTATTGGGCAATTTTTTTTTTTTTTTGTTTTAAGTTTTAATCCAACTGCTCTAGGAAGGGTTCCAATTTTGCGAACCTCGACTAATTCTCTCATCGGTCCGGTCAAAGGCTCCCTATCAATTTTCTCCATTTGAGCAATCCTTCTGATCAGTGATCACTTCCTCCTCCTCGCCATCAGAGCCAACACCAAGTACCTTCTCAAAGTCCCTAACTGCTTGAGCCTCATAGAGAGACCAAATTGCTTGAGCTTCATTGAGAATGATTCTAATCCCAGCTATTATTAATTCCTTCAGATAATAATGCGACTGTTACTACTACCGACTTGAACAGAACACATTTTTGCTTCTTCCTGCCACCTCTTTTCTTGGATTTCAGAATGCCCAACATAGCTTCAACACCACCATGTGGCGGTGCCTAGGGCACTAAATAATTTTCATGTCTAATTCATACTTTGTGTTGTGAGTTTGTTTGTATGGTTATTGATGAGATAGTGTACTTAGTCCATTTGGTGGCAGTAATTTTTTAGTAACATGATTGTCATAAGATAAAATAAAAAATAAAAAAAAACCCCCATATATTTCTCTTCTTTTCCCTAACTTCACACAAAAATATATATATATATATATATATATATATATATATATATATATATATATATTTTACCTGAAATTACACGTCACAATAACGGATTTCTGACATTGACATTGAAAATCACAAGAAGCAAAATTTTGTAATACTACTCTCCATCCAGTGAGGACATGGCCAAAGCTTTCCACAATATATATAGCCACCAAAGACAAAAAGGAAACATAATCTCAGCGTATCTAATAAATCACTTCCTTAATTGATTCTCATGATTTGGAAAAAATTAAAAATAGGTTGGACACATGCTAATTACTTATAATAAAATCTACTTTCGCTGCAAAAATTAAAAAGGCTAGAACTAATACTTTCACGTTGCGGCCCCTAAAAATCAATATCAATATGATCTTAATTGCATTCCGTTTACCCCTCAACAAGGCCATTAGATTAATATAATGCTGTCACGTGATATCACGGTAAAGCCCAAAAGAAAATCTTAACATGAGCCTTGCATTCAGCCGACCCGCCAACGAGTGCACCGCCGTTGTCGCCGTAAAAACCCACCGTCACGTTGTTGCAAGAAATCGTCATGCGCCTGGATTTGAGCCAACGCACTGTACCAATGTACCATTCACAGCCACGGTGAAGTTCACGGCCCCACCGCCCTTCAAATCATCGTAAATGTCACTAACGACGTTATTATCAACGGGCAATATTGTAGCCATGCTCGCTGCCACCAACCCCCTTGTCTTCCTTATGTAGATGGAAAGGAGACACGGACGTGGATGAGATAGAAACCCCGTGGAAGAGCAGCGAAACCTCAAGTTGACCGTAAGAGGTCGGGTCCCATAGGGTGGGGTTTCAGACGAGAATTAGAAGTGATTTTCCAATCAGAATCAAGAAGAGGAGATTTGAAACTTGGGCGAAGAATATCTTCCGATGAGCATCTCGCAACAGAATACAACCCACCAAACTAACGACAGCCCGCAGTAGCAGTATTTCACAATGCGACAGATACGGTCGTTAACTGGTTCATGGTCAGGGGAAGAAGAGTTGGTTGTGCTCGAGACGGGTGATTCTCTTGTATTTGCCATGAATGTTGATCACTAAGATCGATCGATTGAAGAACGTACAGCAAGAGAATTTTAAGTTAGCGATCTATGGAGTAGGAAGTGAGTACAGCTTCGTGCTCCTCCAAAAGTTCTCCTTTATATAAGTTGTGGATCCACGAACGTTAAACAAGGCATAACCAGAACTATAACAAGGCAAAACTTGGTTGGTTATGCCTTGGTTGATTTTGGTTATGCCTTGGTTCGTTTTTTGATATATCTTGGTTATGCCTTGTTATAGTTTTATTATACTTGTAATGAATTTTAGTTATGCTCATAATCATTTTGTTATGCCAAAAGTTATGATGTCTTGGGAGACACCGAAGTATTTCCCAAAAAAGAAAGGTAAGTAAGAACATGCCCATCAAATAAGGAGATTTCTCGTGTATAATTCTGTAAATAGAAACATAAAAGGAAGTTATTGGAAAAGTAGAAAGAAACGGATCAAAAAGAAAACAAAATACAGGGAGAGAGAGTTATAATTCGATCCAGGATGCACTTCTTGTAGTGCACCCTGCACGGCAGATCCAAATTATTTTATTCATAACGGTAATAAATGATTCATATATGTTTGTTAATTTTGACCGGTAATAATTAACTTTGATCAGTTAAAGATACTTAACAAACATATATGAACCATTGATTGTCGAGATGGACAGTTCCTGCAGAGTGCACTATAGGAGAGTGCCCTGTAGGATTTCCAATCCCACCAGGACTCTCCTTGTCCTTCGATTTTCCACTTGGCAGGCTTGTCGGTGTTGGGAATCGAACCAAACACATAGACGCACAATAGCATGAAGAATATCCAGGAAAAACAAAATTTACATGGTTTAGCACGATTTCCGATTCCTAGTCCATCACTACATTTTGATTCAGGAATATTGCGAAGTGGGTGCTAGTACGCATTCCTACAAAAATCAGCAGAGTTGGATTGGCGAAATTGCAGGGCTTAAGCGAGTACTAATCAAAGCTTCATAGACCCAACAGTAGGGAGTCGGGTTGTGTCCAGATTATTATGAAGTTCATAAATTTAACGAGTATAAAAATAAATAAATAAACGAACGCATGTAACATGTGCTTCAAAAACGAAAATGATGTTGAGTAGCTTGGTTTGTCTTGCACGTTTTACAGTCACCAAATGCAAACCGGAGAGGACCAGAGAGGCTCTCCACAGGGAGAGGAGCGAACACTCGAATGCTAACAATGTAACAATGTTCTGGATTGTCTGATTCAATGATGCAATCCCTACCACCCTTCATAGCCTCCATTGAGCAAGCCACGCGAGGAGCCAACTAGCCAAGGGTCATTCACACTCACTGGATCAGCAGATAGCTGGATGTATTCTTCGATAACGCATCGTGTGCCAACCAGCTAACACACGCCTCAACTTATTCATGGAGGACCAATCAACTGTCTAGGAGTCCAGATTAGAGCTGAAGTAAAATCCCATATGAACGGACCCCATGAGAGTTGATCATCATATGAGTTTTTATGCCACTCTGGCCGAGTTATTTTGAAGATAAAAGATTTGCATTATTGTGCTGTTTGGATGCCGAATGCAATGGGAATCAAATAATCAAATATATAAAACTATGTCCTGGATTTAGGAAAATAGTGATGCGAGGAAACCAAATCTGATACGAAGTAATAGAAAACACGGTTTTCCTAATCATGAAGATGTCGCAGTGAGAGAGGAAAAGATTCGTCTTTCAAATGAAATGCTCTAGATCAAGGAAAAAATACACATCATTATCAAAGATAATTACACGGACATTAGCGCTCCAAAAGTAACCATATTTGGAGTAACCATATGAATCGGAACAATTAGATGTTATGACTTTCCGAAGCTGACATTTTCATATCTTGAATGAAGTTCTGCTTATGCACAATTGAAAATAAACAACAGCAGGAGGAGAAGATGAAACACTTGTGAGTACGAATAAATGTTAGAGCTCGCCCCCATTACTTACAGAAGTAAACCAGCAGCACTATTTGCGCATCATGACAATATCAAACGGAGGATATCTCCTGAGAACTTGAATGACTTCTCCGTTTCTTCCAAACAATGGTTCTTTTCCTCTCTAGTCCAGCTCTGATGGAAACACAGGGTTTTTGTGAGAAACCAGAAAGATGTACAACGTAAGTGCACACAAAAACTCATTAAGCTCTGTTTGTTTCGGCCAGAAATGGTTTTCCTATAAAAAAAATTTGAGAAAATTTTCCACGGAAAACTGGTTAATTGTATTCGGTTGCATGGAAATAATGGTGCTAATGGCTATGAGAGAGATGGTGTTGGTGGTGGCGTAGGCTGTGGAGGTGGGTAGCAGGGCGCTGTTTGGGGTAGAATGATAGTGAAGTGGTATACCAATCATCTGGTAAATGCTACGATTTTGCCAAAATCAACTCATTTTTCTTTGACCACACAAACATTTACTGTAGATGATCGTTTTCCATCACACCAAACGTCATAAAATACATTCCTTGGAAAATAGTTTCCACCAAAACAAACAGTGTGCTACATCAAAACATTCAAGGTAATTAAAAGCAGCAGTAAGAGAACTACCTCAGCAACTCTATTCAGCTTATCCCTCACATTTTGCAACAGTTGGGAAAGGTCACCATTCCACTTGTAGAATTCCAGTTCCTTCTTGTTTAGTATCTTTTCAGCTACCTGAAAGAGGGCAAAAAAAAACTGCTCCATCAGAAACTTGACAATTCAATTGAACTTTCTTCGTTTACGGTAAGGAAAACTAGATTGTCAAAGGAATCGTTGCTGTGATCCGATGAAGACGGGCAAGCATGCGTGAATGACCAGATAGCATCAAGGATCAAACTTCATTTCGGTGCTTCATTTCCGCGAAGGTAGTAATGGAAAAAGTACAGGAAACTTTTATGTTTTAACAGACCAAAAAGAAGGGAATTGAAAATAGATAAAATGTTTAGAAACATTAATTAGAAGTTATATAGGTGACTGGGTGCATGCAGCCTAATAACTGATATTCAAGCATACTTTCGATCAACACAATGATCCAGTAATGTGTAAAAGTGAAAATGTATGAAATAAAAAAGGAAATGGTATCATGAAAAGAAATTGTCACGTGCTGTCAGAGTGACACTTCAAATTCATGTTGACACAAACAGTTGTGCTATATGTTTTGCTGTATTCTGTCGTCTTACATTGGATAAACTAAAATATAGTTATTCCACTAGTATTTTCACTTCATACAACAACAACAACATAACATAACCCATCTAGTCCCCAATCATTGGGGGTATGGGCGGGGAATGATTGGAGACAGACCTAACCTTTAGCAATATATGCACAAAGTGGCTGCTCTCAGAATACCACTAAAACAGTGGCCCCACTAAACCTCCAAGAACCGAGGAGCTACAGGGATGTTTTGTTGTAGAACTATGCCCCAAATCAAAGCCAAATGACATCAGAGAGGGCAGGCCTAGAGACCCAAATCAATTTATGTGCACATTACTATGCTTCCTTCATTAATAGTCCAGAGCATCGGTATGCACATAAGTAGCAAGGGTCAAGGATCCAATAGCATATGTGAACCGAGTATTTTCACTTCATCCCTTAAGAAATTGAAAAATAATCCTTAAATAGCATCCAATATAGTAGCAAGGGTCAAGGATCCCAAACAAACGGGGTTAATAAGCTGCACCACAAATTTGTTCACAAGCAAACAGTCAAACAACATATTCTAAATGTTACAGATGCTGCGAAACAGGTTCAGTTACAGGAGCAGATATAAATCTTCAGATTTTACAATCAACACTAGAGCCTTACCTTTTTTTCTTTTGCTTTTTGTTTTGACATGCTCTAGAGCCTTACTTCACTTGCTTTATGTAATGGTAATTCTTAGGATTTTCAAGTCTCAAATAAATATGGAAACCACTTCACTTTTCACAAAATGCCCATATGACTGTTTTAATTCCATTACACATATAATGATCCAATAATCCGCTCTTACGCTATATAAAAGGCTAAAAGAGGTCACAAAATTATAAAGAAAACAGCCCAGGATGAGTTGTTTAGAGTATACTGTTAGCATAACAATCTGAGTTCAATATAATTCCCCAAGTTAATTACATACCTTTTTCCCGATCATTCGACCACCAGCGGTGTGGGCAAAGTAAATATTGTAGAAGTGACAGATGAATGCTTGGGGATCCTTCTCCGATAATTCCTGAAGATAATTAGCATAGGTAACACCAGGAGATGATGGTTCAGGAATAGTATGACCTTGCTCTTTAAACCATTCCAAATCTTTTGCCAGACATTCTGACCTTTCTAGTCCAGTGTTCCTGAACTCAGCATCTGTGACAAAAGCAACAAGATAGTCTAAGGCACAGAACGCAGATAATTTTAAGCAACCTCAGTGAAGGAGAGGAACCAAATTAGAACATTAACAAGAACAAGATACCATCCTGATAGATGACAGAACAAAAAGAAACAAGCAAGAAGTTTGTAATAAGTGCCCCTTTATACTTTTTCGATTGAAGTACATCCTTAGTTGCACGAAGCGTGGGAGGGAGCGGACTTCCATCGACTCACAATCGGGCCCATCGTTCTTGGAATTTACCATTTGCTTGATTTTATTATTGTAGTGGGTTTGTATCTACAATCGGCCTTCTTTAAACACCCGAGAGCCTTCCTGACTCTAGGCCCTTCTATCCCGACATTGAGGTAGCCCCGCTAACTTAATTGTAAATGTACACAAGGATCCCAAATCCCAATCAAGTAAAATCTATTATATCTTCCCTCCATCTTATACTCAAGTTTCACAAGCCACCTATAGTTCTTGAAATCGGACACTAATACCCTTCAATTTGAAATCCACAAGTTTCCAGTAGGAGCCTGAGATTCCATTTGAATACTTACAGATTTCAATCAAGGGATTTGATGTTCAACTTTGACAAAAATATAAGAGCTTTACTTTTTGGTAGCTCGTGAAATTGAAGTAAAACACATGGATTGGAAGTAGAAGAGAGTAATTTACTGGGATCACTGTATACCTCCAATCCCTGCCACGATGGACTTCAAATTATTCTTCGTATGTAGTTATCTAGAATTCAATGTAACAGAGCCCTCAAATTCAGTTTTGAAACCCCTATGTGCAAATGATGAAATCTGAATTTGAGCTATTCTTAAGCACCAAACATGTCAAATCCCTTGCTATCAAATATAAGCCTATCCAAACACACCGTAAGGGTAATTTCACAAAAGGTCTGGATTCTCTCTAGTAAGTGTCTAGACTCTAGACAACGCAACAGTTTTCACAAAATGCACGAGACTCCTAACCGTACGAATTTTTTGCCGAATCCTTGTGAGATAGCTCCAGCAAATACAGGACAGATACCGTGGAGGATCCTTTTCCTTTACAAAAAATAGAGACTAGTCAAGTGACACCCTACAAGTAAGCAGAACAACAACATAACCTAACCAAATCCAGAAAGGCAGAAATAACCACCAAAAACACATCAAAACAGAATACCCATTAAAAAAACCACCCAGTGCGACTAAATGGACTACGACTAATGCCAATAGTCAAGTTGTTTCCTCTAATGGCACTACCTGACCTGCCAAGAAATCCATGAAAACATGGGCTACAGGCTCAAGTTGTTTCTTCTGAATGGTACTACTACTACATGCCCAGAAATCCGTAAAAACATGAGCTTTAGTCCATTTAGTTTAACAGGAATGCACCGGTCAAAATCACAAAAACCCGTTAATCATATAACCAAAACCTCAATAATCAAAAACTCAAACCCTTACATTCAGGAAAAGCAGGTCTTTCCACAATCCCCTCAAGCGTCTCAAACACCAACTTACTGTCCACAAGAAACCTCAAGTACCCATCAACACTGGGCTCCCACTTCGCCATCGGTGGGCCCTCAGCCTCCTTTTCCCCCTCCCTGGCTTGATCCCTCGTGTGCAATTTCATCGCCACAAACCTCATCTCCTCCACAAAGCCCTTCGCCTCGCCCGGGTACCGCTTCTTCGCCGCCGTCGCCGCCGCCGTCGCCTTCACCACCACCGCCGTATTCATCTTCGCCCTCGTCGCCGAAGGGCCGCCAACGGAGGAAGATTTGGCGGCCGGATTGGGGTTCGGGAAGACCATGATGGGGGTGCTGGGGGGTTTTCTGAGTTGGGTTTTGGTGAAGAGGGGTTGGGATTGAGAGATGGGTGTGAGAGAAGACATAGTTGGTTATAAGGAGGAGGGTTTTGACTTTGTTGGGTTTATTGGAGTAAGAAGAGGGACAGGACAGCGGAAGGGTGTTGGGTGGGAGAAGAGAAGAGTGACGAAGGGAGAGGGAGAGAGAGAGAGAGAGGGGGGATGGCTTGGGATGGCCGTTCACGTACCCTTGAAGCCAAAGCGAGGGGTACAGTATCCAGGAACTTTTAGAGCATCTCCACCTGCATCTTTATATTTTCAAATCAAATTATATCTTAAAATATCACTTTATTATTTTAGACAATTACTTTTAAAATACATACAACATCAAACTCATTATTCTAATTTATTGTCTATTAATATATTATTTTCTTCTTCTTCCAAAATAATATAGAAATGTCATTTTTTTAATTTTTTCTCAAACGTAATACGTACTCTATAACGATATATTAAAAAAATTAAATGCTTTAATTTTTAATTCATTTGAACTGGTGCAAAAATCTTATTTTTTGATCATTTTACCTTAAGGAGTCATAATTAATTTTTTTCTCTACGACTCTCATAATCAAATTTATGCTCTTTATTTTAGATCATGTAAAGCAAAAACTTCATTGTAAGAGTCTATATGAAAAAAATAATTATGACACTTTAAGATAAAATGATAAAAAAAAATTTTGCACCGGTTGAAACGGATTGAAAATTAGTGCACCGGGATTATGCCTGGACGTTACTTTCATGGCTCCTAAATTAGTCGAGGTGCGCAAGCTCGAACGTCCGATTTAAAAAAGAAAACAAAAGACTCATTGATGGGGGTACAATTTAAATAGTAAAATAATATAGTGTGATGAATAGTTTCTCATTTGTTCTAGAGAGGTATTGTAGCTAAGGTAAGCAAATTGCAAAGCAGAGTTTCTGCCTTTTTACTCTTTATTCGAACTTTGAGCAAGAAGTAGCAACGGTGGTGTGGATGCTCTTATAGGAATCATTTTTTAGATTGGGGACAGTATGCGTGTTGACCCATCCGGACCGTCCATGTTTGGTAATGGACGGTACAGATTTCAACTCGGCAATGAATAGATAGACGGCATAGATTTATTTTGACAATTTATAGATGAACGACTGAGATCTGTTCAACCGAAATAAAATATGAACTGTCTATTGTCGAGTATGGACAATCCACATGGTCCAACACGTGTGTTGTCCCCGGATTCCATTTTTGATAACTATATACAGATCAGTTTACTGTAATTTTGCCTTGTTTGTTTTACTTTTTGAAAAGTATTTTTCAAAAGATTCTCCCTACTTTCAATCATTTCTCTCTCTATTTCTCTCCACTTATTACCTCTACTACTCTCATAAAAAAAATTTCAAAAACCAATCCAAACAAAGCAGATTTCTAATTAATAGATTTCTTAAGTTAAGTACAGTACAAACCATGAGTATTATCCCAAAAAAGTTAATAGAAATACAGGACAAACCATGAGTATTATCCCAAAAAAGTTAATAGAACTTGAGATTGGAATAAGACTTGAAAGAAGCAGTTTCTGTTAGGCATTGATCACTTGGCCAACCATTTAGTTAGTTATCGAAATTATTCATATTGTGGAATTCGTAGAAGATTGAAATCTAGTTAAAAAAATATGTTTATCTAGGTATGGATATTTTTTAAACCATAGGAGTAGCGTTTATTAAGAGAATGAGTATTGATAATTTTTTGTTATTGTAATGAGATTTGATTCAGTATTGCACTTTTTATTTTTCTTCATGATGTGGACAGATAAGATATCGATCGATATACGATAATTATGATTTTTTTGACGTTATTAACTGTTTAGAGGGTTCTAGAGTATGAACAATTTCGCTTATCAGAATGAGTCCAGAAAGGATTTAAAAAGAACCCAATAATACGACTCCATTATTTAAACACTGATTGCCTGTTTTTTATTTCTCTGTGTATCCGATAGAGTATTGTGTATTTAATACTCCTATACATCCAGATATACGTATGTATGGGCTTGTCTGAGTTCTGGGTATTGAATTCGATGTACTCTTCAATGGATGGATAACTTTCTCTGTTTGATCATTAGAGTAAATTAGGTAGACGCCCCTCGTCTATTAGCATTTATCAGTTAACCCCCTTTACCTTAAAACCTTAAAACAGACCCCCTTAACTTCTACTCCAACTGGCATCCTCTAAACCCATATCTGTTTGGCATTGGTTGATAATCTTATCAAAAAGTAGTTAACTACTAGAAATTATGTTTTATTCTGCACAAAATTAAAAATCTTGCTTATAGGGTTTCTAAGTGTTTTGGTGACTAGTCAAGTGAGCTAGTTTTTTATTTTGCCCAATTATTGTACTTCTATGTGATTCCGCTTTGTATATCTGTCTATATATGCATGCACGCATTTCATTGAGAAGATAGAAGCAAGCCAGAGGCAATGAAGCTTGATGTTATGATCAAGGCTTTACTTTATGGCTCCATAGTTTCTACATTATTGGTTACAGAGAGATTAATAAGCAAACATTAAGATTTTGTTTCTTCGGTAAAACTTTGAACTGCCTACTTATGTAGGGTGGTTTAAGCCTACACAACTGAAAGTCGAGTTGTTGTATCCTAAGGAGATAGGTCATATGAGGAGTTCTACTGCATCGGTGGTGGGTCAAGCTTTTACTAACTATAAAGGGCTTGAATATCTTAAAAAGGGTGAGATATCTGTGCCTCAATCCAATATTTGTGTAATCTATTATTTAGGATAATATTGCAATGTCAACTATAATTTACTTGAAGTAAGTGGATATAATTAATCATTGAGATTTATTGATGACAATGAATGAGGCTACCGTGATGTAGGCAAATTTGGCAAAAATGTCACTTGACAGATACATGGGGGGCCAAAATCGTAAATACAAACTCCTTTGAAGCCTTTTATGGATGTGTATTTTTTTTTTTTTTCCCGGCAAAAGCAAGAACGTTTCGTCACGGCACCGTTTTTGATGGTCAATACTACGGCACTGCTTGGATTTGGTCTTGGTTTGAGGAGAGATTATTCAGTGCCCTTTCGGGCACAATATTACAGTGCACCAAACCTCTTCTCAAGCATATTGTTGTATGGCCATTACACTTAATCTTTCTTCTTCTTCTTTTTTAATAACATTACACTTAATCTCGAATCTCAAAAAAATGTGTAGTTGAAGAGAGACCTGAAATACTACGTGGTTGTGTCCCAGGACATTGAGTAATTTTTTGAGTTTGAGTGTTGAGGAGAGATCTGAAACACCACTTGATGGTACCCTAAGTACATTAAGTAATTTTTGTAATTTAAGTATTGAGGAGGGGCCTGGAACACCACTTTGCGGTATCCGAGGACATTGAATAAGTTTTCTGGTTTGAGTGACTTGTGCAGTGTGAAGGCTGGGCTGGCACTCTTGGTACCATAACTTTTGGAAGTTCAAAATATAACAAAATTCGTTGAACTCCTTTCTTCAATGGATGGATAACTTTCTTTATTGGTTTCTTTTAGAGTAAATTAGATAGATGCCCCTCATCTATTAGCATTTCTCACTTAGCCCCCCTTTATTGTAAAACCTTCAAACATGGGTTTAGCTCACCTATACACTGTTATCCACCAAACCCCTCCAAACTCCTTTCTTTTTTGCTCTAAAATGGGTCTACAGCAGTGATCTAAATCGTTTATCCCGTACTTCTCGATGAAAATAACGCATGTGAATAAATAGCTTGGTCATAAAACAATTATATATGACAGTTTGTATAAACTAGATAGTTCACACGATTTTAAACACGAATGGGCTGTTTTATATTACTTGTTTATGTACTTTATTAATGGAGCTGTAAGCAAATCGAGTAGCTCGCGAGCTTGGCCTGTAACGCCCCGATTTTCTTAAAGAATTTCGGAGGCATTAACTCTAAAATACACTGAATTTTATAAACTATAAGGCCCCTATTTTTCGTTATACAAAATCTACATTAAAAAAAAAATCTAACATTTTATTTAAACATCTTCAGAGCGACTCTTGTGTTGATATAGATCTCAAGCATCCTCGATCTTTTTTTTTTTGCCATTGATATTCCTCCTGTGTCAAACAGCTCCACCATTGAACCCTGCACCCTCTGGCAAATTGATCGTCGAAGTAAATGATTTACCAGGATACAAACGTATCTGTAAGTGATAATTCACCTAGCAGAATAATCTCAATCCTACTAACCCCTTACTTTACAATTAGCATTCAATAATAACAATAATATCACAATTGATAATACACGAGAGGTACAAAATTATAGCACGTCGTCTTTTTCTTTACTATCCATCACCTTACATGAAATCTAAGAATCATCTCCACAAGATCCTTTCCTCCCATATCCACCAACTTTGCCCGTCCTATGGAATAACTCTCCCTTTATTTGTCCTGCACCAGGGTTCTAAGCGAATACTACTAAATTATGTACTCAGTCAGGATTCGCCTACAACCATAATAAAGGAATAGCTCACCATGACAACTCAGCATTAGAGGTCGCACTATCTCATTGTCAGGATCCTTTACCATCTTCCAACTCTACACATTGGGTATTTTACTATACCCCTAATCTACACACTGGTACTATTAGGGGTGTTATTCGGTCGGGTCGGTTCGGTTCGGGGTGGTTTTGCCGAAAACCGATCGGGTTCGGGGTATGTACTTCCGGGACCGATCCCGACCGATATTAATTTCGGTTCGGTTCGGTTCGGGGTAGGTTCGGTCCGGTCGGGGAATTCGGGGAATTCGGTCCGACCAAATTGGGCCTAATTGGGCCTAATTGGGCCAAAAGATAAAAAATTAAAATGGGCCAATTTTAAAAAAATTCATAGTGGACCAAAAATAGGCCCATTCCACCTGTTTTTTTTTTTTTTATTTATAAAAGTGTTTCTTTTATAGTTGGCCAATTTCACTTATTTTATTTATAACAAAAGAAGTTTTTTGGCCCACATGGCCCAATCTCTTGTGCAGTTATTCACTGGTCCACAAATACCAAAAATCCTTCATTTCATAGGCCTATTGGCCAATCCATCTTTGTTCAATCACAAACAACACATCTATGAGAAATTAATAACATTGAGTAGTATTGTAGCAGCATACAAGCATTAAAAAAAAATACACCCATCACAATCCAGTAGCACCCAGAATTTACTTACACCCGGAATCTAGGGTGTTCCACTTACACCCCGAATCCATAGCAATAGCATACAAGCATAACAAATACAAGATTACGCTTTCCCTTCGAGTTAAAGTCTCCAACAGAAAACAGAAAATACCAACAATATTTCAAGTTAAAGTCTCCATCAAAAAACAACACCATCATACTTCAAGTTAAAGTCTACCAAGTTCAAAACACTAATGCCAACATAAAATGAAAGACTCCTAATTAAACCACCATGTTGTTCAATTCCCACCAAGCTCCATAGCCAAAGAAAACAAAAGGCCCAAGCTACACCTTTTACTCTCATGTTCCTGTTGTAGCAAAACTGCAAAAGAATAATAATGATACAATTAAATAATGTTGCGTTTGGACAATGCATACTACTGCTACTACTGTGATCACTGTAAGTTCCATAAACAAACGGGCAGTGTTGCGTGGGCGGGAAACCGAGATGGAGCCAAGTTCTAAGGTTTCGGCCATTCATTGAGACAGACAGATAAAACCATGACTTGAGGCCTTTCACAGTACTGGAATATTCATTGGCAAAACATGTGTTCATGACCTCCAGTTGATCAATACAATAGGACACATAAAGAAAATAAAAACGACAATGCCGTGATAATAACGAGAATGGTGCTGGCAAACAAAAGCCAAAAAAAAAAAAATGAAAAGCTACTAAACCATCAAATAAACAACTCAAACAATGACCACTGCCTCTGGTAATATCGTACTGTCAGTTACAAGCGAAAACAGCAGCCTATTAAGAATTTGAACACTCTCCATTCCGTTAAGTCATCATTCCATGAATGCAGCATTAGTAGCAAGATGCAAGATTGTTTTATTGTAGTGGTCATTGTTTGAACTGTCTCCCACAGGATTGTTTTTTCCATGTCTTTAGTGTAGTGGAACTGCTTTGTTTTATTGCTAGTAATGGGACATGCCTGACGATACAATTCAACCAACTAACTAAAGGGAATTTCCCACTTGTTCACACATATGCTATATTTTTATTCTTATATGCAATGTGACAAGACTGTCCTTTAACTTAATATAAATTCATAAACTCTCGAATCCGGAACAATGAAAGCTAGTATACAAAATCAAACAATGGAAGATTAGAAGATACCTATCTGTCACTATGGTCATTGTCCTCCATTAACACCCTGCCAAGGGAAAAAAAACAGAAAAAATATAACCTAAGATAGTTCAAACTCAATTGAAAACATTAGTTGAAGAATTTGCAGACATAAACTTGTGTACCTCTTGTAGAACTCCTTAGTCCAAGCGCATATCCTTACTCTTTATCAGTTGATTCTAAGACAACTAAAAATATAGAAGGAAAAGAAAACAAATAAAAACATACAATAAGACATTCAACATGAAAGTAATTTAAAAACCATAAAATAAAGAAAACAAGAATTAAAAGTAAGAATAGTACCCGAATCTAATGTCTCCAATTCATCAAGTTGTTCTCTGATATTGATCTTGGTTGGTTTCCTAATCCATTGTTGTGTGCAAATTAGTGCTTCCACGGTCTTCGGAGAGAGGGAACTTCGATAAGGATCAATGACACGTCCGCCCGTACTAAAAGCGGATTCGGAGGCAACCGTGGACACAGGAATTGCTAGCACATCTCGTGCCATTTGAGAGACAATTGGATACTTCGAAGAGTTTAACTTCCACCAACGAAGTACATCAAAGTTGTCACAATCATCCTCACTAGTTTCCGCAAGATACTTTTCCAATTCCGTTTTACTTGCCATATTGCCCTCCTTTTGTTTGTGCATCTTAAATTGAGATTTCAAAGATTTATGATTACCAATGTCCGTGTCAAGTCCATCCAAATCTACGGTGTCCGATGATCCCTCAACCTCTTTGTTACGCACATTCAAGCTACCATTATGCTTCACATACCATCCAAATAAACGGGTAATTTCACTTTTTAACTTATCCGTGAACTGACCAACTATTGCCTTATCATAGCCCAAGGTATTTTGCAAGCAATACTCAAAAAATGCAACTTTGCATCGAGGATCAAGAACTACCGCAAACATCATCATTTGATTAATCTTATCAAAATCTCCCCAATACTTGTCAAACTTGATACGCATACTCATTGCCAAATCATACAAATCACTATCCTCATTTTCACACAACTTCATAATGTCTTGTTGAATCAACACCATTTCATCAAAAAAAACATTGCAAGTGACGTACAAAGAACCCGAAAATTTCAAAGTTGCAACGTAAAAGACTCGAAGAAACTTTACGTACAACTTAATCTTTTCCCAATCACTTGAACTTGGAGGCCCAACGTATTCCTTTCGCCCTTTCCCCCCCCCTCTTTTTCTTTCTCTTCTCAATTTCAATTACCCTATTTATACCCTCAAAACTATCAACATCATCAAAATCCTCGTCCATCTCCTCCTCTCTTACATTTAATTTAAAATTCGGGTCATCACACAATCGATCAAATGCCTTTTGATAAGTCAAAGCTCTCTCCAACATGAAATATGTATAGTTCCACCGAGTTGACACATCCAAACGAGGTTTAAGCCTACACACAATTTTCTCCTTCTCAACACATGACCAAAACTCTGCCATTCTAGATGGGGAAGACCTCACATATCTCACCATATTGCGCACTCTTGCAATCGGGACATCAATCTCTTGCAATCCCTCACGTACAATTAGATTTAAGATGTGTGCCGAACATCTCACATGCAAGAACTCATGATTTAAAATGGTGGTCTTCCTATCTTTGGTCTTTCTCTCCAAGTATTTAATCAAAAGATTATTTGAGGATGCATTATCAACCGTAACGGTTAGAAACTTGTCAATTCCCCAATCCAATAAGCATTCTTCAACCATTCTACCAAGAGTATCACCTTTGTGATTAGGAACAACACAAAAATTCAGAATTTTCTTTTGGTACCTCCAATTCTCATCAATAAAATGACCCGTAAGACACATGTAATTCAGATTTTGGACCGAAGTCCAAGTGTCCGTTGTAAGACAAACCCTTTGATGCTTGAGTGTATGTTTCAATGTTTTTTTCTCCTCCTCATACATGACAATGATTTGTTTTGCCATCGCAAGCCTACGAGGAGGATTCCACATTGGTTGAACGACACTAATAAAATCTTTGAATCCTTCACCCTCGACAAATGAAAAAGGCAACTCATCAATTATTATCATCCTCGCTAGTGCCCTTTTACAAGCGTCAGCACTAAAGGCCACAGGCAAAAGGTTTGCACTTGTTTCACCATTGTGTTCTTTCTTTTGAAAACTAAGGAGTTTTTGCCTAGAACCCACAAATTTCTTACTTGGTGGATATTTGGTACATTGATACGCTAGATGATGAGTTAGTGATTTAGTACCATTTAACTTCGAGTGACAAGCATAATCGACACCACACCAATTGCATGCAGCCCTAGGTTTCGGATGACCTTCCGGTGTAATAGTTGTAAAATGCTTCCAGCATGCAGCCCTTTTTTTCAGACCAACAACCTTCTTTTTTTCAGACTCATTGTTAATTTCAGGCATCAAATCATCAGTTAGTTCAGCATTTTGAGGGATATCAAACTCAGCACCTTCATCCATAATGTCATCATCATCCATATCATCCATATCATCCATCTAACACAGCAGAAAATTAAAACCAACATAATCACAATCTGATTTTCATGTTGTTCGTACACTAATCTAATTTTCAGTCCATCACCTCATGTTCATGCAAAAATTCTCAATATATAAATTGTAAACACTAAACCCATTAAACTATTCAACAAAAATCTTATTTTCAACAAAAATATAGAGTTTTGAGATTGAATACCTCATGCTCACGGTCAGACATTTCACCGGCGTTATCAAGGAGGTTCTGGTGGAGATGAGGGACGAGAGATAAACCTGAGAAGTGAAAGCAAAACAAAAGCCCTAACTTAGAAATCATTTTACTGTTTTTTTTTTTGAAACCCAAGATCAAAAGCATCAAAAGCAAAATAAGAAAATGGTCAACTAATTAGTTTTCAACAAATCAAGCAGAGGACTAAAACAGTCGAATGTAAACTGACAAATTCAAGAATCGGGTGCTAAATCCAAGAAAATAGTGAAGTTATACATCTAAGAAAGGAAATTTATCTGTTGAAAATTTTATATTGTATTGTCGATATAAAAGTTTTATATTATCGATATAGGAAACAAAATTAGGAAAGGAAAGACCTTTCAGTCTTTTACAGAGATTTTCGATCAGATTTTAGTCTTTTACATCATCGTGTGATTTTAATTTTGCAAATTAGCGGTAAGGCTACGGTGTATATATCGGATGGTTGAGGCAAAAGGGAAGCAGAAGTTAGTATTCCTTCTGTCCAAGTGGAATCATCTCTACCTTTTGGGTTGTCTATAATCAGTCAGTACAAGGATGGGCCTGTCTCGATCCATTCAGTGTCACAATGTCTACTAGCCAGTACATGGAGTAACGGGTGAATGGGGTTATGAGACCTAACTAACAGTACGTTCAACATTTTTTTGTTATTCTTAAGAACATGCACATGTTTGTAACCAACTCATGCAGTAAATGGCAACAAAGATTAAATGCAGTTGAGAACTTTTTTTCATTTCTAACAAGGCACCACATCTAGGTTATTTTCTATATAACTCCTCGTTGCTACCATGGATTTCCAATAGTTTTTATTTGCATTTGGAGATATTAGTTAACATTCGTAAGTGTGCTGGTGAGACAGGTTAAGTAGCGTTGAAGAGCTAGGGCTACTATCAAGAAATTAACTCAGGGCATGGCTGAGCACAACAAAGCAATGGCTTCTGCTAAATCTGATGAAGCAAAAGCTAGCATTGTGAGTGCATAGGTTGCTTAGTCTGTTGTAAAGTTTTAAGCTTATTAACAAGTAACTGACATAGATGTTCTGTAATCTGTATAATCTATTTGCAGAAAGTTCAAAAACAGAATACTACCACTGGACTGCGAACCTGCAATAACATTTTGGCAATGAAATGAAAAAAATGCAGAGACTCGTCAACTGAAAAAATGCTTAAAACGTTTGGTCCGATGAAAACATAATTATGTTCTTTCTTTTTTTTTTGGGGTAAATAACTAAATATTATGTTCTTATTTTCATATCGCAGAAACTTAAAAAGATAGAGAGGATGTTTTGGTACACATGCTTCTAATAGAAATTTCGACCAAATTAAACCCACAAGAATCAATTAGAGAATGCTGGCTAACGGATCTAAGATGAGAGAGAGAGAGAGAGAGAGAGAGAGAGAGAGATTACTACCTCACTCGATCAAGAGAAGCCCGATCTATGAAAGGATTTTTCGTTCTCTCTATCCAAAGGAGCTGAGGAGAAGGCCGGAGGATTCCACCGTTTCCGAGAAGGTGAGGGAGGCGTGGTGGCCTGGTGGGCTTGGCGGCTGTGAGCAGTGAGCCAGAGAGGGTGAGAGTCTGAGAGATACTCGCAGCCTCGCCGATCGGCGAGAGAGAAGCTGAGAGCAGAGAGAACGAGAGGATGAGAGAGAGAAATTGTGGCTGCTGAGTGCTGGCCTGCTGCAGTGAAATGTAAAAGAAGTTCTGAAGTAAAAGAAGTTCTGAAGTAGGGTTTGGGTGATGAATGGTGTAGATAAGCACAAACTTTAATTGACGGTCCAGATTAAATCGATTTACATAAATATATTTATATATATATATAATAAATTAAGTCGGTTCGGTTCGGGGTTTTCGGTCGGTTCGGGGTTTTCGGTCGGTTCGGGGTTTTCGGGGTTTTCGGTTCGGTTCGGTTCGGTCTGACTAAAATGCAACAAAACCGAGACCGAACCGAATTTGGTTCGGTCGGTTCGGGGTGGACCGAACCGAGAAAATCCCGCAACCACCCCGACCGAAGACCGAACTGATCGGTCGGTTTTTTCGGGTTTTTTCGGTCCGGTCGGGTTCGTAACAGCCCTAGGTACTATACCGTATTCAGGGATTCTTTACTGTTTCCCAAAATACTGTACTCGAAGTACTTTACCGTTCTCCACACACACATTGGGTACTGTACCGTATTTAGGGTCCTTTACCGTATCCCAAATACTGTACCCAGAGTCTTTTACCGTCCTCCACACACACATTTGGTACTGTACCATATTTAGGATCCTTTATCATATCCCAAATACTGTACCCGGAGTGCTTTACCGTCCTCCACACACACATTGGGTATTGTACCGTATTTAGGATCCTTTACCGTATCCCAAATATTGTACTCGGAGTCCTTTACCATCCTCCACACGCTCTGAATATTTTACCGTACTCGGAGTTCTTTACCGTCCTCCAACTCAACTAAAAGTACTTTACCGTACTAGGGTCCTTTACCGGCACCTTTCATCCTCAGTCAACTTTACCATTTTATCATTTACTTATCCACGTCTATATTTTCACTACTCGAAACCATCTCATGAACCTAAGTGCATTCTAGCACAAAATAACATGATACAATCAATCAATAACAGCTCGATTCATAGCATATTACATTTCAATGAGATAAAAAGTACATATCAAATAATATTGTGCGATTAAGTAAACACATAATATTTTATGATTGGGCCAATGCCCTTAAGATTCGTTGAACAAATAAATTAATTATAGTTTTTATTAATTAACACATCTATTAATTTATTTGATCTAATATATTGTCTTACTTAGTAACATCACCATATATTTATAACTATAGTAAACTACTCAAACATTTTAGTAAAGGTATTTTGGGTCTTCTATAATTAATAGACAAAAATTTATTCTACAATGCACTTGTTAATTACATTAAATTTCTTTTAAAATAATCTTGTAACTATCTAAAGAAATTAAACAAATTGTTTTATTTTTGCATATAATTAGGACTGATCATTATTTATAGTAATTATCATATTACTAATAGGACTTATACAAAAGTAATGTTATCATGAAACCCTTTTTTTTTATTATCATTTCTTATAGAACATTAAATTAAAACAAGAAAAAGACAAAATAAATTAGTCGGGCTGAAATTAATAACAAAACAACCCAGGGGTTAAGTGTAATTTCTATATAAATGATTCAATATCATAAAGTTCAAGAACAGTGACTTGCGGCAAAATTGAGTTTCGGTTTTGAACGAACTGATTCCGTTCCTTTTCGATTTCGAGCATAAAAATTACCGTTTAGAACAATAATATACTTGGGAGAAAGTAGAAGAGCGATTAATCTACCTTAAATCCGGCCGGAAAAACGGGTACTAGTTTGCGGGCGATTTCGGTAAAATGAAAAAGACGACGGCAGCAGCGGGGGACTCGGGGCTGACTCGAAATGATTGGAAGGTGGTTTATGGATGCTTGGTGATATAGTGATTGATTGAGAACCTGAATATAATGTACGGATGAATTTTATGTAGAACTCCGTTTCTCTCTCTCTCTCTTTTCTCGACTCAACAATAGAATTGGGAGTGAAATAATATACTGGTGTTCAATTTTTGAATTTATGTGGGTATGTATAATGAGAGAGAATAAGCTAGTGAGAAAGTGAGAGGATAAGTATGAAAGTGGTGGAATGAGAAAGGAGAGTGAATGAGAGGGATACTGATAATGATAAGAGGGATAAAGGATAAGTGCCACATTTGGTGGAGTTTCCTTTATATGTATAGGATGTGAGAGAGAGAGAGAGAGAGAGAGAGAGAGAGAGGGGAACAAAATCCCTTAAATGTGAGGTGTAGTTTGAAGGATAAAGATGGATGTGGTAGAGTGTGAGAGGAAAGTGGAGAGTTAGTTTAAATAGAGTTCTAATTAGAGTTTAGATAGGAAAGATAAAAGATGATTATGAATCCCTGATTCGCTGTATATCTAAAGTATAAATATATATCTTATACAATAGAATAAATAACATCAATTGTACACATACTACTATATTTTAATTATTCAATCTAATTAATTATTGAATTAGGAATTTAATAATACAAATTTGTATTAAAAAAAATTGGATTGAAAATCTGGGTCATTACACGGCCCGTTTGAAAAAAGCTCGACTCGTTATGAGAGGCTCGGCTTGATTAAAGAAACTCGTTTAGTAAATGACTAAACTTGACTCGTTAAGGTTTGAGCGAGCTTGAGTTTTTGGCTCGTTTACTAAACGAGCTGAACTCGAGTTTGACAAAACTCGGCTCGGCTTGTTTACAGTCCTACTTATCAATGACCGATCAAGCCTAACATATGTTGTCCCCGACAAGAAGTATGGAATGAATAGTCGCGCGGATCATTGTTGTGGGCGAATAATGGGGCTCAAAAAAATGGAGTTTGGAGGGGTTCGATAAGGGTATGGAGGTGAGTTGATCTGTTCAAACAGACCGCCTCAACTTTTAATTAGTATTCTCTAACCCGAGAATAATTTTGTTCACCCTCATTTAAAGAGGCCGAACATTACCCTTCATGTGATTGGTGGAAATTATGTGGGTCCCTCTACAAACTAACTTGTTGCTCCCTCCGTCCCATTTTCATTTTCCATTATTCATTTTGTCTCTTTTGTGTCTATTGCCTATGTTTTTAAATCGATAATGTTTTTCATGATTTCGACAATTTTATATTAAAATCTATCAAATAATATCCATATTATATATTTTTCAAAATTTACATTGAAAGATATAGACAATAAACATTATAAAGAAAAAGGGAATAATGAACCATAGAAATGAAACGAATGGAGTATTATTATAAAAAAGTGTATTGAAACCCCACACAGAGGAGGTTGTTCTAGCTCGTGGTTTCTTCCGGGGGGAGGAAAAGTAAGAACATTTCGTCACGGCACGGCACTGTCACTGGTGGTCTAGGTACGAGGCCGTCCAATTTGGTCTTGGGTTGAGTGACTTGTGTACTGTAAATGCTGGGCTGGAAATTGGAATTCTTGGTACCATGACTTTTTGGGAATTTAAAAAAAAAAAAACAAAAGATTGGATAAAAGTTGCGAGAGATGTTAGTGATAGAGTGGTTGTGACAATTAGCCCCTTATTTTTTTTATTTAGAAAATATTTTCGACCAGTTCTAAAACGAATATAAAGATTTAAACAAGGTCGAACCCTTTGTTTAGAGTATGCTAAATTGAATCAACGTATCGACCCCGATCAATTAAGGACTCGCCCGACTCCGAATGTTCAAACTTAATCCATAACTGACTTTGCTGGAGATAAAATATTGATGCATTATCAGACACCAAGTCATGTCTATCACCAGATTCCGCCGAAGTGCAAGTTAAATTGGGATCCCCCTTCTAAGTGTCTGGTCCCTGAGGGAGAGGACTGCTCTAACCACTTGAACTACCACCTTAGTTTGGGGTGAAAAAATAACCGACAAACCCAACCCAGCCAAAAAATACTAACCGGAATTTTTCAGTTTTCGGTCAGTTTTGGAACATAAAAAATGGAATTTTTCGATTCGGTCTCAGTCGCTTGACTTTTTAACCCAAACCCAACCCAACGCGACCCAACCCAAAAACAAAAAGGTACTAAACCGAATCGAAAGGGTAAGTCCGAACTGAGCCGAGAGACTTTATACAGTTCTACTCGTGAATAAAGAAAACCCCTGAATTCGGCTCAACTAGGCCCAATAAAAATGTATGTCTGTTTTCTGCGGGTAATCATATACCTCTGGAGTTGAAATTACGCCCAATAAACTTGGCCCAACAAAGTAATAGGGAATTTTTTATTTGGCCCGATAGGCCCATTTCGGCCAACCAGATATTCCTGAAAATTTCCAACCAGACCGACCCACCCCTAACCGTTACCAGTCCCTTCATAAAACCGATTGGGATCGATGCTATAAATGCATGCCCCGAACCGAATCGGCCCTGAAAAACTAAAACATTTGAGTAAGAGATTCAAGATCACATCGAATTTATGCTTGTATAATTATTGTTATTTGGACGAAATATTATGCATTATACATCTGTGTTAGCATTCTAATACATGCTCGATAAAGGCACGAGTCGAAATAACAAAAACAGCAACAGAAATATATATCAAAGATACATACATAATCTATGTATTTAATTTCGAATTTCTCACCACAAAATCTGACTATTATTTAGCTGCTTGTTCAAGAACAGGAATCTTATTCCACGAATCCTCCAACCCGCTAATCTGCAGCGGCGGCAACGAAAACATGCTCACCGTCGAGCTTTTGCCCCTGATCTCTTTCAAACCCTTCAACGCCGTGATAGTGCTCTTCATATACAAGCTCTCCATGTACTCTATCTCTGCCAGTCCCTTTGGACCTCCTCCGAGGATAGAGCCGTCGTTCTTGGCAGCGCCGGAAGTTGATGTTTCATCCCCGTGAATGGTTGCTGTGCCGGTTGAAGTTGGGGTTTCGTTTATGGGGAAGAGGCGGTCGAGGAGTGTCTCGCACTCTTTCACGAGTTTGTAAAGCAGATCGGTGGTGAAAAAGGGCTGTTGGAGGACCTTTTGAATGAAAGGCGAGCGGAGGAGGGCGCCGGTTCTTTTGTCGTACTTTTTGAGTATCTTCACCAATCCTGTTAAGATCAGCACATGAATGTTAAAATGAATCAGCCACAAAATTATTCACTTTTCAGCCACAGAATTTAGACTGGAATTCAAGTCCTAGAAATTTCGCTATTCCAGGGCTTGCCCAAAGCTGTACTGATGGTGAGATCAGTCTTGAATTTCTCCACACCAGTCTCACAAGTCACAATATACTCATGAAGCACAAGATAACCATACGACAATTTCTAGCACAAGTCAAACTAGATTATTCGCCTACACAAGTGCTCGGGCGAAAACAATGGGCTATCCACAATCAAATTGGTGTTCTGGCCGCTGGTTTCGTCTAGTTCGGTCAGCTCAGAAAGAAACACAGCGCTCACGGTTTTCTCCCCTAGTCAATACTCCTCATTTGCCATATTTTCTTCGCATTTTCAGTGTTTCTCTATGGTCGTATTGTTATATATTAACATCTCCATCGTCTGATTGAGAATCGAATAGTTACCAGAAAGGAAAACAAAATGAAAGTTATACCGGTGTAGTTAAGTGCACTATAATTCTCCAACAAAACCATCTCTCCATGGAAGTCCACAATCTCCTTCCGTATCTTTATCATCTCTTCGCTCCAATCTTTCGCTTTTGCAACTCTATCGCGCAGATCCTGTGTCATAACCACCACAAAAAAAGGTCAGCTCAGTTGAAACTTGAACTATGCCTCCAAACTGAAAATACCTCAGATGCAATAAAATCTTAGCTATGCATAACCACGAAGGAGACTTTATGTTTACTCCACAGCATGAAAAAACGCAGTGATCCCAAAACACCGTAATCGAGCTTGAACATGTTCCGGTAAATGGTAGAAACATGATAAATGGAACACACATACTCTGTTGAGTAAAACACGAGCCAAAACACCCTAATCAAGTCCTAACCCAAATTCCGCAGTCCCCGCTGGAGTATATGGCAGCTGAAACAATTTAGAAGGTATGGAAACTATCAAGATGTTGAAGCTGCAATGGCAGCTAGCAACATACAAGAACGAATTACATTTGAACTATTTCGTTTTTTCGTTTAATCTAGTTTTCAGCGTTAACTACGACCTGCAACGATGGTCCTCTGATCCAAACCCAATCCTGGGTCACAGAGGTAAAGGCAAATAAAACAGGAAGGTCAACCAAAGAATACACCTTAGACTCGCCTAGAAAAAGATTCCCTATGGTCCTCTTTCAGGTATGTCACGTTTTGTGGCGATCTTTTATTTGCGGGGAGTACCACATGGCAATGCCACATGGTACACCGAACGTACCCAATAATTTAGGGTGCAATTTCTTAATATGAGTTATAGCAGATCTAACTTTGATATTGAACTCTGTCAGCTTAAACTACATCAAACAATTGCATTTTGTTGCACTGATTTACGGTCAGTTTGACCCAATTTGAAATCCAAATAAGATGCATCTCATTTTTCAATGAGCTTTGCTATGTACACACCATTTCAAACACACCACCCAAAAATGTGAGGTCCCACAACATATTTCCAAAATCCAAGTCGTTCATTTGGTAGCTTTAGGCATCAAAAAATTAGATTCATAATATCGACAAGTGTTTGAATCAAATCAGTTGAATAACAGGAAGAATTTTAAAAGGTTGGTTTATCTCAAGGAAAATGAAGTCTTAAGATTGCCACCAATGTCCGATCAACTTGATTTTGTCGAAATGTGTTGTGAAACTCCCCCTATTTTGGTGGTGTGTTTGAGAGGTGTGTAAGTAGAATTACCCTTTTCAAATACAACTATACAAGTAATAAGTTGGCTCAAATGATGTGGCAGATTTTGGAGAAAAAAAAAATGCTTTCTAATTTGACACCAAGAAAAATCTGCCAGTTTCATACATGGCACGAGATTCTCTGCAATCACGATATAATGTTTTGCTGACCATGTCTGAATACCACATTTTGGGTGTCACTATGACATTAGCACATTCTACCAATATAGCAGTGACAAATCAGATGGTATCCAAAATGTGATACTCAAACATGATTACCATATCATTGTTCATTATTGTGTATTTCGAGGACGCCGCCGCGTGGTGCCGGCCCCATCCCCACCACAATTGGTGTGGAACACATATATTTAGTCTAAAGTTCCATTTCAACTTGCGGAGGTGGAAGGACCAGAAACAAGAGGTCCTCGTTCCATGGATATTTATTCTGTTTTATTATACACGGACCACATTCATCGAATATTCCTTACTGTGGAACGTGCCAGTTCTCAACGTTGACATCAACAACAAACGAAAAAAAAAAACGTCATTTTTTTATTTATCGTTCTGAAATATAACGGGAGCCACAGAACCAGTAATCAACTAATTATGACTATAAAACAGCTTAATTGATGCTACGGGTGATCACATTTGGCGATCACACCAGGGGTAGACCAGGTCTGGGATACCCATTTGGGTACCACATCTGGAATACCCGTTATAACTATAAAACAGCTTTAACGGAAGATTAAGAGGAATGCTATGGTGATCAGTGCATCGGTAGAATGTGTTATAACCATATAAAACAGCTTAGCCGAAGATTAAGAGCAATGCTACGGTGATCACATTTGGTGACCACGAATAATTTGGCAACAAGTGCGTCGCAGTCACCAAATGTTGTCGCCGTAGCATTACGGAAGATTTAAGAATTAATTGGTGAATAAGTGAAGTACCTTTAATCTGATAATATACTCCTCCTCCTTCTCGACAAAGAACCAGTTGAACTTCTCGAGCTCCGCCTCCAACAGCTCCATGAAATCACTCTCCTCCAAGGTCATCTCCCCCGCCGCCGCCTCTCTGCCGCCTTCGATACAATCGAGCCGGGGCCGCTTGGGGGCCCGAATCTCCACGGCGCCGCCAGCGGCTTTCGGCTCGATCAGCTTGAGGCGCTTCTTGAGGTCCTTGTACGACAAGAACTTGTCCCTCCATTCGGGTAGTGTCTCCTCGATCTGGTTGCTCAGACTCTTTCCAAACTTCATCGCTCGTTATTATGTTAACTGTTATACTTACAATCTTTTGGACAGGGAAGTGGGTGAGAGAAAGTGAGGGGAAAATTGGTGTGAAAATGCATAGGGTGGAGAAAGAGTGAGATGCATAGGGTGGAGAAAGAGTGAGGGAGGGGTTGATATAAAGTGTGAGGGGGGTGGAGAGAATATCCGAGTGGGTTAGTTTGCGAATATTCTTTGTTCTTGCAAAGGGTATATCTCTTGGTTTTATTCCTTTCCACAGAGAGAGAGAGAGAGAGAGGGACAGGACCAATTAATTTGCAGTTTTTTTTTAAAAAACACTGGATTATTGACTGTTATTTATTGGGAGTTTATGTGGGACCTGGGATCCGGCAAGGCTCTTGTAAGGCAAATCTCAACCATACGTGGGTGTTTTCAATGGTTCAGATTTAAATGAAACTTTTTTAAGAGTTAAATTTGTTTTTCAAAAAATTTCATTCAAATTCAAACAATTGCAAACATTTAAGGATGGATGTGATGCACCTTACACGTCCTATAGTGCACCCGGCCCTACAGGTTTCCGGATTCCTTTATGTGTGAGTTGGAATAGCCACGTGGAAGAGGAGTGGCGTTGGGAGGAGAGGAGAGGGAGCTGGTTGGATAAGAGGGGGACAGCAAGTGGGACTGTGGAGCCACTCATGACATTTTCCAGTATGCATTGAGGGGTCTTTGCCCCGGGGGAGGGGGGAGGGGGGGTTTTACTAGGCTAGCCTAGCGGATAGGGAGATATTGTCAAGCAGAGATGTTGTCTGGCTCGTTGTGCAATTTAGGGATGACAACAAATCAATTTGGTTTGATTTTAATATGATTTTTTTAGTGGTTATGTCACCAGCGCGTTTTGGGATGGATTTTTTACGCATTAAGGGGATTTCGGCTAAGATTTTCGGCTTAACCTAACTGTTCGTGTAATTGAGGGATGATTACAAATCGATCTAGTTTTTGATTTTATAATACGTACAACGTTTTTTCTCAACAAACAAATTTTCAAACCGAATCTTCGACGCATTAAGGAGATTTCGGCCATGATTTTGGTTTTAACCTACTGGTTGAGTAATTTAGGGATGACAATTACGAATCGATTTGGTTTGAATTTAATAATTCTTACAACTTTTTTTCTCTACAAATACATCTCGAACCAGATTTTCTACGCTTTAAGGGGACATCGGCCATGATTGTAGGTTTAACCCAAATGATCATGTAATTTTGGCATGACAACGGATTGATTTGGTTTTTGAATTTTATAGGGCCTACAACGTTTTTTCTCAACAAACACATCTCGGGCCGGATTTCTAGGAGTTAAGGGGATTTCGGCCATAATTTTAAGTTTACCTAACTGGTTGTGTAATTTAGTGATGACAACGAAACGATTTGGTTTTCGAGTTTTATAATGCCTACAACGTTTTTTCTCAACAAACACATCTCGGGCCGGATTTTCTACGTGTTAAGAGGACTTCGACCTTGATTATGGGTTTAGCCTAACTGGTTGTATAATTTAGGGATGACAACAAAACGATTTGGTTTGAATTTTATAATATTCCTACAATGGTTTTGTCAAAAACCATGGGCCGGATTGGCTAACCTAAGGTGTTATATCCAAACTTCAAGAGGTTAATTGCAACCAAATTTGGACCTATACCCCTGAATAGAGCTTTTATTCGAATTATACCACACGACCTTAGTAGTTTTTATTAACGAACAGATGAAGAAAAAGAGGGAAAAAAAAAATTACCCTACCACACCTCTATGTTGATACATTTTCTTTGCCGACCAATAAGGTCAAATGCAAGGGTTAATTGGGAATATAATTGGACCAATTAGTGTCAAGTCTTGAAATTTAACAAAGGTGGAGGGACTTGGTGGTAAATTCTTGATGTCGTTTATTTTGCTTCATTGTTTGTTTAGGGGGCTGCTATTCGCAGTCCCGTATTTTCTCCCGTAGCCCGTTACTCCACGTAGCCCATTTCTAATATTTTAAAAAAGAAAATTTTCTCCATGTAACCCATTAAATGTACCTGATCTTCCTATTATACCCTTCCCTCTAAAAAATTACACTTAAACTCCCCCATCCATCCAAATAGAAACCCTAATCCCAGCCAAATACCTAGCCCACCCATTACGTCTCCTCCCACGCCACTCCATTTCTGTCTCCCCCCACCTCGACCTCCATAGCCACCACTGCAATACCGCCACTCCTGCCGCCGCACCACTGGCTCAGGTTCTTCTCTCTCTCTGTTCTTCTGTTCTAATCTCCCTCTGTTGTTCTTCTTCTTCTCTCTCTCTCTCTCTCTCTCTCTCTCTCTTTGTCTCTCTGTCTCTGTGTGTGTGTGTGTATGTTCTTCACCACCGCCACCCCAGCACGCCAACCCATTTACATACATGTATTTCTGTAGAGAATTTGGTAATTAGATCCCGTATTTTTGTAAATATTTTGGTAATTAGATCCCGTATTTTTATAAATATTTTGGTAATTAGATCCCGTATTTGTTTAGAAATGTTGGTAACTAGATCCCGAAATTGGTAGCAAAAAACGGTGAATGTGCCCGATTAGTAAGCTGTGAGATGCTACGAACTCCACATCCTCCACGACTCCACCTAATTGGACTCCACATTCCTTGGTTCTAATCGATTAACCCTAACTTAGAGCAAAGAATATGAAATAGCTCATAACCATACAACTTAGACTAGTGCATAACCAACTAGGATTTAACTTATCAGAGAGTCGGATACCAGTTACAACTTATAAGTTATACAACATATCGCATGGCTGGATCATCTGTGAAAAAAAAGCAACACAATACAACAATCAGGCATTCGATACAAAGCAGAGAAAACTAAATTGTAAGTGTAAGTTTGTGAGGGCAAAAAGTACAAACAATTCTTAAAAGATCGGTTCACAGCACAATGCCCATCTCATCCCGTCACTGACTATTGCAACAACTATGGTTGCTGGTAAAAAGGAAAATGAATTGAAACACGAAGATGGAAGTTGCTTACCCAATAGTCTACGGTGCTAATTTAACTAGTCTAACGATCACAAGAACTTGGTATGTTATAGTGGACTTATTACGCACCATTAGCACTTTTAATAGAATTCGGTGCTCCGTGGCCATTTATATGCACAAACTTCCCCTTCAGTGCTTACGTATTGGATATAAAAAAATCCAAGAGAACTTAAATACACCAGAGAAAGATATCAACCTCACCAATCAAGTATAAACGTTTTGCAATAACTGATTACAAGATCCTCTCCACAAACTCCATCTTAATCCTCAAGTACCTGAATTCAACAAACAAGGGTATACAACAAGGAACTCCACTTATCCCAAAATATATAGGAGTTCTATTATTGTTAGTATTAACAGTTAAATAGTAATGGGGATTCAACCTTGAGGGCTCTATGTGGATGGGGTAGTGAATGTGCAACCTGTGAATAAATAGATTTCTCAGTTCACCCATAGAAGAGCCAAAAAAGGAAATCAAATAGAGCCAAATTTACCTATTATTTAACGAGTTTCTGCACACATCTATTTTGTGTCCTCGACTTCATTGTGATGATTGAGCCATGGCTGCCTCCTTTTGCAGAAATCTTTAACCTATTTAAATTTCAAACATCCAAATGGAATAGATCCACCACCAATTTTGACCTAATTATGCAATAGAGTGGAACCTTGATTCATACATGCAACAAGGTGAAAAGATCATAGGTTTTCACAATCACCTTAGACGCGTACCCGATGAGAAGGGATTCAATTGAATGAGTAAGGGCTGGACTCTGAAGATGCTCTTCAATTAACTCATAGTCTAATTATAAGCCAAAAAATGCGCTAAAGTTCCTTGCTGTTTTTCAGTAAGCATTTTCTAGGATCTTAGGTTTAGATTGTCACCATCTTCAGCTATTACAAGAGTTACCACTAGTTCATATGCAAGGCCCTTTTCCCAAACAAGAGAGTTATAGTTAAATAAACAAGAAAGTTAATAGTGATTCCCAAATGGAAAAAATAATCAAGAGCTTTGCATACTTCAACAAAAAAAAAAGGATTGGAAATTAGTCTTTTTGAAAGATATATTTAGGTTTTAAACAACTTTGCCAATAGCTTGTGTCCCTCGACAAAATATTAGTAAGGGTATTGATATTAGTCTTTTTGAAAGACGTACTCATATAGGGTACTGAGATTAGTTTTTCCGAAAGATGTACTCATATTTGAAACAGCATTCTCATACTCAACAAAATAGTACGAGGAATTATTACCAGACGAAATAAAAAGCTAAGGTATGGCCTTCATCATAAGTTGTCTTGGTAATTTGCTATTCTTCCTGTTCCTTCTCTGTTTTGGAATATATTTTGCAGAACACTTGGTACAAAACTTGTCAGACTCGATTTGTCAACCAAACAATGAACATATGAGAGGGAGAGCAATGAACACTTTGTTGCAGTGAGCCAAATGAGTTTGAAAATGTTATTGAGTTTGTTTTGGACATTGGTTGTCTCTATTTGCATCATTTGTATGAATTGGAGGAAGTCTGAGTATGTTTTTACAACAACGGTTGAAAAGCTATAGAGTACTATTATGGAGTTTTCATTTTGTCCTGCCATAAGCCATAGCTTACTGATAGTGCATAGTCTTATAGGCATTCTTACTTGTTGTTGTCTTTTCAGCCTTGTAAATTTGTATTATTGTTATGGTATGCAGGTTATTATGCGTCCACCACGTGGAGTTCGAGGTCGAGGTCGGGCCCGGGGTGTCCTTCAGGACGAGTCTGAGGCTCCTGAGGTAAACAGCTTTCAATAGTTGAAGAAAGTATCAAAAATTCAAAAGTCCATTAAAAATAAGTTTTATACCTCTCTAGATCTGTTTTGGTAAGTGAATGTCAAAAATACATAGAATTCGCATAGGTATCACTTTTGGTAACCACATGTCAAAAATATATACAAAATTCGGTAACCAACTGCTGAAAGTTCGGCATGCCAAAATTACATAACATTTCAGTAAGTAGCTATTGAACATTTCGGTAAGTAGCTGTTGAAAATAAGATTACATTTCGGTAACTACACGTTGAAAATATGTTCCAACTTCAGTAACCAACTGCCGAACTATAGGAAAATTATTATACAGAACATTTCGGTAAGTAGCTGTTGAAAATAATATTACATTTCGGTAACTACACGTCGAAACTATGTTTCAACTTCGGTAACCAACTGCCGAACTATGTATAGGAAAATTTTAACATAACATTTCGGTAAGTAGGTATTGAAAATAGAATTACATTTCGGTAGTTACACGTCGAATATATGTTCAAATTTCGGTAATCAACTACCGAACTATATAGAAAAATTATACATAAGATTTCGGTAACTACACGTCGAAAACATGTTCAAAATTTCGTAACCAACTACCGAACTATGTCTAAAAATTATACATAAAGTAAATAAGATTATATTTCGGTAACTACACATCGAAAATATATTCAAATTTCAGTAAACAACTGCCGAACTATCTATATGGGAAAAAATCATGCATACATTTCGGTAAATTGCTGTTGAAGAAAAGATTATATTTCGGTAAACACATGTCGAAAATATGTTCAAATTTCGGTAAAGAACTGCTAAACTTAATACTATATAGGAAAATCATACATACATTTCGGTAACTAGCTGTTGAAAAAAAGATTCTATTTCGGTAACTACATGTCAAAAATGCATACAACAAAAACAAGAAACATATATTTCGGTAATTAGATGCTGAAAATGTATCTCTATTTCGGTAACTAGCTATCGAATATGGTAATATTTTACAGTGGTTAGCTACCGAAATTACTTACTTTATTCTGTTCATTCTGTTCGAACCAGAAACATCGACAAAACCCTTGAAAAACTGGGTTTACAAAATCCAGACGCCACAACTACAAAACAGAGGCGTTGTAAACGGAAAAACTTACCTCCTCACGCGGCTTCCAAGATACAGTGTCCATCACAATATCATTCTTCTCCTCTGCCATGATATGGTTGTCAATAAAATTTGATTCAATTTCAAAATCAAATCCTACGAGTGGGTCAAACAATGGATCAATGGAAGGACTTGAACCTTCCATTGATACAATATATGGTCTTTGTTCCTCCTCCATTGAAAAATTTGAGAGAGGAAAAAAGAGAATGATGATTTAGAGAGCCCAGAGAAGAGAAGAGGAACTTGTACAAAGCTGAGAATGAAGAACTGGAGGTTTGTGTGCATTTTTTTTATTTTCAAACGTGAATGATGATTTTGGGGGGATTTTGAGAGGAAGGGGGTACTGGATAATTTAGGGATTTTGGTTATAAGGGCATATAGGTCATTTAATGTATAGGTATAAGGGTAAGTAGGTCATTATATATTAGGGGGTCATGTTGTAATTACTTGCAAATTTTTAATGGGCTCCAGGAGAAAATAGAGGGCTGCGAATAGCGGCGCCCTTTGTTTATTTTGTGTTTGAATCTAAACCCAATAATTATCTCCATATTCATACACGAGACTAAACAAATAAAGTATTGCAAACAAGCCGTCAATAACTACTCCAGGAATTTTGCCCACAACATATTAGCGTGGGATTCATATGTTTTTTAGCGAGAAAGGTCTTGGTGTGTTGTTTTAGGCGCACTAAACAATTTTTCAGATGCGGTGGCAAGTACCTGACCCTACGGAGTGCAAAAAGGTACTTAGAATATGTGTAACTTTTTCTCACTACTAATATTTGACCCGAAATAGGAATGATTCATCTTACGTACCCCATTAGTTTTGTGATATTTGCCTTTATACTTGTCAAATGTGACTCATCGCAATCACTACGTACAATGTCACGAGTTGGAATTTAAGTATTTGACTCACTAACAATAAATCTAGGTTACGTAAATCCTGGCTTCGTACCTGTCTAAATCACATAAATGAATTTCAGAAAGGGCCATCAAGAATTCATGGAGGCATATGTCTGACACTACTGGGTTCCCTTTCCAACTTCGCCTCTCGGAAAAATGCCCAGAGGAAAAGAAGGCGAGGGGGCGATGCCACGTTCGTTCTCTTATCTCTCTCTCATCCGTGACTGCTCTCTCTCTCTCTAAACCAGAGTAAGAGAAGGAAAGGAGGTGAGGCAATTACGTGACAGCCTGATATGGTTTGAGTTTTGGTTGGGCCACTGGTAATATGGCAGAAATCAAAGGGCAAATTGGTCCCAAATTGAAAATTGTCCTTTGGAAAACCGGTTCTTTTTATTTAGGAGGAGGATATCTTATAAACTTCAAACTATTTTCTTGCCAATTTTTTTTTTTTAAAAGCTTTACAGTACTATTTGGCCAAATTTTAGTTAAGTACTTTCTCCAATGGTATCCAACTATTTTTTCGCAATCATCTTTCTCAAACAGAACAATGACAACCATTGGATTATCGTCAAGTAGAAGAATGCATGCCAAGATCGGTTGATGTACAAAATTAGTAGATTGTTGCACACAAACACAACAGCAGATTTTCGCACAAACTAGTAGATTGATGCACACACAGTTTGAGACATTTCCTCAAGCTAATTTGGCCATAAAAATTGCTGAGTAATTTTTTGTATGGCTAATGAAATGGCTTGGCATTGGAAGGGCTAAAAATATCCTTCAAGCCAATTTTTTTGGTTTCGTTGGGCGTTGGACATGTTCTCACTTTCTAAAATCCGTTCAATAAAATTTTAGTGCTGCTATGTCAATTTCTATAGTAAAAAAAAAATGTTAGCTACGAACACAAACTAAAGTGTATATCAGACTATTACCGACACATTTATGTTTGAATCTGTGCACTTTAGTCTGTATTATTTGTAGCATTGCTCTTTCAGTGACCCCTAACGTTATTAATATTCTCCGCATGTTGCATGTAAATAAGGAACACATTTTTGAACGGTGTTTGACCTCTTTTAGAAATGATTCGGATCAATTCGTGGTATATGCTGGAAATTGAGGTTTGGAATGTTACATGGGGAAGCAGATTCTTTTCATTTTTCCCTAACTTTTTCTTCCTTGCCTGCCCCTACGTCTTGGGAATTCTCCTAAAGCTCCCCATTTTTGACGGATCAAATCTAGTGGGACCATTACTTCACCTGTCATGCACTTTTCACGAAGAGTCCTGCTACACACACAGCAGATCTGTGCACATATTTCGTTGTGGGGCCCATCGCGGGTCCCACACAAATCATCTGAGTCGTTCATTAAATGTAAAATATTTTTTCAAGGGTCTCCGTAAAAAATAACCTTAATCCAATACCTATAGGTGCTTCATCCAACCATCTAACTTTTCATTGAGATTTTTGAATAATGAAAAGTTGTATGGTTGGATCGAGCACCTATAGGTATCGGATTGAGCTTATTTTTTACAGGAACCTTCGAAAAAATATTTTACATTTAATGAATGGCTCGGATGATTTGTGTGGGACCCATGGTGGGCCCCACAATGAAATCTGTGCACAATTTATGCATAGATCTGCTGTGTGTGTAGACTTTCTGTTTCATGAACCCCATTTAAGATCTACTCTCATCAGTGTACCCTCTCTGTTCTAACAAGATTGTTCGATTCGCAAAACGAAAATTTAAAAGAGAATGTGTTTTTTGCCAAAAACTAAAATAAAATTTTATTCTGTAAACTAAAAGAATTGATTGATATTTGGTAATTCGCTGGAAACAATTTAGATTTTTCTTAACAAAAAAATAAACTTACATTCTAATGTCACTTGGAACTCATTTCAAATTAGAGACTGCCACTTGGATCTGGAACCTCCATGCTGATGCCCACTATTTTGATAGCCGTTAATCACTCTAAAAGTTTCTATCCAATGAAATACCACTTGAATTTTAAGTTTCTCGTCAAAATTTGCTCTTTTGAAAATCATGTCCATCAATTTTATCTTTTTTGTAGAGGTTATATGCTGATTTCTCCATCCCTATACGAAGGGAACTAGAGATCAACCGAGTAGGTGTAGAACAGTTGATTCGTTCGTTCATTTTGACACAAACGGCTCAGATCAAATATGTGTGCATATAAATCATATACAAATCTGACTCATCCATTATTTAGTTAATATTCAAATCATCAATTGCTGAGATGTCCGGCTGCTTTGCACCGCTAGAAAGGGATAGCATCTCCCATTCCTATATGAATGCTTTTTCCATACGTTACACAAGTACATAAGCAATACTACCTATTTGACCATTTGGCCTCTCCAAGAAATGATTCGGATCCATTTGTGGTATATGCCGGAAGTGGTTTGGAATGCGAGGACACGGGGAAGAAGATCCATTTTTCTATTTCCCTGACATTTCTTCTCTGCCCCCTATGTCTTGGAAAATATCCTAAAGCTCCCCCACATCTGGTAGATCAGATCTAGTGGGACCTTTGCCTCATCCATTTTTTTTATTTTTTTTTGCCTCATCTATCTCTTCTCAATGTTCACTCATACTCCTACTTTCTACTTTTCACCATTTTCATTGATCCCCTTTCTTGTATTTTAGTAGTAGTACTTTCCTTCCTAAAGTTTCAAGTGTTATTGCAATGGATAGACAAGTTAGGAAATTGAAGTGATTCTCTCATTTAGTTTGGGTTTCAAGGGGGGTCAAAAGATTTATAAATTCAATGCGTTTTAAATTTATGTGCTTTCTATGTTTTTCTACTCTATAAATAAATAAGAATTTGGAAAAACGGTGTCTTGAATTGTTTTCCTTTTTCGTAGGAATATTTTTGGTATGTCACATATAATAGAAGAGTACATATTTATACATATTTGGTTAATTGTGGACTAGATTTCAATGCTGGCACACATGCTGAGTAATTTGAAAAAAAAAAATCTAATATTCGTGACTCAAACTTTAATGATGTAGTTGAGCTAGGTAAGCAACATAGGTTACAACAAAACATATAGCGTGTGGAATTATATACATGGCCTTTCAATTTCAAAATTTCAAATGTGTGCCATGATCTCATAGAAATAAGGAAAAATACTACATATATGTAGATGTTGACACATATTTGTATATTTGGGTGGAGTGCATTGGCATCTCATCTCGAGATCCAAGAATAATAAATACAAGAATAATTAGATATGATGTACAGGTTGAGGCTTCCATAAGTTAAGAAGAGTGGCAAGAAAAGTCTGGCATATTCCAAATGGGGTTCTTTTGTGCTCCTACCACATAGGCACATAGCTTTAGCCACACTTCAAAATGTGTGGTCCACATCCTTTAGTCATCATGTATCACACTAATGTCAACCTTTCCAAGCTACTATCTTCTTTGTGTCATTGTCACCCTCCCCATGCCAATTAGTTTAACCATTAAGTCGCCCATCTCTCTCTCTCTCACTCTCTCTCACATTCAAGGGTGGTGTTGTGCATCATTCGGACCATTCTTTCGGAAATTAATGGTCCGAATTTTAATATAAACTCTTTTCTGGAATAGTTATGTTAAAATCTGAACTATCCAAAATACTATTGGGCGGTTGAGATTGCACAGCACCAGCCCCGAGTTCCTCTCTCTCCTATTCATTGTGCTTGGGTTTTTCTTTTTTGTAATATCAAATACTAAGAAAATCTTATTTACTTGACTTGTGGGGAAGGCCGCAGGCCACATCCATAAACAAGTCCAACCTTGAAATATCAGTCATGGTACTATCATATTGTATTTAATTATTTGCGTTAACGATTATGTCTCGGGCATTGTCTTGATTGATTTTTCAATGCATAGGTGTAGTCTTTCATCCTAAATATATTATCAGGTAACAATCATGACAAACTCTAGTTCTTAAAAAAAGGATTGGAAAAGAGAATCGGTCATCTCAAAGAGCATATGCTGCAGGGAAATGCTAAACATGATTAAAAGATTTAAGGGGGATAGGAGTTACGACACGTTAAACGTGATTAAAATATTCTTTTTCTAGATGCTTCTTCTACACTGTTGTCTAAGGAGAGCATATGTTGGGGTAAACTGCGTCCATCGAAATTTATGTTTTGTTATCATTTTTCCTAAACTGGTAACTAGAAGTACAAAATACTTTTGAAAATTTTATTCATGTTTTCAGCAATATCTAGAATTTATGTGGGCTTTGAGCCCAAACGAAACCCTTTTTTTTTTTTTGGTTGGTAGGCTTGGGCCGCTCCCAGATGGCCAGGAATTTATAGGAAAATGAGAGCCCAGCCTCCTAATATTAATCTGGGCCTTCTATGCTTTCTTTCTCTGGCTGGACAGTCAAAACTGTTGGTGGGCCAAAAAGTGAAATTAATAAAGCAGCAAGGACTTCTATGCAAAATCAGTTCCACACTTCCACCTCTTCATTCTCAGAAGGGGTGTTTGTGTCACAATACTGTGTAGGATTAATAGTAACAGACAGGAAACATTGGCCTGTTTGGTTCGTCTCTAAGTCAAATAATACGTGTACGCGTGCGTCTTTCAAAATTATCCCGAACCACTAAAATTCAAGAGAGTAAGGATTAATAGCAGGAGCGAAGAGTCGTACTGAAAGATCATGTGACTAAAGTTCGTCTCCATTATTCAATGTTGGGCCTTAGTTCAGGGCCAGTCCAGTATATAAGTCCATAACGTTTTATTTATTTATTTATTATAATAATAACACCACTAAGAAAAAATCCAAACAGCCCATTTTACAGGCTTAAGTTAAGCCGCTTAACTTAACTTAACTTACTTATATACACAGAGAAAAAAACAAAAAGTTGACGGACTTTCCCATGACCCTTGTAAAATAATTAGGTGTGGTGGATCAGGAATCCTGTAGGGCAGCTGATCCGGCCGTCAATTTCAGCAATGGACGACTCGAAATGAACATTTCCAATCAATAGGAGCTCAGATTAATTTCGAGCCATCCGCGTCAAAATAAACGACCAAATCGGCCGCCCTACCGCCCATATAGTGCAGGTTCTACAACAGGATTTCCAAATTTGTGGTGGGTCCATCCATTAGTTGGATAGATCCTTTCCATCCTTAACAAGAAACGGGATGTACAAAACCTCATCTCCTCAGATAAAAAAAACAAAAGAACCAACGTCTCTTTTATTTTTTTATTTGGGCCGAAGAGGAAAGAAAGGGGAAGAGCACTTATCTTGTAATATTCGGTATATTTTTTTTGGGTTATTTTCGTGTTGAATACATGCATTGGTTCTTGAAATTTCATTTATCTACTTTATATTTTCATTTTGTAAAAATTTATTAGGGGCCATATTTTCGAAGTTTGTTTTCCACGATCAAACTGGCTCGGCCGGGTGTTGGTAAAATTTATTAAGGGCCGTATAGTTTGGTTTGATAGAAATAGGAGACCCGATTTGATATGACCACACGAACTTTAGGAAAACTGTTTTGGTACGTTTTAAGAGTTGAAGATCGATTAATATATAAACTTACGACTGAAAGCCCGGAAAAAGGAATTGAGGAGCTGAGGTATCTTTTTTGTTTTTTTTAATCCATGACATTTCATTGGAATTCATCTCCTAATATGAAATGTTATGATTTAGAATCATTTCCTGTAATTAATCACCTCGAGCAAGGAGAAAAATGATCCACATTTTCTCATTATAATTCAAGCTCTTTATTTTGTACTTCTCAATGGGCAAATTGATGCGGATCAAAAAAAGAAGTTCAAATCGATGCAAAAATTTGATGAATCATACGTTATTAAATACATGGTCGAATCGTAGTTGCAAGAAAAATCGACAGTCCAAATCGAAATGGACCTTTAGAAATTTTGTACTCCCTCCATCCCCATTCTTTTGTTCCTCGTTCTATTTTAACCAGATAAAAAATTGATTATAACTTTTAATTGATAAAACTATTTATATGCAACATGGATCTTGTTTGATAAATTTCAACAAGCTCTTTGAAACAAATTTTTTAAAATCACCTAAAATATTATAGCTTGAAACATATAATCAATTGAAAAGTAACACGAACTTCCAAAAGAGACTAAAGAATTGAGACGGAAGGAGTAAAAAAAAAATTGTTCAGTCCTGTAATAAATTAATGGGCCTAAACAACTGGTTATAAAAAAAATAATAAAAAACATGCACTAGTTGATCAAAATGAGTTTGGTCACAATTATCAATCTACTCGATGATTCTTCTTCGTCTTCAAGTCGGGAAAATTGAAGAAAAATGAGTTTGGTCATTGGCTTGGATCACTCGATCTCTAACAAATACTGATGAAGTTCTTGGGGCTACCTCACCCTACGTATAAGCTTGCATGTGAGTCTAATATACTTAATTATATGAAATCTGTAAAGAATCGGCATATTGTTGTAGTTCTTGATAATTTTTTAGTCTAAATATCAAATATACTTGAACTCATTAAGGCGGTTGATATAGTCCGATTTTATTCACTTACCTAAGGAGTGGGTGAACATTACCGAGTTCTTTATTATTGAGATACGCACTAGATAGATACATTAGATCATTCGCAGTGGAATAACCAAAACTATACTAATTAGCAATGTTCTCTCAAAAAAGTACTTGTAGTGGCATAACCAAATTTAACAACCTTTTAGCAACTTATCAAATTTTGGCTCTTGGATAATCAAAACTAAGGCCATCCACAGTGGCATACTCAAAAATGGATACTCAAAAGTTGACACATCAGCTTTTAATTATCCATTTAAGAGGTTACTAATCTTAACAATGTTGAGGTCCGCAATGGTCACTTCTAGCCCATAACTAAAATAAGTGATACACTACAATTTCACTCTCTCTCCCCTTGTGTTTTCTACCATTGATCACTTCCCTCCATTAGACTTTTTTGGCAAAAATATATCAATTTTCTCATTTAATTTTGGGGAAAAAAATTGGTGACTTCCTTCCCTAATATTATGACTCAAAAAAAAAAAAAAAAACAGATGTGTTCTTGAATTTGTAAAAAAATGTAAGGTTCTTTATGTACTCAACCACAGGAAGAGGAACGAAAAAAGAATAAAATAAAAACGAAAAAAAAAAAGTAAAATACCTTAATGCGGCGACAAATGTTTTCCACCATTGATCACTTCCCTCCAACACGCGTGTACATAAATTTAGAATCAGTTAACTTATGTGGTGTGAGATCCACAAATTTTGATTATTGAAAAAGGTTGTTAGTTTTAGTTATCCAAAGCCCAAAATTTGATTATTTCTAAGAATGTTGTTAAGTTTAATTATACCATTGTGAGCCATCTTTTACCCCAATATTGCTAACTTTAAAAATAATTTGCTTTTGATTATGCCACTGTGGATGGCCTAACAACTTTTTGCTAATAACCACCCCCCCCCCCCCCCCCCCCCCCCCTCTCTCAACAATGTTTCTAAGAAAAATATTTTTAAAAGAAGTTTTTTTTTTAACAAAAACAATTAAACCGTTTTTCAAAAACTATTTTTTAAAAACTGAACTATTTTTTAATTTTTTTTTATTTGGTGAAATTTTTTTTTTTTTAGATTTTTATAGGTTGAAAAAGTGATGTGACAAATTTTGATTATTCAATGTTCGATTATGCCACTGTGAACATCTATATTACTAACCTTAGCAACCCCTTAAATAGATAATAAAAAGGCGATGTGACAACTTTTGGTTATCTAATTTTGATTAGTCCACTGTGGATGCTCTTATGTTGTTATATTACTTGCTTTTTATCTTAACCAATGTTACTAATTATAGTAAGTTGTTAATCGAAAATAAAACTAAAATATTGATTTACTTTGAGATCATGAGTTCTAAATCCTAACTAAATACAATGTGAAAACAACAACGTCAATATTGAGGCGCCTATTTTGCACAGTAGGGTGCTAGTCCAACCTAATGAGCATCATCCCGAGCCACAAAAATATTATCTGAAGCGTTCATTTTTAAAGCGTAAGACTTTACAATGATCCTAAAAATCCCAAGTCAATCAACTAACAGTAATTTGGTGAGAAAATCACATTTTTACATAGCTATTACCGATGTGACAAAAAACTAAGCCGGAAAATGTGATTCGTTCACAAGGGTTACCGATGTCCGATTGTCCTGATTTTTACAACATCATTCTATGCATTGATAGCTACAAAGTAAACAGTTCAGACTACATTTTTAAATTATGAAAGATTCGCATTTAGTGGGGACAATAGCTTGATGTGTCGTAGGGACTGTTCACGAATTAAGCTTCCTTCCGGTATGTCTAGTCCAATTTGACCCTTTGTGGTCCTCTATTTCGCCCACAACAATCATTTAGAATCGTTCACTTTCTAGAACTCATCGAATAAGATATGAAAGCAAAAAATTAGTTTGATCGGACATCAATAACTACATCTACATTAATAAAACAGATTTATAGATAAATAAGAAATATATCAAATCATATTTTATTTGGCCATTTTGCATAACGCAAATTCTATTTTGTTCATGTATCTATTGATCTCCGATCAAACTAATATCTTACATGCATATTCTGCTTAATGAACTCCACAAAGCGAGTAATTTTGATAATTGTTGTAGGTATGCCAAATAGTGGCCTACAAAGGCCCAAACGCTTGACTGGATTGGACTGGACGATATATATAGGTTCCATATACGAGAATAACTTATTTATGGAGGAGCTGTGGAGGTGGCAAATTTCATCCGTCTGTTTCGATAATTAATAGTCTAAATATTAAAAAACTCCTTTATTAAAAGAGTTCTTTCAAAATTCGAACCGTCTAAAATATTTTTGGACTCATTCGATTCAGCTCCGTAAAAGCATATTTAGGGAAACCTTCTTAAGAAGTTATACTGGATCGGAGCGTGTCAAGGTTCACACGTAGGCCCACCAACCATTCAACCAATAACTACCATTCTTCTCAAAAAACCTAAGTTCGCGCGCATAGAGATAGAGAGAGAGACAGAGTGAAAACAGAGTCATGAACCTCAAACACCAACAAACCTTCGCCTCTCAACCCTTTCCATGGAACCACAAAAACCCATCATCACCCCACTCCCTTGACACTCCCAATGATGCTCAAAGGCAAGATCAAGCTCCCCGAAAAAGCCCGCCGGGCGTTTCCAGACGTGCTCGGTAGCTTAGTCGCCGGATTCGACGAAAAGGACGAGGAGAACGGGGGATTACCCGATCGGGTCATCGGAGAGGAGCTCGAGACGTTAGAGCCCATTGGGTTCGCGTCGGATCGAGAAATCGATGAGTATGGGAGAGATGATGAGGAGAAGTACCCTGATGGTGAATTGGTTAGGGAAAAGCATGAGAAAGATGTGGGGGTTTCGGTTTCGGTGGAGGAGATTATTGCCAAGGATGAGAAAAGGTCGGATCTTGAGTACGAGGTGAGTGATTTTGGAGTTTGTATGATATGACTTATGAGTATTCTAGGGTTTGTTTAATTTGATGTTACATTAGGGTTTTTTGGGTTTTTACCCTCTGTTTGGATAATGAGGAAATAGAGAAACTAGGGTTTTTGTTTTGGGGGGTAAGGGCATTTGGGTTATTTTAGTTTTTGTAAATATTCTTGTAATTATGAAAATTCATGGTTGAGTTGATTTTAGGTTATTGCATTTCTATGTTTTTATGCTGTTTTTGCTATTTTACCCACCGTTTGGATAAGGAGAAAACTGATGATATGGGAACCGGAAAAAATGATAAACACGTAGTATTTGTTTTTAGGCTCAAGTGTGTGGGATAAAAGTGATAAAAAAAATATCTAGGGTTTGTTTTTGGGGCTTTAGTACATTTGTGCTGTTTTTATAGGAATTTTTGTGAGTTTGTCCCTTGAAATTATGAAAATTCCGGGTTGTGTTAAAGTAGAGCATTTTTACGTTCTATTTATTTATTTTATTTTTGATCATCAACTATGTTCTTTATTGGTTTGGGATTTTACCCTCTGTCTAGATAAATGAATAAATTGAAGAAAAGAAAAACCGGAAAGTGGAAAACCCATGTTTGTGTTTAGGTTATACTCAAGTTTCTGGGTTTCAACTTCCCAAAAAAAGTTTCTCGGTTTCAAAGTGATGAACAAATCTAGGGTCTTCGTTTTGTCGATTTTAGGGCATTTGGATTTCAGTTTCATTTCCATTGCTGTAGTCTTGTAGTGTTCTTCTTTTCTTGTCTACTTTTTAAAATTGTTTCTTGCAAATGTTGCATTGAGTAGCTTTCTCAAAAGGAGATAAATTTGGAAAAGCTTCAAAGAATCGCTAGTTCAGGGCTTCCAGACGGAGGAAGTGTGAGGGCAACAGCTTGGAAGGTTAGGGTTCTTTCCTGAATCAACTTTGTAGTCTAATTTGTTTTACCAATTTGTTGTTGGCCACTTTGATTGCCAGTCTAGCTTCTAAGCTGAATAAGTATGTTTTCATGGATCTTCGAATAGTTCAGATACAATAATCTGGAAAATTTATACTCTCTGCATACACACATACACAAATATGTGTGTGTGGGTGTGGCATTATCCAACTTGTTTTCTTTGATAAATAGCCATTATCCTACGTGTTCGACTCAAGAAACTAAAAGCATTTACTACCGGTCATCTGTTTCACTCTTGCAGCTGCTCCTGGGTTATTTACCTGCTTCTCGTGACTTATGGGAGAAAGAACTAGGTGAAAATCGATCAAAATATGCAAAGCTAAAAGAGGAGCTTCTCTTGAGTCCTGTAAGATGATTTGCAGATGACATTTTCACGGAGTGGATGTAACTATAATTCCGTTGCTGCTGAATTTGTTCGCTAACACTCCCTAAATAAAATATCAGTATTTCTGGTTGCATTAACCTAATTTTTCAATCTAGACAGTCCGAGTTCTCAAGGCGAAACAATGATGGGCCGGATTTGAATGAGCAGTGTGTTGACATGGGTATTGAAGGGCCGCTCGAGAGACAGAAAGTTTCAAATGAGGATCACCCTCTGAACAATGGTAAGGCAAGCGTTTGGCACCAGTTTTTTCAGGTAAAGAAATTCCCCTCTTAAAATGGAAAAATTGTTTTCTTGTGTTAATACTAGATAAATGCTCTTCATAATAACGTATTTCTTTCCAGTTTACAGAGATTGCAGAACAGATTGATCGTGATTTGGAACGCACACACCCGGATATGAAATTCTTCTCGGGGGAGTCATCGTTGAGTAGGAAGAAGAGGGTATACCTTTCCTCCTTTTTCTGTTTGTGTGATTGTGATGTTTCTTGGGCTTTGTTTGGATTTATGAAAGGATTTGTTGACAGGAAGAGAGGGAACGGGAAAAGAATTTTAAACATAGCCAATTTTCCCCCTTCAGTTCCATTTCACTTTTCGAATCCCTTCACAAATCCGAGGTCCAAATCACAGCCTTAGGGTGTATATTTTGGCAAAGTCACAATGTTTCAGTGGTACCCCTATCGTTTATTTTCCCGTTTCTTTACCTATTGTAATGATTCTCATTGGCTGGATCATTTCTATGAACAGGAGGCAATGAGAAATATTCTTCTCCTGTTTGCGAAACTAAATCCTGAAATCCGTTATGTCCAAGGCATGAACGAGGTTTTGGCGCCACTATACTACGTTTTTAGCACCGACACTGATGAACAAAATGCTGTAAGAATGTATCCAAACAAAATGTTTTTATTTTTGTAAGGTTTTTCTGTGCCTTAGCCATTGACGTTTAGCCGTTTAGGAGATCCATGAAATGTTTTGGACTAGGAGAAGGTGGTTCATTCATTTCAGGCCTTAATGGTAGAAATTTTGCCACTTTGATAGGAGTAATAACTAAAGCAGCTTAATTATTTAGTCTAGACTAAAATGAGTAGTTTTCACGGCTAGTCTAAACGGAATTGTGTATTTTGTTCCATTTCATACAGGCACATGCAGAAGCGGATAGTTTTTCCTGTTTCGTTCGACTACTAAGTGATTCAGTGGATCACTTCTGTCAACATCTGGATAATAGTGCAGTGGGTATCCATTCTACCCTTGCTCGCTTGTCAGAGTTATTGAAAGCCAATGACGAGGAGCTGTGGCGGCATCTTGAGTACACAACCAAGGTGCGATAACAGCAGATATGAATCTTCGCATCTCCATATCTCTCACTCACTAACTCACATACATGCGCGCGCGCACACATACACACGCCCAAAAGTTGGCATGCTGTTACCGGCCAAGAAAAGATTGGAAAGACTGTCATGGGTTTGTGCTACTTTAGACTATGAGAAGCTTATGTTCTCTGTCCTATGAGAAGCTTATGTTCTCTGTCCTAAGAGCATTCCCTACCCTTTTCCAATTTTGTTGCGAAAGTATAATGCAGCTAGATCTGTAAAAGGTGCATCTCCTAAGGATTTGGCTCAAGCCAATATCTGTATCTATCTGCGCACGATTGGGCAAAGTCTCTCTCTCCCTCCCCCCCCCCCCCCCCTCTCTCTCTCTCTCTCTCTCACACTATTTCAAATAGCAAAATTGCCATAAATATTTGCATTTTGGCTCTGTAGCAAGCCAGAAAATGACTTTGACATGGTTATATGGACTCTTAACCACTGAAGATTCCACAATGAGCAGGTCAACCCCCAATTCTATGCATTCCGGTGGATCACACTGCTACTTACCCAGGAATTCGATTTTCCTTCCGTCTTAAGGATTTGGGATACCCTTTTGAGCAATCCCTTCGGAGTGCAGGTTCTCTCTCTCTCTCTCTCTCTCTCTCTCCAGTAAGATTTGATTCAGGAAATAGCACCAGTTTAAATGATGCCCGATCCATTTGGGCCTGTTTGTGCAGGAAATGCTTTTGAGGGTATGCTGTGCAATGCTACTTTGTGTGAAAAGCAGATTGCTGAGTGGTGATTTCATAGCCAACTTGAAGCTTTTACAGCACTACCCTATAACCAACATCGAACACATACTTCGGGTAGCCAACGACATCAGCCCCGACATGTCTTCCTTTCTCTTGCCAATGTAAATTCATCAATTGACTCAACCGTATGATCTTTTTCCGTGTTAAATTGGGGGGAAATAGCGCTTTTATGCAAAATGTCTCCCTTGACATTGTCCAACAGCTAAACACAGTTTTGTTTTTGGTCAAAAAACACAAGCTAGCTAACAGCCTTTTTGTGGAGTATTGGAAAACTAACTAACTCTCTCTCTCTCTCTCTCTCTCTCTCTCTCTCATTGCACCTAACTAATGAAGTTGAAAACCACTACATTGCACCACTTGTTATGTCGTATATGGTGCACCAAACAAGTGGATCATGTGAAGTAGCCTTTTGTTTTTCTTTTTTTTTTTTTGGTCAATCGGCATGCAATCATTTATTGATCATTAGAAGGAAAATCCAAAGAAGCCTCCAAACCCGTCCAAGTTACTATTCCTTCTTTTTTATTTTTTTTTCCCTCCCTCTTTTGATCAGTACGATTACTTGAATTTGCATACAATCAATAAGCACAAGCAACCAGTGGCGGATCCAAGAATTTCATGTAGATGGGTCACCTTTTGAGTACAAGGTCGGCTCTTAAATTTCAAAGCCCAAGGTAAACCTTAAATATGGGGTAATCAATAATTTTTTGCGACAATAAGTGAAAAAGTTAAAATCACTTAAGAAAGTTGAACCTTTGTTGTAACATCGTTAAGTTTTGAATTAAGATCATGTAATGCCGGAAAAAAAGAAGAAAAGAATTAAGATCATGTAATGGACCAAAAAAAAAAAAAAATCATTCGATAATTACATCAATAATCAAGTTCCAAAAATGCCCATGCTAGTACTTTTAAAATTGACTATAATCTTTTTAGTGATGTTTCAATTTAATACTTATTGAATTGGTAAAACAATAATTGAAAGTTACAAGTTACAGAAAAAGGAAAAATTGAAACAAAGTCAAATATCTGTAGTCACACTAACGTTTTAATGTACAAAGTATTGTTTATTTTTTTGAGCAAGAAATCCTTTGTTAAAAAAGCTTACTTGCGATAGACAACATTTGTCTAAAAGGGAGCAAAATGATAGTCAATAGGTTTTGAACTACTGACCTGTTGTGAAGGAGCCATGATCTTTACCACAACACCAGTAATTATTATGTGAAAATTGGCAACATATATATTATTTATTAACAAACCAGGTGGGTCAGGTGGGTCACGTGACCCACCTGGGTCTAAATTGGATCCGCCCCTGCAAGCAACCTGGAGCTTGTTCACACCAATTCTTTTTTTTGATAAGGGACGGATGTAGGATTTAAGTGTTGGGTGGATGAATATTACAGAAAAATTTAGAAAATATAAAAGACGATGTCAATTACACCAATATAAATTGCAAAACTACTAGTATAAAAAACATTATCTACATACATCTAAGATATGCCTTTGGGCACGGGCATGCGCTAGTCATACATCTAAGACATAAGATCCAATATTTTCATTTCAAATGCAAAATATAGAACCTAATGTTAGGAAATAAAGCTCTGAAATTGTGTTTGATGCTCTTTCACGATGCAAATTACATTCATATGATAAAAACTTGTTGGCGGGTGTTATATTTTAAAAGAAAACGTTGGGCGGGCGAGCCTATATTGCTTTAAATTTTTGTAACGAAAACACTGCCACAGTTTATGTGCATTTTCACCCAAAAAAAAGTTTATGTGCATAGCTTGTATATCTTCTCTCCTCTCCTACTCTGCCTTTGAAATCATGCGTTGTGATATTAAAATCTGCAAACATGCTGATGAAATTCCCCACGGGCAAGTAAATATATTGAATTAGCAAACCGAATCTGACGATTGAACATATGCAAGAATTCAAGTAACATAAAAATGCTACTTCTACTGGACCAATGGCTTTTCGATGCAGTAAAATCCTTGTCCTTGAGCATTTTCAAGCTGTGATGTAATTGCATTTTCATAACGATATCACATAGGCCACTCGGAAACTAGTTTGCAGTGTATACAAAGCAATATTGACATTTGCAGACGCGTAGAAGTATATGAACTGTTTCCTCTAACACAAAATTTTGATGGAAAGAAGTACGAAAGCAAACCATCAAACATGACAGGCGGGATCCTTGCTCATTTTTCACCACCTCAAGTCCATCACTCTTTTCAGGATGAAACTTGTTTTGCATTCAAGTCATATGTATGGACAAAAATAGCGTGTCTATCCATATTTGCACTTTTCATGCATGAATGTTGTACCTTTAGCAAAAGGAAAAATGAAGCTGCAAAATGTGAACTCTAAAATTTGAGAGAAAGTAAAAGAAAATAAATGTGAAATGAAAGCACCAAAAAACTATTGAAATCTTTTCTATATAAGCTGCCTCAGTCATCTGCTATACTAGATGCAAACCACCATCAGCTTTCCTCTCCTACATTGTTATCACATGTTTCGTTGGTATATAAGCTGCCTCATCTGCTATACTATACTTTCTGTTTTACTCTATCAGAAACACTAATTTCTATGGTCGCAATTTGTGAGTCACACTAGGTTTCTTGCAAGCAGTCGCACTGCTTACCAATTATTGAATCAACATTGTGTACAAGCTGAAAAAAGCTTCATTAACGCTGTGTTTATATTTGAACTTCATGGGTGATTCAGGGATTGAAAGAATAAGACCAAGGAGAAGATTGAGTGAAAGGATAACGTTTCCGGATTTCTCCACTATTTTTGTTTAACTTGATGAATCCTTCCACAAAGCTATGATCTAAACACAGCTTAACACCAAAATCATCACACAAAAAAATTAGAAGGGAGAAAAAACAATTGCCTGTTTTCTAAATCCCAATCTGAAACAGACGAGTATCCTAGATTTTGAGTGTATTTCTTGATACCAAAGCTGGACACTAAGTATAGAAGTGAGTAATGTAGACCTTGATCTTTGGCATAGTTTTGGAGGGTTGCTTCAAATTTTTTTTTTCTCTCTTCTATGATCTGTTAGACGTACCATTCACTGTATCACAGCTTTCTCATATCCTTCCCCTCTGTTCCATTAACCACCTAACAAACACTGTTTAGAGTGGTATAACAGATGCTGAATGGTACGAGCAAACCGTCGAATCCATAGCCTACTTAAACGGCAGAATTAATAAGACTTAAGGCAGGATCATCATAGCATGCCATAGTCTTATTAAAGTACATTTATTCAAGGAAGTTGCAAACTGAGACAAACTAAAAACGATAAAGAAGCTGAACGGAAAATTACAGTCTATAACAAACAGCAGAAGCACTATGAAGCATCATGTAGCTATTGCGTCAAGAAGTGTCTTCAACACCAACTACACCTCAGAAACCTGGGACAAGAACAAATTGATGATTAAATCACACAAATGTTGACTGTAATAGGATGAAAAGTGTAAAAACGGACTCATAGTTAAGAAGCTATAGGACATTTGAAATTAGTTTTCTTGGGACTTCATCAAATAAGTGACTCAGAATAAGTTGAATGAACGACCGACAAAGCATCCTTTCGTTTATAACCCCAAATTGTCAGCTGTCTTGAACATAATTCGTCTCCTTCTGCTGTAGCTTATGCTAGCATAGATAACACCTTTTTTTTTTTTTCGAACATAGTTAGTTGTGACCATCTAGGTCAAGTAGAATAGTTGTGTTAGGCCTTATGTATTAAAGCATCTACAGTGAAGAAATCTGATTGTTTCATTGCAAAATGCATGATTTTTCTTGTGTGAGTAAGAAAGTGTGGCCCCTACCTACTCATGATCACATTGCAATTTAAGATCTTCTACCTCCATGTATTCCACTTCCAAGAAGAGTATTCTTGATATTATGCAAATCAGTGACAACCTGATTGATGTCCGGTCGATCTGTCGTTTGTTCTTCTGAACAGGTGATTCCAACTTGAAGTAGTGAAATCAAGCACTCATGCATTTTGTGACTGCTAAGACAGCCCTGATTCAAAACGCTGTTGATATTCTTGCTTGCCTCCCCCATTTTTCCTTGTGGAATCAATGTTGGGTCGAAAATGCTCTCCTCGGGTACAGACAGAGCTGTCTTAGCAAAGTTGTGGAGATTCAAACTACCGGTAAACATATCAGTAGGTCTCTTCCCTGTGACCATCTCCAACAAAAGGATACCATAGCTATACACATCACCAGATGTTGACACCTCATTTCCTGTGCCATACTCTACCATATGTGAACCATAATTAGTAAATAAACTTACAACGATGCGTGGTTAGAAATATATCAGAGCATAGTAATGTGCCTTGTGCAGACAACCATTTACAGTAATGTCAATAGTATGTGTCATAATGACATTAGCTTCTCGTGGTCATATAATTCGAAAGGGTTATTAGAAATCATCTTTTGGAATTCTTAGCAATACATGTTGAATCAAAATGTTGATGGTTCTATATGTTCGTAACTAGTCGAAGCTATGGTTCATGAATTCTACTTCAACTGATTGATTTACACAAAAAAGACATTGAAAACCATCTACTTATCCTAATGCAAGTGGGAATATTATAACTCACCACGCAAAACTCCATTTCCCACATTGCTTCGCAGCCATCCTGGATCATAGGTCTTTACTGATCCATTTGGGTGCATTAAAATTCCACCTTTATTTTCAGGGTATTGACAATGTACTGACTTGATTACGAGAAATGATCATTGGTAAAAAAGAAAAAAGAGTTCATTTTCTTTTATCTCTCTAACTCTTCCTATTACTACAGCCAAAGGAGACAAACAAAAGCTCCCAATTGCAACACTATAACTAAGATGGCTATAAGTTGGTACGTCTTCCCATATAGGGCAAAAATTAGCTCTGTGTGCCAAGTATTGTGCAGAAATTTTGTCCTGAAAGGCATATTGGAAATTTTGCCTTTGAGAGCCAAATGATGTTGTAAGGAGATAAACAAGCAAACAATCATCTTTATTAAAGTGATTGACGAACAAGATTAAGACGAGATGTCTATCAGCCCTAAAGAGTGTTGGCAGGGGCTTTGAAAAGGAAAAATAAAAATCTTAAGAGGTATATTTACCTGGAGGAGCATAACCAACAGATCCTCCCATGCCAATGGAGCTTGATTGATTTGCAGAAGACTCATGGGTGGCTTTGAGAAGTACTCTTGCTAAACCAAAATCAACTACACGTGCAGTCATTTCATTGTCCCGAAGAATATTACTCGGCTTCAAGTCACAGTGAACTATTGGTTCCATGCAATGATTGTGAAGATAATCAAGCGCAGAAGCAACATTAATTACAATATGAAGCCTCAGTAGCAGGTTTAAACTCCTTAGCTCCTCTTGCACACCATCTTCATTCCCATTTGGATGCAACCACTCGTGTAGGCTCCCAATTGACCATGAACTCATAAACCAGAGCTTTGAAATCATTCCCTTGATAGTCAATACTCGAACAAGCTGTAAGAATTCTTACAAGATTTCGATGTTTGATGCTCTTCATGGCTTTACACTCGGCTATGAAACTCTTCGAGGCACCACGGAATTGAAGGTTTAGAACATTCACTGCAACAACTTTTCCACTTTGATCAAGAAGTCCTTTATAAACTGAACCGAAACTACCCACTCCAATTAAGTTTGATTGGGACAACCCATCAGTAGCTTGAAGCAAACTTTGGTAGGACAATTGCGGATATGAATTCCCTAATATTCAGAATGGGGTACTTTTGTTGTCTTCCTAGAGCAACAAAGATAAAGAACACCCACCATCACAAGTAGTCCTAGTAGCCCAAATGATGCCGAGAGTATTAATTTCCCAATTAGATTGAATCCTTTCCTTCTACACTTTTCAGAGTGGCAACTAGGCAGCTGCAGTTCAGCTATGCCCCCATAGAGCTTGTTGTTTCCTTCAACAGAAAGGGCAGTTGCATTCTTAAATACACCTCTTACTTGTACTGCACCTTTAAAATTATTGAATGACAGGTCTAATCAATACTACTTTTTTTAAATGAACGAAAGTGTTTCCTACTCTTTCATTTCCACAAATACCCCTTTCAATTGCAAATAATCTCTGCCCCACTCCACACCTCTTCCCAACCGAAGCAATGAAACACCCCCAACGAATAGTTCTTTCCAAAACGAATAGCTCTCTCCAAGCGATAAAAACCCAACACCCCAATGGAAACACTACAGACAACAACCGCCTCCCCAAGCCTCCCACAAAACCAATCCATTCTCCTTTTGGGAGCCCCTTCTCCTCTGACTCCCCTGGCCTCCCAAAAAACCATTGCACCCTCCTTCTGGCACCCTGTTGTCCTGCTTAATTACTCCGGCAGCCTCCGACCAAGAACCAACAACAATGGCGTACCAGACTGATCCCAAGTGCATCCCAACACAAGGCCAAGACAGGTAAGTCATGCATTTAAAATTCCACCCTGCCTTTGATTGCAAACACTCTCCCCATTCCCCTTTGTCCACCCCTGTAGACCATAAATACACATACCAACTGTTTGGCAAAAAACCCCTTCTGCAGACCAGACTCTCCCCTTCCCTCTTCGTCCACCAATTTTCCCGATTCTGGCGACCATAATTACGCACACCAACTGTTTGGCAAATTTAATAAGCCTTCAAAGTACCTTAGTAAAGCAACAAAGATCGATCAGTTAATGATGTTTCCCAAGCCTTGAAATTACCTTAGGATATACTTGTAGTGACATAAATATCTATCTGTCTATATGATCACCAACACTCCCTAATACTAAGATTTGTTCCTTAATAAGAATTCCAATTGCCAAAATTGGTTTTGAACTTATCTATCAATCTTATTTACTTACTTTTGGACATTGTGCATAATACCTTAATTGGTTACTTTTAGGCGAAGCATACAATATAATGATGACCCAAAAGATGAGGGTGGGGAATAGGTTTCTTGACTTATTGTTCATTGTTAGTATTCACAGTTTGCTTAGTACAGACTTCGGGTTGGTGTTGTGCTCCGAGCCGTTGGACTGTGCATCCGACGGCTTGGATCTCATCTCGGACTCATGTAAGTGTGCAGAGCAGTAACTTGATAAGTTATGTTAAATTTTTCACTTTTTTGTTGTATGGGTAATGATGTTACATTACAACAGTTAACATTGTTGGAAATATGTGAAATTTCCCCATTGAATGACAAGCAATTGGCTTAGTATGCCCATTTTTGCTTGTCATCAAATTACGAGCAATTTTCATAACTCATTGAGTCTTTAGGCTCAGGAAACAATATGCTACTTCTAGACATCACAAATTACCACGTGCAACGCACATGTATAACCCTAAGACTTCACCTGAACAGTACAAACATTTGCCAAAAATACCGTTTAGTAGAACCCGAAGAGAAGAATATGTCTCTAGAAAATTATTCTGACCTGGACAAAGATAGTTGCGTAAACAAGTTGTTTTTGTAGTCGCGCTTTGAATGACTGTTTATTGCATCAGCATTGATTGCCCTCCCTAGATGGCATGCCTGTGGACTGCGTATATGCGCAAAAATTATATATTGGGATTACGTAGTGTACCCAATTGCACATAATTTAAAGAAAGAGGCTTAGATTGAGATGCCTCGGTGTATACTAGCAATCAGAAATGGGAAAAAAAAAAAGGTTTGCAACAAAGCGGGTCTTTAGAAGTGTTGGCACATAAATTTCAACCAAAGATTGATGAATATCTTATGTTGGGCTTGCGGACTAAAAGACATGTAAAGAGTCTAAAAGCATGTTGACCCAGCGAGTCCGCGAATCAACAAACATGTGTTGACCCGACAAGCCTAACGAGCATATGAACCTGCGAAAGAAGTGTTGACCCAGCAAGTTTGCGAATCAATAAATACGTGTTGGCTCGACAAGCCTAACGAATATATGAGCCAACAGAAGAAGTGTTGACCCAGCAAGCCCACGAATCAACAAACACGTGTTGGCCCGACAAGCCTAGCGAATATATGAGTCTGCGAAAGAAGTAGCAAGACTACAAATCAGTCGAAACATATAAGCCCAAATCTCGCAACGCCTACAAATCAAATATTCAGTTGAGCCATGTAGGCCCACATTTCGCAGGGCCTACAAACCAAATATGGGTTCACATAGTCTCAAATTAGTACGTAGAGCCCAATAAACACTCCTGTGGAAGCAGAAGAATATTATAAGATAGATGTCATCTGACGCAACCAATATTCAAAATTTGAAGAGGCTGAGAAGATATGATATCATCTATTCTCTGGCAACAACTATTCAAATTCAAATGAATTATTTGGCGGCCAAGCATCTGATGATGAATGAAGCTCCTATAAATATGAGGTCCATCATCAAAGGAAGGGGACCTCAATCTCAGATCAGACCTAACATCTCTCATATATCTCTCGTCGACCCCAAGATCTCATACTTCATCTCTCAACTCTTCACCATCACACCTCTTTTCCCTCAACGTAGAAAATATACGGAGAGAGAGAAGATATATGTAGAGACCCGAATTTTTTTTATTTTATTTTATTTATTTATTAAAATGTTTATTAATTGGCTAATTAAGAGAATATAGTTTATTTTGTGACTATTTGGATTAGGGATTGAATCTTGAGGGAGTGTAAAGTGTAATTGGGTTGGGTGCTAATATAAAAGGGGTGTTGGTGTTGTAGGAGATTAAAATCTCCATTTATCTCTCTCTCTCCCCAGCCGATCTCTCCCTCTCCTTCGGCTCTCTCTCTCTCTCCTCTCCTCTCACTCAAAACTCCTCCAAGACCTCAAGAACCTTGAAAATCAACCACCCTTCGGCCCTCCAATCGCGTTCTCAAGCTCAAAAATTCGTGGGTCTTGCTCGGAGGAGGAGTACTCGGTCGATTTCAAAGTTTGGAGAGCTAGGGCATGCTCAAATCACGTGGGTTTCGATCCTTGACATGAGGTAGGGATTTCTTACTCTCTCTATGTGTTTATGGGCTGATTATGTGCTTTGATCGTGCTTGGTTCGTTGTTTGTTGTTGAAATTTCGTTGTTGAAAATCTGAAAATCTGCAGAAAAACTCCGCGGTATTGATACCCTAAAAGGGGGTATCAATACCCCATTCTTCTCTGGACCAGACGCTGGCCAGGTATTGATACCTCGGTCAGGGGTATCAATACCCCTCTTTTGTTCCGGACAGATTTGATTCATTTGTTCCTTCTCGTGCCCGTTTGAACCCCGGACACTTCAAACACCTTTTGAATAGCTTCAAATGACTTCCAAACTTGATTATTCGTACCTCGGAAGATTGAATGACCAATCGATCACTTTAGGTCGTCGTCGTAGTTTAGAAAAGTGTAGAATTAAATGGTTAGCATACTCGTACGTTAGTTTACGCTCTTGGTTAATTGAAGTAGATGTTGTGGTATGTCTTAATGATCGATATAGACTTATTAAGTGTTATGGCGTGACGTAGTGATTGGTGGATTGGTGGACGTACCATGGAGTCGTTATTAAATATCGTAAGCTATAGGTATGACGTGGGTACTTGGTTGGTCGATAGGGGTTTGCCTAGTGGTCCGAAAGGGAAGAGGGTAACTCGTATCTTCGTGCTTTGTTTTGCTTGATCATTCTCGGTTCATTTGGTATTCGTTCTATAGATTCTCATTTAGAGCCTAGCGAGTGGTATGTCGGGGAGTCGTTGTGGGATTGGTAAGTGACGTAGGGCGTCGTGATAGGCTTTGAGGGATAACGTGAACCTAAGGTATTCAATGATGTACAAAAGGACATGTTTATGAGTTTATAATATATTGAATGACGATGAATGAAAGCATGTGACCTTGGAAAGTGTTGTCTCCTTATATTCGGAATGTTAACGCTTATGTGTTTATGTGAGTTTTGAATTTTGAATTGAGGGTCCTGCAACGCAAGGTGTGGTAATGCGGAGACTCTAGAGGGCCCGTTACGCAAGGTGTGGTAAGGCGGAAACCCGGGTAGAAAGAGAGTTCACTGTCACGCATGGGGTGGTAAAACAGTTGAATTTCTCATAAAATGAAGAATGTTGAAGTTGATGTCAGAAGTATACGTTGTTACTTGAACTGTTTGCTGCTTGAGATGGTGACCGTTAAAGAAAGAGATAAACAACTGACTCTACTAAGGATTTGAAAAGAAAGGAACTTGTCTTTCTTTGAAAAAGGATTTTTATTAAAATCCTCCGGCTATTCTTGAGCGAATCAACGGTTTCCGGTATTCGTGCGCAGAATCAACGGACTCCGGCTATTCAAACTCGAATCAACGGAGCTTGATTCGTAGAGGTCGAGAGTATTTCTCAAAGGTGTTTTTGGAAATCAAAAAGGAATGTTTTCTTTTATGAAAAGAGGCTCGATGGTAAATGGTAAAGGATGGGAAAGTCAAGCGTGGCATTCATTTGAGGAGACTTGAATTGGTTTGAGAAATTGTCGTTGTCATTTTGATTGATGTGTGTTTAACGCTACCTCTAGATTGATGTATAAATGGCTAGGCTTATCTATAAGACGTATTGAATTCCGTAGTCGTTGTTCGTCGGTTTATTGTGCCTTTTGTACTTTCGATCGTTCATTGAAAATCATTCACTCTTATCGCATGTTTCATCGCATTTACATATAGCTTGAGTATAGAAATTTCTACTGGGCTAGTGTAGCTCAACCTATCATTTTCAGGTATATCTCAAAGACCTTGACGCGAAGTGCATGGTGTGCATACTTGATCTCATCTCTTTTGAAAGCCGCCGAGAAGTGATTTCATCATCTCTTGTATGATCTCTTGAAAAGATGAAATTGTAAATTTATTTGAAATCTTTTAATTTCAGATATTATGTAACCTCTAAATTTTTCTCTTTTAACTAGCTATGGAATTTGGGCCGTGGTGCCAATGTTGTAAATGTTTAAACTTGTGAAACTTGGTTTGTAAATAATCTTTTGAAAACTCTCTTTTGGGTACAATATATATATTGTGTGAGGATCATCTATTGAAATGGATTATTTATTTATGTTGAAAATTGAGGGCGTGACAATATACCCCATTCACGCAAAACCACTACGATCTACAACCATCAAAGCAACCTACTCGCTCACTACCACTTGCAATCTTCAACAAATTTCGAAGACCAGTAAGAGTAAGCATATCAAGCGATAGGTAAAGGGTTCCAATCCCTCTAAATGTATCCAGTATTCTCTGTTTTGATGTAAACAAGGGTTTTAAACCCCAATCATCAATAAAGTTAAATTATTCCAGTCTATTTCCTATTCTTTATTCTTTATTAATCGGAGGTTTTATTTTTAAGTATGTAATTAACGATTTGAAATCCAAATCGGAAATAGGAGCTTGCATATAAAAAATCAACACTGTTCGCTTGAACAGTGGATATTTGAGATATGGATTTCGAAGCGTGGATAAATTCTACGGTTCAAAATTTATGTCTACAAATTTCTGGCACGCCCAGTGGGACTTATTTCTCCTCCCATCTTTTGAAGAATAAAACAAATTATAAAACTCATTATTTTAACAGTGTCCCTTGCTTCAACAGATTCGAATATGGAAGCTGCAATCATGAAGGCCAACAACGGACTCGCTGTGAAGACACCGATGAATCCTACGACGGGGATTCAAAAATCCTGGAAGGACGTGTTAGTCTCTCCGGCACCTGCTTACTGGAAGGCTCCAGAGCGCAAGCTCTTGACTGTCTCACCAGAAGTTCCTGCTTACTGGAAGGCTCCAGAGCGCAAGTTCTTGGCTGTCTTACCAGAAGTGCCTGCTCATGGGGAGGCTCCAGAGCGAAAGCTCTTGGCTGTCTTACTGCGAGCTCAAACAAACAATAGCACTTTGCTACTCTAAAAGGCTGAAAACCTCAAAAGAGTAGCTGAAGATCTGTTAAAGGTTGCCAAACAATATATGGCAGTAAGAGCAACAAGGTGCTCGTGGGACTTCCTTAGAAAAGCAAAGGATGCTAAGGAAGCAATAGCAGTCGCTGTTATCCTGGCCAAGGCCCGTACAACTCAAAGCACACTGGGTCTTTTGATTACACAGGCGGAGCACTCCATTATGATTACAGAAAAAGCTCAAAAGAGGGCATCACGTTAATTTGTTAGCCCAACCGAAAGTGGTGGCTTTGTTGGCTCAACGAAAGACCAACAATTTGACGGCTTTACATAATTCATCCGTGACGAATCATCGACTCGTAAGTCCAATTGTGAGAAACGCTGCATCAATCATAAAAATCTAGGAGACACAAGTTTTCTCTTCCATGCCTGTAGGGGTTCGACCAAAAACCCCCACTAAAGCCTCAAACCCAAAAAGACAGAGGCAAAGGAGGAACAAAACCCTCAAAAAGGGAGAACAGAAGTCTGTAGCAGCCAACGTTATGGGAGCAATTGAAAAGGCTCTTGGTAGTTATAATGATGACCTTGAGTATTCCACAGAATCAAGTGAGTCAGAGTTGAACTCTTTTGATGGTGAGAGGGATTCTGTTTCCACCACCACCATGGAGGAACAATTTGCCAAGTTGGTTGAACAAGCAAAAAGAACTGCTACTTCGATGCCTATGCCAGGGACAGTAATAAGGTCTATGGCAAAGCAAGAACAACCAAAGGGATTAACTATAAGCGAAGGGAATGACTCTGTCTCAGTGTATTCGTCATCCCCCGCGAGCAGTAAATCATCATCCTCCACGAGTAAGAAGCCAAGAAGTGTTTCCGTGATGGTTACGGAAGTGGGTGATGAAGAAAGTTCAAACCCTCAGTTGTTGGAAGAAAAGGTAGCTTCGCTACAGGAACAGCTAGCGAGAAGGGACCAAGAAATGTCTCACATGATGGAACAGATCAAAAGTTTGCAAGCCCAAGTAACAGGGGACAAACAGAAAAAATCTGCCTTTGAGGAGGAATCATTCGAAGTCCCGAAAACAAAGTTTACTGGGGGCAACATACATTTCTTCGTTGACCCAATGAGCAGTAATGCAAACCCAATGCTCATGGCCATGATCGATGACATGGTGAAGAAGCAAGTAAAGAAGGCTAAAGAAAAGGATGACGAGGGCTTTTGGATGATCCCAAAGCCCTATCCAGCATGGGTGGATACCGTTCCATTCCCACATGGCTTCTCCCAACCTGATTTCAAAATGTTTGGAGGAATGGGAGATCCTAGACAACATATTGCCCATTTCCTCTCACGATGTGGGCCAATAGCACAGAATGAAGCTTTGTGTCTACAACTCTTTGTGCAATCTCTTGAAGGTTCTGCATTTTCTTGGTATTCGAATCTTCCTGAAGGATCAATCCAAAGTTGGGATTTCATGGTTAAAGAATTCCTCAAACAGTTCTGCAATACCCAAAGACGTGTTGGGGTACCAGAGCTCATTGAGACCAAACAACGAGATAACGAACTAGTCACGGACTTCATTGCAAGATGGCGAGCTTTAACGTTTGCATGCCCATAAAAGTTCATGCAGTTGGAACTCATTCGCATGTGTCTCAATAATTTTCGACATGAGCTTTCTATAGCGCTCATGGCTTAGACCTTTGAAGGGTTCAATGATTTATGTACCAAAGCACATGACATGGAACTACACTTGGGCAAACGAAGAAGGCCGAGAGTTGTAGATAGGCTTGAAACCTTAGCGGCTGCAATTGTTGAAACCAAGAAAAGAGTTCCCATTGTGGTTGGAGCGCAAAGACCGAAGGAAACTAAAAAGGTCACCATGAAGGAAAGATTGCAAAAGAAGTATTCCTTTACGGATGACTTGGTAGAGGACATGTTCGAAGACCTCTTGGAGCAGAAGTTGATTATGCTCCCCGATGTGAAAAGGCCGCATGAAGAAGGCAAGAAAAGTGATCCAAAGTATTGCCCATATCATCGCCTTATCAGCCATCCGTTAAGGGATTGCTTTGTCTTGAAAGACAAGATTCAAGAACTCTTTGACTCGAGGGTTACTGAGCTTCCCTCTCCTGAGAAAGTGACAGCGAACCCAATTACAGCCGATGACGATGAGAAGGGTGAATGGGTTGTATATCAATCAAAAGGAATGAAGAAAAGACGAAGTTCTTTATCCAGAGCCAAGGCGCCCTTTGTTCCGAAAAGAGCGTGAAAGCCAAAAACGTCCAAAAAGGTAAAAAGGACCAAAGTGAGTAAAATGCGAGGAATAAGAAGAAGAGCCAAAAGAAAGCAAAGAAAGTGAAGCTTGTCCCCGATGAGCCTTTGAAACAATCTCCTCGCATCACCATCACTCTTGAAGAATTTTTGCCTGAAGAACTTCAATCTCCAAAGCTAAAAGCTTATTTTGAGAAGAAGAGAGACGTGGCAATAACCCAGGTCCCATGCCTTAACATTATTGTGATAAGTGATGATGAAGAAGAAGAAGAAAGCAGTGCTTCAAGTCCAATTCACATACCAGATTCCCCTATTGTGATAAGTGACGATGAAGAAGAAGGAAGCAATGTTTCATGTTCGATTCATATATCAGATTTTCCTACTTCACCAAATCTCGCGGTGGGAGAGTTCATGGTAACCCCTAGGGCTCGTGTGACTCCTGAAAGGACAATGGCTTCACCAAAGTACTCCCCTGTACCTCCAATGCTCTACATAAATACTCCAGAGTATGTAGTAAGTCCATCCCAAAGAAACATGGGATACAGATCGGATACGGAACTTGTGAGAACTTCTCGAAAGCGGCTTCGTTTTGGAGATAAGAAGTTGAGTCTATTGGATGACGAGATGTGGAAACATTCTACTCAATCCTTACATATCCTCGAGTCATCCGTAAACTCAAGTTTCTCTCCAAGGTACCCTTCGCCAGCAAGAACATACGATGGAGAAAGTGTGTCTAGTGACCATTTTGATTTTTCATGCAACGTAATTTCGGTGGATGTGAATTTTCAAGATGCGGATATACAAATCAGAAGTTGTCCAGAGGATGATGAAAAAGCAAGAGTTTTTGCTCGAAGGGAGGGAACGAATCAAGCGAAGGTAATTGTAGCTTTGAAAGAGGAAAAGTCTAGAATTCCCCAAACCTATGCAATTGGTGTAGAACAGATTTTAAATCACCCATATCCTGAATGGGTTAAAATGGTCTTATTCCAAAGAGGATATTCCATACCACATTTTCCCTTGTATAATGGAGTTGGATGTCCAAGGCGCCATTTAGTGCATTTCCTAGCACTATGTAGAAACACGGTACGAAGTCAAGCACTACTTCTGCGGCAATTTGTACTCTCGTTAGGAGGATGGGCAGCTGATTGGTATTTTAGCCTTCCTCCCAATTCAATCCTTGATTGGGACACAATGGCAGAACGGTTTTATAGGAGGTTCTACACACCATGGCCAATGGAACTTGAAATGTGGAAGCCATTACAGGATGAAAGTGTTTCACTTCAAATATATGAGTTGCTAGAAGGAACCGCGGAGCAAAAGCTTGAATCCGCGTTGGACCAACGAGACATGGGAAGTATGAGACCTAGAGATTTGCTCCCTCTATGGGTTCAGCAAACACCGTTCCCTGTAGGATATGAGCTCCCAAATTTCTCTATCTATGAAGGGTACGGTAATCCTGAAAAGCATATAAAGCTCTTTTTGAGACGAGGAAACTGCTCAAAATCAAGCGTTGTGCCTATGACAATTTCCTCTTTCTCTAGATGGGATTGCATTTGATTGGTATTGTTCTCTTGCTGGGTTTATTATACCTAGTTGGGAGGTCATGAAAAATGCCTTCATACAATCCCAATACTTTTATAGATGGGACTCACGATATCTGAGAAATGCAAAGGAAAGGCATCCCTAAAGAGAAGAAATGATCATTGATGACGAAAATTCATCTGTTGGGTCAGTGAACATGGTGCAAATAAGCGACGAGCCTAAAGAAGGGGACGGGAAGGAGGTTGTCCATGTGTGCAAGACATATCTGACTTATAAAAGACAACCCCGTAATCAGCCAAGCCAAAGTTTGCAAGTACCAATTACACAAGAAGAAGTCCCAAAAGAAGAGGAGCAAGTGAAATATGATGTTCTTGCCCATCTAAAGAAGATCCCAGCTTTGGTAAGCATATATGATGCCTTGATGATGTCACTAGATCTTAGAAAGTCATTGGTTTATGCCTTGTCCAATCCGGATGATTTTCGCAAGGAGCACAACTACATGCCTGTCTATAGTAGCATTTGGCAATGAGGATATGTATGCAGAAACACTAGATCACAATCGACCCTTGTTCATCACTGGTCTTGTTCTTAACACCAAAATCTCTCAGGTTTTGGTTGATGGCGGGTCCACAGTAAATTTACTACCAAAAAGGGCTTTGGGCATAACAGGGGTTCGATTATCCCAATTACGGCCATGTCATCTGGTGATTCAAGGGTTCAATCAAAATGAACAACGTCCCATGGGGAAAATCAAATTGCGGACTAAATTTGGTGGCATCGAGGAAGATACCGAGTTTTTGGTGATTGATGTAGACACTTCCTACAATGCCTTGCTTTGGAGACCATGGTCACATAATCATATGGTGGTGCCCTCTACCTACCATCAGTGCATCAAATATCCATTACCTCCACCTATAAATGAAGGGATAATTGTTGCGGATAATGATCCCTTTAATGGGGTTGAAGCTTACTATGCGGATGCTCGTTTTTACACAAAGGCTTCGCAAAATAGAGTGAAGGGCTCAACAGAAATAGATACTAAAAGTGTGAAATCTCTGACAAAGAGGGCATTTCGCTACATTCCAAAGTCTCAAAGGAAGCCAGGGACAAGTGCTTTAGCTCCGATAAACCTAACTTTGGAGTTAAAAGATGCATTTGTCTTGCCATTACAGAAGGCGGAATGCACATATGTGGAGAACTATCGTAGATTTGTAGTCCCTGCGAAAGCAAAAGGCATGAAGCCTATAGTGTTCCATGCACTTGGTGACATGGAAAAGAAAGTTCAGGATGATAATCTCAAAACAGTGGAGATATCGAGTCCAATAAGACCAAGTTATGCTACAAACATTACAAAAATGTTAGTGAAAGCTGGTCTTGATCCTGAAAAAGTATCCACACAAACAGTAGCACCTTTTGACTCTGTGTTAACTCATGCACAAGCCAAATCCTTTTGGCAAGGAAGTCCTATTGTGGCCACAAGGGAAGGATTGGGCTATCAAGCCACGGAAGAAAAGCTCTCTGTAAATATGATTACAGTGGAAGAGGCGTCAGATGATGGGATTGAAGATGAGACATATCCCATACCAACACAATCTGAAGAAGGAGGTCAGGCTACAATTTACGAGCTTCGCGAAGTTAATCTTGGTGATGAAGGAGAGAATAAGCCAACTTTCATCAGTGCAAACTTGGCAGAAGGAGAGGCTCAGAGGTACATCTCTTTTCTAAAAGAGCATCGCGATGTATTTGCATGGACCTACAATGAGATGCCTGGACTTGATCATGGAGTTGCAGTTCATAGACTTGCGATCCATCCTGAGAAACGGCCTGTTAAACAAGCGCCAAGAAGGACACGGCCAGAATTGACGTCCCAAATCGAGGCTGAAGTCGATAAACTCCTTACAGCCGGATTCATCAGAGAGGTTAAATACCCGACTTGGTTGGCAAACATAGTCCCAGTCCCGAAAAAGAATGGGAAAATACGAATTTGTATTGACTTCCGCGATCTCAATGAAGTTTGTCCTAAAGACGACTTTCCTTTACCCATCACCGAACTTCTGGTTGATGCGACCACAGGTTACGAAACCTTGTCATTCATGGATGGATATTCGGGTTATAATCAAATCCGAATGGCCCCCGAAGATGAAGAGTTGACAGCTTTTAGATCTCCAAAAGGGATCTTTTGCTATACGGTGATGCCTTTTGGTCTAAAAAATGCAGGGGCAACATACCAAAGAGCAATGACAGTGATATTTGGTGATATGTTGCATAACATCGTTGAGTGCTATGTTGATGATCTTGTTGCCAAAACCAGAAATAAAAAAGATCATTTGGATGACTTGAAGCAAATTTTTGAACGCTTAAGGCTATACAAGCTCAAGATGAACCCGTTAAAGTGCGCTTTTGGGGTTTGTTCAGGTAAATTCCTTGGGTTTGTTGTTCAAAGCAGAGGAATCGAAATTGATCCTGCGAAAATCAAGGCTATCCTCGAAATGCCTCCCCCCAAAAATTTGAAGGAGTTGAAAGGGTTACAAAGAAGATTAGCCTATATAAGAAGGTTCATCTCTAACTTAGCAGGGCGATGCTTGCTGTTCTCAAGGCTAATGAAAAAGGGTATACCTTTCGAATGGGATCAATCATGCCAAAACACGTTTGATAGTATCAAGGCATATCTCATGAAACCCCCGGTACTTATGAGCCCAACCAAAGGAAAACCATTGTTGCTATACATTGCTGCTTTTGACAGCTCATTGGGAGCCCTTTTGGCCCAACATAACGAACAAGGGAAAGAACAGGCTTTGTATTATCTAAGTCATACTTTGGTTGGTGCAGAACTCAACTACTCTCCGATTGAGAAAACATGTCTCGCTTTGGTGTTTGCCTTGCAAAAGTTAAGACATTACGTCTTGGAGCATGAAGTCAAATTGATATCGAAGGCTGACCCATTGAAGTATATACTGTCACGGCCAATACTCTCTGGGAAAAGTGCAAAATGGGCTGTAATCCTCCAACAATTTGCAATTGAATATGTTTCCCAAAAAGCAGTAAAACGTCAAGCCTTAGCAGACTTTTTAGCAGCGCACCCAATCCCTGATGATTCACCTCTAGCCACTGATCTACCCGATGAAGAGGTCATGCAAGTTGAAGTTCAAAAAGCATGGGAGATGTACTTCGATGGGGCAACAAGGAGTCCGAATGGCCAAAAGCAAGATGATCTAAAAAATAACAAATCTGGAATCGGTGTTGTGTTCATCACACCAAATAATGCCATAATCCCTCATTCCTTTGCCTTGACAGAAGGATGTTCAAACAATGAGGCAGAATATGAAGCTGTAATTGCTGGATTGGAATTGGCATTGCAAATGCCGATCGAAGAGCTCTTAGTCTATGGAGATTCTGAGTTGGTGATAAAACAGTTGCGTGGAGAATATATTGTTAAAAAAGCAAGCTTGGCCCCATACCACGAAAGGGCTAGCCAGTTGCTTTCACAATTCAAGAAAGTTAACATTTTCCATGTTAAAAGAAGAATAAATGCTCAAGCAGACTCCTTGGCAAGTTTGGCTGCCTCACTTTCCCTGCCTGATAGGGAGACAATAACTGTTACAGTTGGAGAAAGAAGAGTTCTACGGCCCTTAACTGAAATCTTAGAAGTATTGCCAGTTTTTGCAGCCACAACAAAAGAAAGTGAGGAAGATTGGCGTGAGCCCTTTATAAATTACCTCCAACATGGTAGGCTTCCAGAGGATAAAGCAAAAAGGGCAAAAGTAAGGCGCCGAGCCACAAAATTCATCATGTGGAAGGACGCATTATACAAAAGATCCTTAGATGGAATGTATATGCGTTGCATAGCCAATGAACAGGCTCTTGAAGTTATGGCGGAAGTTCATAGTGGTGTATGTGGAGCACACCAAAGTGGTCCAAAGTTACATATGCAATTAAAATGCCTTGGATACTATTGGCCAACCATGATTTCTGATTGCATTAATTATGCAAAAAGTTGCCAAGTTTGCCAATATCATGGAAATTTTATCCATCAGCCTCCAGAGCCTTTACATGTGACAACATGCTCTTGGCCATTTGCAGCATGGGGCATCGATGTTATTGGGCCTATCAAGCCATCATCCTCTGCGGGTGATAAATACATCATAGCTGCCACTGATTATTGCTCAAAATGGCAGAAGCAATTGCTTTGAAAGAAATGAAGAGTGGAAATGTCTCAGATTTCATCCGAACCCATATCATCTATAGGTTTGGGGTCCCAAATAGTATCATAATTGATAATGGGCAACCCTTCAGAAGTGGTCCATTATACAAGTTATATTCCAAGTACAACATAAAGATCAACCATTCTTCACGATACCATGCGCCTGCTAATGGCTTAGCGGAGGCTTTCAATAAGACTCTATGCAAAATTATCAAAAAGATGGTTGAGCGAAATAAAAGAACTTGGCATGAGAAGTTACAAGAAGCATTATGGGCCTATCGAACTTCACATAGAACTCCAACTCAAGCAACACCCTATTCCTTGGTGTTTGGGGGGGAAGCCGTATTGCCACTAGAAGTACAAATACCTTCTTTAAGAGTAGCAATACAGGAATCCCTAACGGAAGAAGAAAGTGCGAAAATAAGGATGGTCGAGCTTGAAGCCTTGGATGAAAGAAGACTATATGCTCAACAAAACTTGGAGATATACCAGCAAAGAATGGCCAACGCTTTCAATAAGTGAGTCCGGCTTCGTTCATTTAAGAAAGGGGATTTGGTGTTGATGGTTAGAAGACCAATAGTCATATCTCGAAGGACTAAAGGAAAGCTTGAGCCTAAGTGGGATCGGTCCTATGTCATTGAGAAGGTTTATTCTAATGGGGCTTATTTGCTGATCACAATGGATGGCGAGTGGATCATCCCTCCCACCAATGCAAGGTTCTTGAAAAGGTATTTTCCTTAGATAAAGGCCTGCTAGGTTGAAAACCCGCAAGGGTGGCCTAGGCAAAAGTTAGGGTATATAAAAAAAAAAAAAAGAGCCCGCTAGGTTTGAAAAGCCGCAAGGGCGGCCTAGGCAAAAGATAGGGTGTAAAAATAAAAAGTCCCGCTAGGTCAAAAACCCAACCTAGGCAAAAATTAGGGCAAACAAAAATGGGTGGTTCTAGGAATGCACGTGATTGGCTGGGGTATATGTGCCAACCTAGTTGGGATATACATCTTTAGTAATGATGCAATTAATCCTAGATCCTTCATAAAAAAAATAAACAAACCACCAATGGTGCAGTATGTGGCTAAACTGCTAAAACACCTCACCGAAATCCAAGGTGATAAATCTAAGGATACTCCTGGCCCGCAAGAGTTTAAACTGTGAACGGCAAAAATAACCCCAACAAACCAAACAAACCATACTCCTGGCCCGCAAGAGTCTAAACTGTGAACGGCAAAACAACATCAATAAATACTCCTAGCTAGCAAGAGTTCAAACAATCTCAGTAAATAAACCATGCTCTTAGCTCGCAAGAGTTTAAACTGTATACGGCTAAATAAAGTCTAAAAATCCAAACAAAACAGAGTTCAAATAAACCAAAGCGACAGTATTAATATTCAAGGGTGGAAAACTATTAGCAGCATCAAGTGCTTCTTCCATAGTAGAATACTTGACTAAGTCACTTTGGAAAGAAGATTGCGAAACCTTGCATGAAGACAACTCCAACTCTAGATTTTGAGCAAAATCTCATCTTCATGAATAGTGACATGCTTTGTGAGCTTGGACAAAGAGGAGAAGATCTCGAGCATTTTTTAGAGAAAAATTTATGATGCTGGAAAAAAAAAAGAAAAGGGGTCAATTCAATTTGCACAGCCAATGAAGTTCAAATGAAGACACTCACAGCAAAAGACAAATAAAGATGAATATCCTTAAAAGTCTTTCAACAGGGATCCCATGAGGACAAAAGAGGATGAAAACCCTCGAAAGCCCTAAATGTAATTGGATTTCAACAAAAGCCCCTGTAAGGAAGCAGATGTCAGGTACAGCTTCAAACCTATAGAAAAGGGATCAACACAAGCCTTTGGGAGCCAAAGCCAAAAGGAAGCTCCTTTGTGAGCCTCTAAAGACAATTGAAGAATATTCTCTCCGACAGAATCTTGGCAATGCAAAGATAAAGCCATTAAGAGAAATCTCAAAAGTCTAAGGGACAAATAAAGAAAAATTCCCTTTCAGCAAAGCCTTCTTCAAGACAGATGTTGAACCCTTTTACAGGAATCTTCTGCAAAACCTTTGAAGGAGAACAAGCCAGGAGAATCCTCAAATTCAATAACATGATTAAACCTCTCAAAGGCCTTAAAAAAGACGAAAATGAGAGGAGAATCTGTTAGAAAATCGAAAGACCAGTTGACAAAATCCTCAACAACAAGGGTATCAGAGAAGAGTCCAAATGGATTTGGAGATGAGCCTGACAAAAGCCTCTCACAAGAGACTAAAGCCAAAAGTGACAAAAATTTCCCGAAAGGAATTAGAGCCAGATAAGGAGCATAAACACATGAATTGAACCGAGTAACAACAAATTTGTTACTTTGCCAGCAACGGCAAATAGAATTGCGCAAATAGGCCCTGAAAATCAAGACAAGGAGCAAAATAAGGGCATTAAGATAAAAAAGTCCGACAGCAGTAAAATAAAAACTGTGACAGACACGGCCTTTTGTTTTAGCTTGGTTTTGGCCTAACTCTTTTGGAGAAAATACATTCCAGTACAATACACCATGTGGACTGTGGAAATTGTTAAGAGGAGTATATAAGTTTGCAAAAAAATATAGCAGCTTTCCTTGTAACAAAAATAAAAAAAAAGTTTAAAGTTCTAGTATTAAAAAAGGGAGATCCGCTGGAGCTTAAGAAGATTTATGTTTGATTTTGTAAGACTGCTTTTATGATGTTTGGAGAAAAGCTATTTGATAATCAGCTTTCTTCTCAAAAAGCTTTACATAGTTACAAAGTCAGAGAAAAAAAAACTTGTCGAAAAGAGAAAATTGTAGCAAATGAATATAAACTACTGCAAAAAAAAAAAAAAATCTGTAGCAAAACAAAACGAATTACTGTAGCAAAAAAAAAAAAAAACGATATTTCTATGGTAAAAAAAAAAAAAAAACGAAGAAGAAAAGAAAAGAAAAAACCAACTTACCTGAGCAAGGAATCTGTTAAAGCTAGAAGGGGAAAGACCTGGTATTTGCTTGATGAAAAAAAAAAGAAGGAAAAGCATCAGCAAAGAAGAAGGTGCTGTGAAAAAAGAAAAGAAATTAAAGTTTGAGGAAAGAAGAAAATTCCTTACTGCAAAAGACGAAATCTATAGATGTGCAGAAGTTTTTTTTTTACAGAGGCAGCTCTATATATAAGAAGCCAATACGACTTATTGGGTAAAGAGAAGTCGTCGTCAAAACAACTCTACATGGGATAAAATTTGGAAAGCCAGTGCATATCTTTTGACTTCTAAATGAGTCAGGTCTCTTAAGAAGCCTTAATGAAAGAGTTCTTTCCAAACCTTCTGGTCAAAGACTCCTATAAGGGGAAAATTCGCAGCTTTTATTGGAGTTGTTGGAGCTTTCTTATTAAAAAAAATCTTGGCATCAATCTGATAGGCCAAGGCAAGAGTCCAAGAATGGGACAAGACAAGAGAAACAAGTGTCCTTTTCAAACTCTATTGGAAACAAGAGTATGCAGATTTTGGAATCCTATTATGATATGGATTTATACCAAAAAAAAAAAATCAGTAGAAAAAAAAAAGAAGTTGCTGGATAATTTATAAAGTTCTACTGCAAAGAAGGGAACCTGAGAAGAAGTCCTACTCAGACTTGGATTCTTAGCAAAGATATGTGCGCGCGCACACACACACACACAAAGCTGTTAGCTGCAATGAAATACTGGGCTTGGTCCACACCAAAATATCAAAAAAAAAAAAAAAACGGGTAGCCTGCAGATGCAAAACCCTCAAAGAAGTTATACAAAAAGAAAAGGCCTACGAGGCTTACAAAAAAAATCTACACACAATATCCATGATATATGGAAATACTACATGGGAAAGGGTCGCCCATTCAAAACCCCATAAAGGTGAGGCCATATAAAAGCCTATGATAAAAAAAAAGGGGGTCAGCACAGAAATAAAGTACTCATGAAAAATGGTTGTTAAAAAAAAAAAAAAACCCTGCTAGGTTGAAAACCCGCAAGGGCAGCCAAGGCAAAATTAGGGTATAAAAAATTAAAAAATCCCGCTAGGTCAAAAAAAAAAAAAACCGACCTAGGCAAAAATTAGGGTGAACAAAAAAAGAAGAGGTGCAGGCCTTGCAAAGTCAAAAAAAACAGGCCACCAAAAGTTCGAGTTCAAGTAAACAAGGGCTCGCAAAAATGCAGCACATTCAAGATATGGAGACCATCTTACTACAGAAAGTGTGCCAAGAGATCGCGACTTGTGCAAGTCAAAACTTTCTTGCACAACTCACGAGGGGCATTTGTTGGCACATAAATTTCAACCAAAGATTGATGAATATCTTATGTTGGGTTTGCAGATTAAAAGGCATGTAAAGAGTCTAAAAGCATGTTGACCCAGCGAGTCTGCGAATCAACAAACATGTGTTGACCCGACAAGCCTAACGAGCATATGAACCTGCGAAAGAAGTGTTGACCCAGCAAGTCTGCGAATCAATAAATACGTATTGGCTCGACAAGCCTAACGAATATATGAGCCTATGGAAGAAGTGTTGACCCAGCAGGCCCACGAATCAACAAACACGTGTTGGCCCGACAAGCCTAGCGAATATATGAGTCTGCGGAAGAAGTAGCAAGACTACAAATCAGTCGAAACATATAAGCCCAAATCTCGCAAGGCCTACAAATCAAATATTCAGTTGAGCCATGTAGGCCCACATTTCGCAGGGCCTACAAACCAAATATGGGTTCACGTAATCTCAAATTAGTACGTAGAGCCCAATAAACACTCCTGTGGAAGCAGAAGAATATTATAAGATAGATGTCATCTGACGCAACCAATATTCAAAATTTGAAGAGGCTGAGAAGATATGATATCATCTATTCTCTGGCAACAACTATTCAAATTCAAATGAATTATTTGGCGGCCAAGCATCTGATGATGAATGAAGCTCCTATAAATATGAGGTCCGTCATCAAAGGAAGGGGACCTCAATCTCAGATCAGACCTAACATCTCTCATACTTCATTTCTCAACTCTTCACCATCACACCTCTTTTCCCTCAACATAGAAAATATACGGAGAGAGAGAAGATATACCCCATTCACGCAAAACCACTATGATCTACAACCATCAAAGCAACCTACTCGCTCACTACCACATGCAATCTTCAACAAATTTCGAAGACCAGTAAGAGTAAGCATATCAAGCGATAGGTAAAGGGTTCCAATCCCTCTAAATGTATCCAGTATTCTCTGTTTTGATGTAAACAAGGGTTTTAAACCCCAATCATCAATAAAGTTAAATTATTCCAGTCTATTTCATGTTCTTTATTCTTTATTAATCGGAGGTTTTATTTTTAAGTATGTAATTAACGATTTGAAATCCAAATCGGAAATAGGAGCCTGCATATAAAAAATCAACACTGTTCGCTTGAACAGTGGATATTTGAGATATGGATTTTGAAGCGTGGATAAATTCTACGGTTCAAAATTTATGTCTACAAGAAGACAACAAAACCCCTTAAGAAAAACCACTTTGCATTATATGTTTAGGAGACTAAGAAAAGCAGAAAAGCATTTGTACCTTGTACATGTGAAATTGGTTTCTCCCCACATTTCTCTACATCACAAAGCACTAAGACAGTTTAGAAAACAAAATAATTGCTTGAATTTACACGTACTTCATAGATGATGACATGGCATTTGATTTTTCCCCATTCTTGTTTTTCAAAAATGAAGGAAATGGACGAGACACAAGGTTTAGATTGGCTTGGAGAAATGAAACCAGCCGGCCGCCTTCGTCAATGGAAGAGATATGATAGGTTAACACCTACACAAAGAGCAAAAAAAATTCAGAAGACAATGTAAAATAGGAAGAGGAAAGGCAATGCACATTATACTTCTCCAAACATAAATCTTGGTCATGAATTCTCAGATGGACAAACACAAAATCCATCGCCAAATCCCCCTTTGGAGGACAACCTAAGGGAGTCCGAAATGAACGGTTAGTACTTTAGAACAAGTTATTTGATTAAAACCTTAATAGAATATACTTCCCACAAATGCCTTACCCTTTATTTATGAATATGCCATTCATAGGACAACGATTGCGAGAAGCCCATCTTTCCCAACCATATGAATTGCGAAGCATGGCAAATTGCCGATTTTGTCGGGCTAAAAGGTTCCAAAATGAACCTCCAACTTTTTGTTGCCACAACGGAGAAGTAGTTTTGACAAGCCCATCTATCCCATCAAACCTACAAAACTTGTTTACTACTCAAACCGTTGAAGCTTTGGAATTTTGCAAACACATACGTGCCTATAATAGCATCTTCGGTTTCACATCCTTTGGCATCACGTTAGACAAAAGACTTGCTAATTCAACAGGAGGGGTTTATAAATTTCGTGCACAAGAGCAAATTTACCATGAACTGCCATCTTTGATTCCATCAGCTACTTCTCATTGTTACTTCTAGCTATACTTCTATGATACTGATTATGAACTCCAAAATAGGTTAGACATTATAGAAAAAAAGCAGGACCAAAAAAAAAACCCCACTTAACCCACACATTGTCCGAACACTAATGGATATGCTCTCTGCAAACCCATATGCCATGTTTCTTAGGAGACTAGACCAAAGTTCCTTGGATTCACATAGAATACACATAAGGATTGACGTCAAGCTCGACCAAAGGGTTTACAACTCCCTATCTGCTGACCAGGTGACTGCAATATGGATAGAAGGAAATAATGCAACTGTCTCTCATGAATGTGACATATAGCGCACTCAAACTCTGGACACAAACATAGAGTGCAACACTAATACCCGTTATTATTTCCTAGAGGTGAAGTTGGATGGCATCAAAAATATCCTTAGAAGAATTCAAGGGCGCATGAGCAATCGTGCATTAGCTATGCAAAATGATCCGTCTTTTCAAAGGTTCAAATCAGCTGAAGATATATTCAGACGAGAATAAGACGGTACCTAACTTTTCCTCTTTCTTACAATTTGAAATTGCATAAAAGTCAATTGCGTACTTACAGATTACATTTGTGGTCTTAATTTGAAAAAAAAAAAACACGTGCGAGGCATGTGCAACTTTGGGAAATGTAGCTTATCTGGCATTACACATTTTGTACTGGTGTTGATGGTTCTAATACAAAGAAAGCATCATGTCGGGAATACTACTGCTATAAGTTGCAAATTAGAGATGACGATCCTTTTGTTTTACTTCTATCCGGTCGACTCTTGCAGCAATATGTTGTTGACATGTATATAAAATTGGAAAATACAAGGTTGGACTATTTCCGGAAGAAATAGTCAGATATAAGGGTTGAACTATACCAAGGGATTGTTGATAGTGTATTAGCTGGAGCCTGGAGAGAGCAGGGGAAGCATGGTTGGAAAAAGAGTTGTATTGCCCGGATCATTTGTTGGTGGCCCGAGAGATATGCGTCACAGGTATCTTGATGCAATCGCATGAGTCCAACACTTTGGGAAGCCAGACCTTTTTATCACAATGACCTGCAACCTTGATTGGAAGGAGATCAAAGACTCCTTAAAAAAAGGTCAACTTGCACAAGATAGGCCAGATTTAACCGTAAGAGTTTTCCGAGCAAAATTGAAAGACCTAAAAGATCAGCTTTTTAAAAAGTGCATTTTTGGAAAGGAGGCTGCACAAGTTCATGTCATTGAATTCCAAAAAAGAGGTTTGCCTCATGCTCATATGCTAATCATTTTGAAGTCAGAGTGCAAGATTACCAGCTCGGACAAATTTGATTAATTTGTATGTGCAGAAATTCCCAATCCAAACCAGTTTCCTGATTTGTATGAGAAGGTTGCCAAACATATGATGCATAGGCCTTGTGGAGTATTGAACAAAAAAAACCCTTGTATGCGTGGTGGCAAATGCAAAAATCGTTACCCCAAGTCTTTTACAGAGGAGACGGTACAAGGAGAGGATTTTTATCCAATTTATAAGAGGAGGAAGGATTCCTTTACAGTTAATAAGCGCAGCACTATAATGGATAATAGGTGGGTTGTACCTTAAAATCTATATCTTTTGAGTAGATATAATTGCCACCTTAATGTTGAGATATGTTCGGGGGTGAAAGTAGTTAAATACCTTTACAAGTACATATACAAGGGCCATGACAAAACTGCAAAATGACTCATAGTAACTCGGTGGTGGGCTATCTCAGTTTACTCCACTTTGTTCTCCTACTCTACGGCAAATAATTCGGATCTTTGGGGCAACTTTTTCAGTGTAGGTTTCGGCTTTGAAGTGGGCTCCCCTGTATCATTTGTGGAATGGTTTTCTGTTTGGCTTAAGGAGGCTCCTGATAAAGAAGCAATAGGGGAGTCAGTCTCCATGTTAATATGGTGCGTTAGAAATGATGTTTTTAATGAAAAATGCCCCTAGAAGTTGTTGTAGATCAGAAAAGACGATGAAAGGAATGGATGTGAATGGTCTATGTGCAGCTAATCTGGGGCTAGGGATAAGTCTTTAAAGACTTCCTTTTCCCAATTTGTGAAACAAGGCGCAACAATTGATTTTTTGAGCCCTTGTGTTTTTGTCACTGATGGAGCTTGGAGTGCAGATTCACTTGGTGGTTCAACAGATTCACTTGGTGGTGCTTTAATTCCAGGATCTTGCGAAAAAATTGTTGAGTTTTATACACACAGTATATAACTTGTGTAGATTTTAGAATCTTGCTAATACCTCACAAGTTGTACCATTTCCATCTTATTTAATTGGTTTCCATAGCAGTCAAGTGATATATATCTATGTGAAACCCATTACCATCTTATTTAAATACATTTTGATCATGTATAAATCTTCCTATTATTTTGACTTCATACTGTTTGAAATTGAGCAATTGTAAGAAGCACTTAGTATTAGAGACTAACATTACACATGGTGTTTGGCAAAGGAAAGGAATCATAAAACCCAAAAATGGAGTTCTTCAAAATATTAGAAGACTTGACATCGCTTTTAAGAGGTACTAAATAAGATACTTGGATAACAATGTTTGGCAATGTTGACCAACATGACGACCAAGTGTCAACACTGAAGGCTGAAATAGCCAAAGACATTGACCATTTGACAGAGAAGGCTTTCCAATCAAAGCTACATCAAGTGAAGGCTGAATTACCCAAAGAAATACATGTGATAGAGAAGACTTTCCAAGCAAAGGTAAAAGATCTCAAATGGGAGTTACACACCGCAATGTTGATGAACAGAATCAAAGTGGTTGAGTTCAAGGAAAATCAATACACAAAGATGCATATACTAATCAAACCAAATCCAATGCCAAAAGGAGAATCAAAGACCATCACAACAACCAAACACCGTCAAACATAATAATATCCCATATGCAAAGTAATATTGCAGAATATGATATGTTGGCTTATATTGAAGGACCTTCAACAACTATCAAAACGCTTTGGAAATATTTAAATGGGAGATAGAAAGGTATGGTTCTAACTCAAATTGCCAAATAGACTATCTATATTTGTAATAAAATATGATAAAAAAAACTTATTTGTTTATTCATGCAGGCAACGTCAAACCAATGTACAATCAATAAAGAATAAGAGTAAGCAAATCAAAAAAGAGGAACCGGACTATAGCGCCATAAATGTGTTCAACTTTTGGACCAATTCTACACATTTGTTTTCCTATTTTTACTGTTTTTGAAGAACAATAATTCTACACATATGTTTGTACGGCTACATCAAACCATGTATTTTGATTTCGGATGCTATTTTCTTGGAAATCCGACATTTCCCTTTTTTAACCACCTCTTAAATGACAAACACACACATTTGTTTGTACTTCGACAATCATGTATTTCAATTTCATCTTCTACTAATAATCCAATCAAAACAATGACAATTATATGGGGGCAAAACGAAACCATGTGCAACGCACGTGGCTACTCACTAGTTTGTCTAAAAAGATGAAGCCATCCAAGTACTCTAGGATTTGTCCTGAGAAATTGTTGTGAGAAAGATTTAATTCTTCCTCACCTCTCAAATTAGCTAAGGTTGCAGGAAGGTTTCCCCAGAATTTGTTGCCATCAAGGTATAGTAATCTTAGTGTTGCACAGCTACCGAGCGTGCTAGGAATTCTACCAGACAATGTGTTCTCAGAAGCATAAAATTCTTCTAGATTTTTTAAAATTCCTACTTCTACTAGAAGATTACCAGCCAAAATGTTGTAAGATATATCTAGATACAACAACGATGAGATGTTGATAACTTCTTTGGGTATGATACCGCTAAGGTTATTTTGATCGAGATATATTAGCTGTAATAATTGACATTTCCCCAAACTTGTAGGGATGCTGCTTTGGAGATTATTTTGAGACAAACCAAGTTCATTTAAAAAAGTCAAGTTTGCAAGAGATGATGGGATCTCCCCATAAAAATTGTTACCACCAAGATCCAATATCCGTAGCTTTTGAAGCTTCCCTATATCAGCAAAACTGTTACTGCTTAAATGGTTATTGGCCGTGGTAAGAAGCTGCAAATTGATAAGATTCCCTATCCCGGTTGGGATGCTCCCACCTATGTTGTTGCCATACATCCCTAGCAGATTAAGATGAGTGGAAAGATTGCTAATTGATTCCGGCAACACCCCTCCAAAGTTATTAATGCTGTTCAGAGTCAGAGTGTACAACTCGGTAGCATTTGTCAATGAGTTTAAAAAGCTCAAGTCATCGACTTCCCCTATTCCTAGATGATTTCCGTGTAACTGTAACATTTCAAGATCACGCAGCTTTTCTAAAGGAGGGACTTTTCCTTTAAATCTGTTTCCTCCCAGGTAAAGGTCATATGGTTTGGTGGCATTGGCTATTGAAATAGGGATATAACCAGTAAATAAGTTGTCAGTAAGAAATAGGCGTTGAAGATTAGGAAGGGTGACTCCGAGGTCTGAAGGAAGGCTGCCTTCGATTTGGTTGTCCGCAACTAGTAATTATCTCATGGAAGAGAGATTATAGATTGAGAAAGGAAAGGTACCCATCAATTTGTTCGCCCCTAATCTGAGAACTTCTATATTTTTCAATCCACCAAGAGTATCTGGTATATTCCCAGTAATAATATTAGAATGAGCAGTAAGATTTGTCAGAGAAGATAGATTCCCAAGAGTAGAAGGCAGACCTTCTGTTATGTTGTTTCTTTCAATCAGCAGTCTCTTGAGCTTAGACAAAGAACTGAGCTCCGTAGGAATCCCAGCCAGCCTATTGCCAGAGAGTTCAAGGGCAAGAAGGTTGGAGCAATGTAGAGAACCGTGTCTAAGTTTATTTATTTAAAAATTTCTTTAATGTGAAATGTGTTATTTTAAATATTTTGAATTTTATGAGCTTAAAAAAAAAAATTATTATTTTTGAATATAGTTGTGCAGGTGCATGTGTAGGCATTTTCTTGACTGTGTTCGAATTCATTGGCCCTTTGATTGAGTGTGTTGGGAGACTCCTATGTGTTGTGTAATTAATGTTAGAAATTTTTAGAGCTAATTACTTGTTTAAGTGTTAGTTGAGGGGCTCTAGTGCAAGAAATTATAGCATGCAAGTATTATGTGATAATTTAGAGACTTGAGGGGGGAAGGGTGTAATTTTTACACCTTAAATCCATTTGGCCAAAGAACATCTCGTGTTCTCAGTTTTCTTTTTTCCTTTTTTTCATTCCCAGAGCCGCGCGCTCTCTCTCTCTCTCTCTCAAACACACCCACACACAACAATATCATCTTGCACGTTCTTTTGCTTGGGCATTTTGTATCTACATCAAGAACTTGGAGAGATCTAGGGATTTAAGCTTGTGGGCTTTCCTCCATCACCATCTCACTCATCTCTCTTGTGTGCTATCATTTGAGGTAGGGTTTTTCTACTAGATATCTTAAAAATGCAAGTATTGTGTTTGAGGATTGATTATTTTCATGTATTTAAGTAGTAATTGATTTATGGAAGAAAAGCCCTAATTTGAGTGGCTGTGTAAATTTCATATTTTTAGTTGTATATTGAAATAGATGGATTTAGTGTTTGATTGGGTGTGGAGAAAATATTATGCCTAGAGAATTTGTGGTGTCTAAATATTGGCTTATGTTTATTTGGATTGATAATGGATATACTAGTTTGGGGTACTTGGATTAATTGTTTGCATTTGGTGAAGAGCACATTAATTTTTTTTGTATTTGATATGGATTACCTCTTGTTGACATAATTGATGAATTTTTTGAGGGTGGAGTTGAAAAAGTATAAACACTCATATATCTATGTTTAGTGCTTCGTGGATTTGAAAGTAAAGATTGAGATTTGTGTTGATACAAGTTGTATTTACTTATTGGAATTGATTTGAGATTGATACTTGACATTTGGGCTAGTGAGCCATGTATTGGCGATTGACTTGGCCATTTTATGCTCGTTGTGTAGCCGGAAGCATATGGATAATGAGTTATCCGTCGGTGTATAGTCTGTAAACCCGTGCAGGATAAGGTGCCCCATAGGCCTTTGGGTTAGTAGCCCATAAATTTGGATGATTAGGGACCTGATCAGTCGCCTAGGATTGGTACACAACTGTGATAACTTGGACCTTGGTTTTATGTGCTCTTTCTTTCTTGTACTTAGTTTAATGTGTTGACTTATTTTTTTGTTTGAAGAATTTTGGTTTCATCCTTTCGAGCTTATTATATTCATTAAGAGTTGTGTCTAGCTATCATGAGTATTCATATTTTCAAACATGTCACTTGCATCTTTTAGTTTCTAGTAGATTATGTGTGGGCGGTCGTGCTCACCCCTACCTTACAGGTTCGAAAGGCAAGGATACGCTTTGATGGACACGGTGATGGAGATATCTTTTGTGCTTTGGCGAGTCGATCTGCATGATATTTTGTTGGGTCTTAAAAGCTATCTTTGGACTATATGTATATGTTTTTGACTTTGAGAATGTAATGATAAATGTTAAATTCCCTTCTAGAAATGCTTGTTATGTCTTTTAGGCAAGGAAAAAGGAAAACTTGTACCTCCTTTTGTAATTGGAGTTGTATGGTTTAAGTGGTGTTTTGGGTGCCTTGGTGGCTAATAAAAAAAAATTGAAATGTTTGGAAGTGGATAGCTTGTCATGCTTCTTTTAATTTGGTTAAGACTTATAATACATTGCATGATGGAGTGAAAAGAAAGTTGTTTTTAGTTATTGGACAAAATTATTTATTTACTGAGGTAAAAATCATGTTGCCGAATTATTATAAAGCGGGGTGTGACAAGCAACGAGATATAATGGACGGAATTTCACCAGTAATCGAGTTATTGACCACTGTCAACATTTGCTGTCTTCAGAAGCGGCCGACTTCTTGTGGAATCTTATGACTCAAGCTATTATTACGTAACCACAGTTCCCTGAGGAAGCTCAAATTTCCGACGTGAGGCGAAACAGACCCAGTGGGAGCTCCTGATGTTCAAGCCTCAACACGATGACCCTTTGGTGTTGGCTGCCACATGTCACACCAACCCAGTGACAAAAGTGGACGGATTTATTCTACGAGTTCAGAGCTCCGGAAGGATCACTGGTTATTGCAGCCTTGAATGCAAGCAAGGCTAGATGGTCGGTCTCATTCCCGCTTCGCACAAACCTGGCTACAAGAGGAGAGCCAGAATGCAAGAGAAAAACGACCTGTATGAAAAGGAAGAATGGCTTTAACGCTACCATACCCATGTGGTGATTGGAATGTTAATAATTCTGAATTTGGTGCTTGCTGATAACCATTGCTGAAATAGAGTGCTTCAAAAGAGATCTCAAATTTATTTATTTATTTTTGATCCTCAAAGAGATCTCAATTCAAAATCGTAGTGGGGCGACCTTCCAAAAAAGGCATGCGTAAAAAGAAAATGGAGTGGGACCAATGCGCATGGGGTAGCTGTTTCCATGGTTTAGGCCTTGTTTGGCTTCACTGTCATCTTTTTCTTAGCACGCGCACAAGGGCCTTAGTCTGCTAAGCTTAACACGCGTGCAAGGGCCTTAGTCTCTTAAGGCGCATACTAAGGCGGAAGCACTTAAAAGACTTCAAACAATATTTCCCTTCAAATAAAACAAGGTCAATAATATAAGATTAGTGCAAATACGAGATTTCACAAAAGATTAAGACATTGAAAAGCTAGTTTTAATGATGCATGGAAAAATATTAAGCTAAATGCACATGAAATGCATGTACCTTTCCAATCAAAATCCAAGCAAAATGCACGACACGGCTTTTGCAATCAACTCTTGAACCAACGGGTGGGGTATCTAATCTAGACAAAATAAAAACACCTCCCAAACCCAAATAGAAAAAGAATTAATACAGACTCTAATGGTTTGTCGTATCCGGAAATCGCCAATTACATTTACAACGTTTTTCTAGAATTCTAACAGAAATTCCTGAGTGTATTCTTTGGGTTGGAATGTATACCACATCATCTGGACATGCCCCATCTGTGCTAGTTATATGGTCTCAGTTTTCCTATTCTTAACACCTGGGTTTGAAGGTGTAGTGTGGGTTGTGCTTTTCAATTTGGTATCAGAGCTTGGTTGGGCCTTTGTTTGGTGGACCCTTGTTCGGTTGCCATGTGTTGTGGTCCAGGAGGGTGTATTGGAATGTGTCCCACATTGCTAGGATATGCCTCATCTGTGCTGGTTATAAGGCCCAATTTTCCTCTTTGTAACACCTAGGTTTTAAGGAGCTTTGTGGGCTGGCTTTTCAACATGTCAAAGCTTTGGTTGAGCCTTTGTTTGGTGGACCGTTGTCTGGTTGCCATGTGTTGTGGTCCAGGAGGGTGTGTTGGAATGTGTCCCACATCACCTGGACATGCCCCATCGCCTGGACACATTCCAACACTTTGGGTATGTTTGGTTTGATGGAATGAAATTGAAGTTGGAATGGAATTGGAGGAAATAAGATTGAAATATCCTTTCCATTCCTAAGTTTGGTTGTGCTTAGGAATAACCATTCTTATCTGCAATGGAAAGTGTGACAATAGTAATTTTTGGTGTGACAATAGTGAATCTTGGAGTGACACTAATAATTTTGATGCAACAAAGAAATGGAATTACAATTCCTTAATTTTTTTAGTGGAATGACAAATAACAATTCCTTTACTAAGATGAATAGTGATTCAATTTGGAATGATTATTCCATCATTCATTTAGTGGTGAATCAAATATGGGAATAAGTATTCCATGGAAAGACCATTCCATTCCAACGTTGATTCCATCGAACCAAGCATACCCTTTTTGTGTGAGAGAGGCAGACACTAGCTAGTTCGGTTTGCCATGACTGCTCACAGTGGTGTGTTGAGACAAACATAGGTGCAACCTCAACAGTAAGATTTGGACACCACTTGATAATTTCATGCGTCTGAACTCTAAATAACCAAAACTGATAAAATGGTCATGCGGCTCTGACTATAAGAAGAGGTCTTGGAGATGATAGGATATTAAGCTGGGTATCAAATTGTTTGAAACTCTTCTTTTTTTTGTTTTATCAGCAAAAATAACAATTTATTAGAGGAAGGGTCAAGGGGTCCAACCAATAATTGGAACCGTACCACCACAGGGACCAAGCCCATTACATCCTCAGGGCCTAAAGTGCCCAAATAAGACATTGAAAATCAAACACAACCCACAAGGCCTAAAAAATACATATACATCAATAAAGTCTGGCCCAAAGAAACCCAAAACCTACTCAAATTAATAGAGCCACCATCGTCCACCATTACAGACAGGACACCACCAGTCAAAGCTTCCAATATCCACCTAGCCAACACTGGCCACACCACGGAGGATCAACCGGAACCCAAAAAAAACAACTTGTTGTGGATGCTGTACCGAGCCGTTAGCCGAGATCCAGGCCGTTCAACAATGGCCACGGCGGGAGCCAACGCTGGCCGCTACACCCAAGCCCGGAGAAACCTTAGGGGCAATCAGAGGTCCAGCAACGCGCCAACCAGAAAACTTGGGAAGGCTAACAGCCATGCAACAGGGACAACCGACGAGAGCAGGGGGTTGAAAAAAAAGAAGAGAGAAAGAGAGGACAAGGGAATCGAGGACCGTACCAGACGTGATCTTCATTGGATGACCGAACTCCTCTGTTGCGAGCTGTTGTCACAACAATTTGACTCCCAAAAACGGCGAGGGGAGAACAGACGCTGAGATCCATGCACACTAGCATTGCCATCGGTACGCCACCGTCACCAATAGTAGTCAATCTAACCCACCAAATATTCGTGCATCAAATGCAGCTGAGATTTGCCTCCCCCCAATCCATATCCAGCAGTTCTCCACCACCACTCCAAAGCCAGAAGTCAATCCCCGTCAAGAAAACTCCGGTTCTAGATAAGTTAATACTCTTGTAACTTATAACCACTAATTTTCTAACCCCCTTCTTACGGGAAAGTGGAAACAAAAAAAAGAAACTGACTTTGGCTTTGAGGGTCCTTCGCAATAATGTGGTTATCTCCTACATTGTTATCACATGTTTCTTTGGTATATAAGCTGCCTCTTCTGCTATACTACACTTTCTGTTTTACTCTATCGTTTCTATGGTCGTAACTTGTGAGTTGCACTAGGTTTCGGGCAAGCAGTTGCAATGCTTGCCAATTATTTAGTCAATAATGTGTACAAGCCAAAAAAAGCTTCTCTAACGCAGTGTTTGGATGTAAACTTCATGGGTCATTCCGGGAGTGAAAGAATAAGACAAAGGAAAAGATTGAGTGAAAGCATAACGGTTCTGGATTTCTCCATTATTTTTGTTTACCTTGATAAATCCTTCCACAAAGCTATGATCTAAATACAGCTTAACACCAAAATCATCGGGAAAAAAAAAAATAGAAGGGAGAAAAAACAACTGCCTGTTTTCAAAATACCAATCTGAAACAGATGAGTGTCCGGATTCTGAGTGTATTTCTTGATCCCGAAGGACATTATGCTGGACACAAAGTATAGAAGTAAGTAATGTAGGCCTTGATCTCTGGCATAGTTTTTGGGGTTTGCTTCAATTTTTTCCTCTCTTCTATGATCTGCTAGACATACCATTCGCTGTATCACAGCTTTCTTAGTATCCTTTCCCTCTGTTCCATAAACCACCTAGCAAACAGTACTGTTTAGAGTAGTATAAAAGATGCTGAATAGTACGAGCAAACTATGGAATCCATAGCCTACTTAAACGGCAGAATTAATAAGACTTAAGACAGGATCATCATAGCAAGCCATAGCCTTGTCAAAGTACATTTATTCAAGGAAGTTGCAAACTGAGACAAACTAAAAACGATTAAGAAGCTGAATGGGAAGTTACAGCACAGTATACTGCGATATGTCTATAACAAACAGCAGAAGCAATATGAAGCATCACGTAGCTATTGCGTCAAGAAGTGTCCTCAACACCAACTACACCTTAGAAACCTAGGACAAGAACAAATTGAATATTAGATAACACAAATGTTGGACGGAAAATGATGAAAATTAAATCGTAAAAACGGACACATGGTTAAGAAGTTATAGGACATTTGAAATTAGTTTTTTTGGGACTTCATCAAATAAGTGACTCAGGAGTGATGATGCAAGGCAATAGAAGAAATGAAGAAAAAGTTGAATGAAAGACCGATGAAGCATTCCTTTCATTTTTAACCACCAATGTCAGCTGCCTTGAACATAATTCCTAGCAAAGATAATACCTTTTTCGAATACAGTGATTTGTGACCACCTAGGTCAAGTAGAATTGTTGTGTTAGGCCTTACGTATATGGTAAGGGAAGAATTGCCGTTGGAAGGGTACAATGACAAAACATCCGTCTCCTTCTGCTGTAGCTACATACAATAGATATACCTTCTTTCTTTGCCGTTGGAAGGGTCCAACGACAATACATCCTCATTTTTACTTCTCTTACGTATATGGTAAGGGAAGAATTACTCTTGGCCGCGGAGAATTATGCGTGGCCGCATAGAATTATTCTTGGCCGCATAAAATTATTCTTGGCCACATAGAATTACGCTTGGCCACATAAAATTATTCTTGGCCACAAAGAATTACGTGGCCATGCATAATTCTTCACGGCCGCGAGTAATTCTATGTTGCCATGAGTAATTTTATGCGGCCAAAAGTAATTCTTTGTGGCCATGAGTAATTCTTTGCAGCTGTGAGTAATTTTTTGCGGTTATCTGAACAAGTATTATTTGTTAGTTAAACAACAAATTTAGGTGATCGACTAGAAACACCAAAATGAGTATTTTTAGTTGAGTATGAAAATTTGTGAGCTAAAACACCTCTAACCACACCCACTACTAGAGATGCAAAATGGGTGTCCCATATGATACAATGGGTACTGGAAATAGAATTGCGCGGCTAAGAGTAATTCTTGGCAGCTAAGAGAATTGCACGTAATTCTCCACAGCCAAGCGTAATTCTCTGTGGCCAAGAGCCAAGAGTCTTTACGGCCTCATGATGTAATTCTCTGCAACCAAGAGTAATTCTATATGGCCAAAAGTAATTCTTCGCAGCCAAGAGTAAATCTTCGCGGCCAAGAGTAATTCTTCGCGGCGATGCATAATTCTTCACAGCCAAGAGTAATTCTATGTGGCTAAGAGTAATTTTTCGCAGCCATGAGTAATTCTTTGGGGCCAAGTTGGTTGTCCCAAATTCTAATGTCATCTTCTGACATACAGTCCATTCGGTATGAAATTGGCGTTGATATTTCATAGGTCAATGACCATGGCTTTTCTTCTATCTTAATTTGAGCATTTTACATGATTGTCCAATCTCAAAAGAGGGTGTGTTCAATTCGTTGTTTAGCTCACAAATTTTCTGACTCAACTAACAATACTCATTTTGGTGTTTCTAGTGGATCACCAAAATGTGTTGTTTAAATCTAAGAAACAATACTTGTTCAGATAACCGCAGCAACACAGTTAAATAGAGAGAAGGGGAAGAGACAGACATAAAAGAGAGAAATGTCCGCGAATAATTACTCATGGTTGCAAAGAATTACTCATAGCCGCAAAAAATTACTCATGGCCGCGAAGAATTACTCTTGGCTGCATAGAATTACTCTTGGCCTTGGAGAATTCATGTGGCCAAGAGTAATTCTATGTGGCCAAGCGTAATTCTTTGCGGCCACCCATAATTCTTTGCGGCCAAGAGAAAGTTTATGCAGCCAAGAGTGATTCTTCCCTTGCCATATACGTAAGTGAAGTAAAAATCAGGATGTATTGTCATTGGACCTTTCCAACAGCAAAGAAAGAAGAAACCATATACAAATGAGCTTCTCAACATGAGATGGCATTAGGAAATGAATTGAAACTTTTCCACAAAAGCAAAAGATTCACCAACCACCTATTTCCACAAAATATTCAACTTTTCAGCACTAACAAAGTACCACTAGCATCATTGATAATTAACACAAAAATCGATCAATACGTGCTCCAACGCGTAGGAATGTAGGATTATGACTTTGAGGGTTCTGTTTTTGTTTTTTGTGTATCTTAAGATTCTGACTTTCCTTCACGATGTGGATATCTCATATCCCCAATCCCCTCTTGCTCCAATACGAAATTGCACTAACCTCATTTTACTCTCTCAAATCATCCCCAAACTGCATTACTACACCCACACTTCATCTTTGGATACTTGAACTGTAAGCATCATTCAATTTGCACGCACCTGAGCTAAAAATATTGTTCAAATCAGTAGTTTTCCTCTCCTATAATTTACATGGAATAACATTGGCCCTGTTGGCTAGCACTTATAATCTAACTTATTGAGCTTATTTACTTAAAAGACTAATAAAGGGAATTTATTGACTTTGGGAATAATTTGCAACGATTAGAGGGATAAGGACTATGAAGCATCCCAATGAGAGAAAGCATCCCAATGAGGTTGGCAGGCACACAGCCCCTCAACAATCATATGCAACTCCGAACCTGGAAAGAGAACACAGACCAGTCCCACAAGGTAGAGAACACCAATGAAAAGTCAATTCCCAAAAATTACAGCATCCATTGGATAAGCTATATCAGACGCCATCCTTGCCTAACATCAACGGCATAAACTGCAGCATCGTTGTGGCCATCGGGACCAACAACAGCGGAAGCAAAATCACAGGAACACCAGAACCAGCAAGTGTGCCTCAAGCAATGAGTAGCCAAAACAGATGTCCAATCTCATAACCAAAGAATTAAGCAGCACCAAGATAGTCTCATTCCCCATATTATATCATAACCTTGCAACCTCACAAAACTGTTGAAAGACGGAACAAGCCCTGCAGAGCTGAAGATTGCACCAATGGCATCCCTGAAGCAAAATTAAAACAGAACCAGCAGCATCCAAAGCACCAATGGTATCCCTTAAGCAAAATTAAAACAGAACCAGCAGCATCCAAAGCACCAATGGTATCCCTTAAGCAAAATTAAAACAGAACCAGCAGCATCCAAACACAGTAGCAGTACGCATACTCACTTGCACCCCACAAATCACCTTAAACATCCTTTCAACCTACACTAACGCAAGGAATGTTCCCCATGAAAACACACCCCAGCACCCCACACTCACACACCTGCTAGAAAAATTGACCGCTCAGAAACTAGTTCCATTGTGTATCCAAATTCCAAATCGATATTGACATTTGAAGATGCAGAGAAGTATATGAATTGTTGGTATTTGATCCTATTCTTATGTGGCCAAGTACCTCTTTCCTCCTAACACCAACTTTTGACAGAAAGAAATACATAAAAAAAAAAGCAAGCCGTCAAACTTGACAGGGATCCTTGCTCATTTTTTCACCACCTCAAGTCGGCCTCTCTTCAGGATGAAACTTGTTTTGCATTCAGGTCATACGAATTGAATAAAATAGAGTGTCTAACAGCATTTGCAATTTAAATCTGAAGCAGCTAAATGTGAAAAATGCTGCGAATAAGTAAAAGAAAATATACGTGAAATGAAAATGCCGATCGGCTATTCTAGAAGCTAACCACCAACAGCTTTCCTCTCCTACATTGTTGTCACATGTTTGTTTGGTATATAAGCTGCCTCATTTCAAAAAAGGCTGCCTCATCTTTGCTATGTAGGCCTGATATTTGGCATAGTTTTGGGGGGTTGCTTCAATTTTTTTTCCTCCCTTCTATAATCTGTTTGACATACGATTGGCTGTATCACAGCTTGGTCCTTCTGTTCCATAAACCACCTAACAGAAAGACTACATGCAGCACCACATTAAGATAACGCTGTTTAGAGTAGTGTAACAGATGCTTAACGGTATGAGCACGCAGCAGAATCCATAGCCTATGTAAACTACAGAATTAATAAGAGTAAAGACGGGATAATCATAGCAAGCCATAGCCTTAGTACAGTACATTTATTCAAGAAAGTTGCAAACTGAGAAAACATTAAAGAAGCAGAATGGGAAATTACAGCATACTATACTGCGACAAGTCTGTAACAAACTGCAGAACCAATTGAAGTGTCACGTAGCTATCGCGTCAAAAAGTGTCTTCAACACCAACTACACCTTAGAAACCTAGGACAAGAAAAAAGTAATAATTAGATCACACATATGTTGGACAGAATATGATGCGAAGCGTAGAAACGGACAAATAGTTAAGAAATTAGTTTTCTGGGGACTTATATCAAATAAACGACTCATTTATAACATCAAATGCCAGCTGTCTTGAACAGAATTCCTCTCCTTGTGCTGTAGCTAATGCTAGCACAGATTTTTATTAAGTGTAATATTGCTAGCATAGATAACACCTCTTTTAAAAAATACGGAGTATATCGTAAACTGTGACCACCCATGATAAGTAGAATTGTTGTGTTAGGTATTATGTACTTAAGCATCTAGAGATAAAACCAATGTTAGCTGGACTAGGGAAGACATTTGACGTTTTCAGAGCAAAACATACGATTTTTCCTAAGTGAGTAAGAAAGTGTGGCCCTACGTACTCGTGATCACACTGCAATTCTAGATCTTCTACCTCCACTTACTCAACTTCCAAGAAGAATGTGCTTTGTCTTATGCAAACCAGTGAGAACCTCATTGATGTCCGGCCGATCTATTGCTTGTTCTTGTGAACAGGCGATTCCAACTTGAAGTAGTGAAATCAAGCACTCGTGAATTTTGTGACTGCTAAGAGAGCTCTGATTCCTAATACTGCTGGTACTTGTGCTTGCCTCCCCCATTTGTCCTTGTGGAATCAATTTTTGGTCGAAAATGCTCTCCACTGGTTTAGGCAGGGCTGTCTTAGCAAAGTTGTGGAGTGTCAGACTACCGGTAAACATGCTATCGATAGGTCTTTTCCCAGTCACCATCTCCAACAAAAGGATGCCATAGCTATACACATCTCCGGACGTTGATACCTCATTTCCCATGCCATACTCTGCAGTACGTTAGTTAGTTAGTAAACTTATGACGATGCTTGGTCAGAAATACATCACAGCATAGTAATGTGCGTTGTGCAGACAAAAGTTTAAAGTTATGTCAATAGAAGTGTCATAAGACTCGTAACAACATTAGCTTCTTGTGGTTGTATAACTCGAAAGGGTAACTAGAACTCCATCTTTAGGAATTCTTAGCAATTTATGTTGAATCAAAATGTTGATGATTTGAAATGTTCATAACAAGTCGAAGCTACGGTTCACTAATTTTAATTCAACGGATTGATTTACACTATAAAGACATTGAAACTGTCTACTTTCCTTGTAACATCCATTAATTTTAGAATTAGGAATTTATTGTCCTTTTTGCCGTTTGGAATAAAATGGGAAAAAAAGAAAGAAAAGAGAGATGGTCCCACATTACTATGTTTTGGACGTGTGGTTGGAGGAGATGACTAAGTAAAATTGCCTTGACTTCATTTTGACACCTAGCTAATGTCCACCATTGACACATCATGCTTTAGGAATCCAAGCCAATATAAATCAACATAATTTCTTGTTCACTTTAGTTGTGGTTGCACCGAGAGAGCCAAGGGAGAGATGCTAGTAAATATATCACCTAATTGGTGTGAGAAGTGAGAGAAAACAGTGAGCTTTGGCCGTGATTTTCACGTCACATTTTCGACGACCACGATCGATATTTGAGGTACCGGATAGTGTGCAATACATTTGTAGCTAAATCTCTTTGCAAAGAGTGTTCTTTGATTCTCTCATATTTGTACTCATTTTGATGTCTAAGTTTCTTGATTCAGTTATTGTCACTTCTTGTATTGTGACATGGAAAGTAGTTTGCTAAAAGCCATGGAACAGATTGGTACATGTGCAGGCCTACCGGGTCATAAAGTTATGAAAGATGTACGATGGACTACCCTACGGGGAGTCCAGAATGTTTATGGGCCCCAAGTGGCTATACAGAGTTTAGACCTGGGTGGTGCTTGGCACGTTACCGATATGAGCCAGGTATAAGGCTACAAATAAAAAACATTCAGAATGATTCTACTTGATTTGCTATCCTCGTTATTGAGCATATCTTTATTGCTAACCATGTTATTGTCCTCGTATTGAATATACTATCCGGCCCTATTTTATATTTTTCGGGTGCGGAGAAAGTTAGTGGGGACCCAAGTTAGAGTATTTGAAAGATTAAGCTTTTTTGTAGAGACCCGTGCTTATTTTTAATTTATTTTATTGAATACTGCTATTGCGTGTAATTATATAATAAATAATTTGGTGAGCCAGAAAAATTTCTATGTATATACGTGCATATAAGTAGAGGTGTTTTTGGTTGATTGGGCTTGAGTTTGTGCGTCTTGGAGCGAGAGTGTTGGGGGACCCATGTCAGATAGCTTTTAAAATTAGTTAAGATTTATTTTTATAGCACATAGAGTTACAATTAGGATTGTGGTTAAGCAGGGCTTAAGAGAGAGTGCTAGTAAGTAGAAGGGGGTTAGGGTAATATGTTTACTTATATACATAATGGTTCTAGGGGAGAGAGACAGCCGATCTTTTTTTTTTTTTTTTTTCTTTTCTTCTTCCTGCGTCTTCTTTTCTCTCTCTTAAACACTCAACAAACCCTAGACTTCAATCCCAAAATCGGATGCCAAGATTTGAGAATCTTGCAACAAGGCAAGAATAGAACGTGATCTACGGACAGACGGCTACGCATCTATCACAACAATGTCGCATTTGGCCAACTTTGGTGTTCCTAGCATTTCGGGATCCGGCTCTTTTGAGGTAGAATTCTTGCTAAATGCTTAGATATGGGAAAGCATAGTGAGATACACCAAAAAAAATCTGTGATTATAGTGTTTTTCTTTTCAATTGTAAGTTAATCCTAATATGTTTCAAGTAGAGGTGATTTATGCGTATGTCTTGTTCAAAGTATATGTGGACTATGTGTAGCATGTGTTATTCATGAGTTTTGAATTTTCACGATTGATTAAAGGCCTTGGTGATTAAAGGCCTTGAGGATCGTGGGGTTTGAGTAAAGAATGATCTAATATGTGATGATTTGATACATTCCTATAAGGTGTTTGATAAAATGACAGAGAGAAAAGTTAAACCAATCCTTGTAATTAGACACCATAGTTGATAATGACTCTACTTATATATTGATTTAATGATAATTTTATTACCGTAAATCGGGATTCTAGATTATGACTTTGTTGAGACTATGACTAGATTGTACGATCTTTCTCGTGGTTTTGGATGATTTGGAATTGGTACTTATTATTTGGGCTAGTGAGCCACGTATTGGAGGTTGACTTGACCATTTTGTACTTGTTGTGTAGCCGGAAGCATATGGATAATGAGTTTATCCGTCGGTGTATAGTCCGTAAACCCACGCAGGATAAGGTGTTCCATAGGCCTTTGGGTTAGTAACCCATAAATTTGGATGATTAGGGACTTGATCAGTCGCCTAGGATTGGTACACAACTTGTCAATTTGGACTATTGGCCTTATGTGCTTTTATTTTCTCCTATTGACTTATAATTTGATGTGTTTTATGTTTGAAGGATTTGGGATATATGAGATGAGATGAGCTTACGTGGTTTGGTTATAACTTGGTATTTGGAGATTTGGATTATTATCTGAACGAATTATTTTTATCATTATTTTTGTTGGATGCTTGAGAAGTAAAAGTTATTATGTATTCATTTGTTCTAAGTTACGATATATCCAATGGTTATCTTTTAAGGCTTAATAAAATGCAAGTTTTCTTACAATATTGCATATACTCACAAATTGATCTGTTCAAAAAGAAGTAGACAAGGACAAATTATTTTGTGTATTGTGCATTTTGCTTGCGTTCTCTTATCTTCGCTTTTAGCACGTTTCCTATTGAGTGTTGACTCACGTTGTATAATCCAACATTTTTCAGGTAAGGCGGTGGATCCGAAGGCATGATAGTGTTTGATTTGTTATATATATATATATATATATATATATATATATATATGTATTTTTAGAGCTTAGTTGATATACCTGTATTCCATTAATTTGATAGTAAGATTTTGGAAGTCCTGTGACTTGGTATTCTTTTGGGTTTGTAATAAGTTTAATCACATATTTTGACTCTCTCAAAAACTTGAAACGTGAATACGCTTATGGGTAATTTTTCTATTGTTGGAGAGGTGGGAAGCCTAATTGGTCTTCATGGTAAAACTTCCAGGTTTTCTTTTTATTGGTGTAGACCATTTTGAAAAAGCCCTTGAAACAAACACCCCCTTCCTTTTTTTTTTAAAATCAGGTCGCCTTTAGGCGCGATCTAATTTGGTATTATGGCATTTGACTTGGACCTTTCCATAAAGATATTCTTTTATCGTTATATGGAGTATTTTTTTTTTTTTTGAACTCACGTGCTCGGGTCGTGCGAGATCGGGGCATGACATTTTTGGAGATTGTTGAGAAAAATCTGTATCACTTTGGAGGTTTTTAGGCCCACCATGTATACTTCTGGTGGAGACTTGTACGTAATTATTGGAGGATGTATTTATTTTGAGGCAATGTAAGGATTTGGGTCGTCACATTCTTAATTCTAGTGGAAATAGAATACTTTATATTTAGCATATTGACAATATACCAACTTGATAACAAGCAATGACCATTGGTAAAAACAAAAATTCATTTTCTTCTATTAATTCTTGCTAACTCTTGTTATGACTACAGCAAAAGGAGACAAACAAAAGCTCCCTATTGCTTTGCTAAAACTAAGATGCCTATATATATATTGGTACATCTTCCCCTATAGGGAAGGAATAAAAACTTTGTGCCATGTATAGTGCTACACTTTTGTTTTAAGTGACATATTGGAAATTTCCGTTGATTCTTCGCTGAGAGCCAAATGATAAGCTAAGGAGAAAAACAAAGAGAAAACAACCAGCTTTCTTAAAGTGATTGATGAACCAGATTAAAACCTGATGTCTATCAGCCCTAAAGAGTGTTGGCAGTGGTTTCGCAAAGGAAGAATGAAAAGTCTTAAGACGTATATTTACCTGGAGGAGCATAACCAACAGATCCTCTCATGCCAATGGAACTTGATTGATTTGTAGAAGACTCATGGGTGGTTGTGGGAAGGAATCTTGCTAAACCAAAATCAGCTACACGCGCAGTCATATCATTGTCCAGAAGAACATTGCTCGGCTTCAAATCACAGTGAACTATTGGTTCCCAGCAATGATGGTGAAGATAATCAAGAGCAGAAGCAACATCGATTGCAATATGAAGCCTTTGTAGCAGGTTTAAACTCCTTAGCTCCTCGTGTACACCCTCTCCATTCCCATTTGGATGCAACCACTCGTGTAGGCTCCCATTGACCATGAACTCATAAACCAGAGCTTTGAAATCATTACCTTGATAGTCGATACTTGAACATGCTGTAAGAATTCCTACAAGATTTCGATGTCTGATGCTCTTCATGGCTTTACACTCGGCCATGAAACTCTTCGAGGCACCATGGAATTGAACATTCAGAACCTTCACTGCAACAACTTTTCCACTTAGATCAAGAATTCCTTTATAAACTGAGCCAAAACTACCCACTCCAATTAAGTTGGATAGAGAGAACCCATCAGTAGCTCTAAGCAGACTTTGGTAGGACAATTGTGGAAATGAACTTCCTAACATTTGGAATGAGGGTACTTTTGTTGTCTTCCTAGACCAACAAAAATACAGAACACCCAACATCACAAGTAGTCCTAGAAGCCCAAAGGATACCGAGAGTATTAATTTCCCAATTGTGAATCCTTTCCTTCTACCCTTTTTAGAGTTGCAATGGCGCAACTGCAATTCAGCTATGCCCCCACAGAGCTTGTTGTTTCCTTCAACAAAAATGGCACTTGCATTCTTAAATATACCTCTTTCTGGTACTGCACCCTCAAAATCATTGAATGACAAGTCTAATGTGTATAAAAAGATGAAGCCATCCAAGTACTTTGGGATTTGCCCTGACAAATTGTTGTGAGAGAGATTTAATACTTCCACACCTCTCAAATTAGATAAGGTTGCAGGAAGGTTTCCCCAGAATTTGTTGCCATCTAGGTATAGTAAACTTATCGTAACACAGCTACCGAGAGTGCTTGGAATTCCACCAGACAGTGTGTTCTCAGAAGCAACAAATTCTACTAGGTTTTTTAAATTTCCTACTTCTGCTGGAAGGTTACCAGCCAAATTGTTGTTAGCTAGTTCTAGATACACCAACGATGAGAGGCTGAAAACTTCTTTCGGTATGATACCACTAAGGTTATTATGATTAAGAATTAGTGCCTGCAGTCGTTGACATTTCCCCAGACTTGAAGGGATGCTACTTTGGAGATTATTTTGAGACAAAGCAAGTTCGCTTAAAGAAGTTAAATTCGAAAAACATGATGGAATCTCCCCATCGAAATTGTTACCATCGAGATACAAATACACTAGCTTTCGAAGCTTCCCAATATCAGCAAGAATGTTACCGCTTAAATGGTTGTTGTATACGTAAAGAAGTTCCAAATTGATAAGATTCCCTATTCCTGTTGGCATGCTCCCACCTATATTATTGTCATAGAAAGCTAGTACACTAAGGTGAGAGGATAAGTTGCTAATTGATTCAGGCAACACCCCTCCAAAGTTATTGTCGCCCAGTGATAGAGAGCTCAAGTTGGTAGCATTTGTCAATGAGTTTACAAAGCTCAAGTCATCCACTTCCCCTGTCCCTAGATGATTATGATCTAAAATTAATACCTCAAGATCCCGCAGCTTTTCTAAAGGAGGGACTTTTCCTTTAAATCTATTCCCATCAAGTGAGAGAACATGTAGTTTGGTGTCATTGGATACAGAAACAGGAATATAACCAGTAAACGAGTTGTTAGCAAGAATTAGTTGTTGAAGGTTAGGAAGAGTGAGTCCTAGGTCAGAAGGAAGGCTGCCTTCAATTTGGTTATACGGTACTACTAAGTGTCTCATAGAAGAGAGATTATAGATTGAGAAAGGAAAGGTACCGACCAACTTGTTCACCGCTAATCTGAGAACTTCCAATTTCTTGCATCCACCAAGAGTATCTGGTATATTCCCAGTAATACTATTATAATTAGTAGAAAGAACTGCGAGAGAAGATAGATTCCCAAGAGTCGAAGGCAGACCTCCTGTTATGTTGTTTCTCACAATCAGCAGTCTCTCAAGCTTAGTCAAAGAACCGAGCTCCATAGGAATATTCCCGGCCAGCTTATTGCCGGAGAGTTCAAGGGCAACAAGGTTAGTGCAACGAGATATACTGGATGGAATTTCACCTGTAAGCGAATTATTGACCACTGTCAATATTTGTAGTCTTCGCAAGCGGCCGAGCTCCGGGGGAATTTCACGACTCAAGCTATTGTCATGCAGTCGTAGTTCCCTGAGAAAGCTTAAGTTTCCGACGTAAGGCGAAACAGACCCAGTGAGCTCCTGATGTTCAAGCCTCAACGCAATGGCCCTATGGTGTCGGCGGCCACATGTCACGCCAGCCCATTGACAAAAGTGGATGGATTCATTCCACGAGTTCAGAGTTCCGAAGGGATCACTGGTTATTGCAGCCTTGAATGCAAGCAAAGCTAAATGGTCAGTCTCGTTCCCGTTTCGCACAAACCCGGCTACATGAGGGGAGCCAGAATGCAAGAGAAAAACGACGTGTATGAAAAGGAAGAATGGCTTTAACACTGCCATACCCATGTGGTGATTGGAATGTTAAATTGTGAATTTTGCTGCTTGCTGATAACTTCGCTTAAATAGAGTGTTGGTTTACTTGCTTGACTGTCGCAGAATTAAATCCCAGTAATTCCAAAATGTAGTGGGGCAGCCCTTCCGAAAATAAAAAATATAATGTGGAATGGGTAGTTGTTTCCACGGATTAGGCTTTGTTTGGCTTCACTTGGAGCGTCATCTTTTTCCTTGAAACCTTTTAGGTTAAGACAACCCAAAAATAAACACCACATGTAAAAGTTCACCGAAGATAATTACGTAACGTCTCAGGTTCGTTTACAATCAATAAGAGGACAAGTTTTTGCTATATCATAGGCATTAGGCTAGAGAAGCTAAGTTGTGAGTTTATTCTGTGTGAGCAAGAAGCACAATCGAGTTTGGTTATCCAAGGCTGTTCAAAATGGTGTTCTGTGGGGCCAAATTATCCCGAGAGACAAGATGCCGGTGCAACGTAGAGCGAATTTGTTTTAAAGAGACTCTATATAACAAAGGATTCGATTCTCATTTTTCGTATTAGTTAATATTGATCATTGTATTAAGTTTATGTAGTCTCTACATTTTTCAATCTGTCTTACCATACTAGCCAAAGGCCAAATTAGTATTTGGCTTCTTCTCCAACCTATTTTGATCCCCATAGATCAAAGCCATGATCACCACCACCGCCACTTCTTTATTCTTTGTGTGGGAGAGGGGCATATGAGTTTATTCTTTGTGTGAGAGAGAGAAAGACATTAGTTAGGTTCATAAGGCTGCTCACATTGGTGTTTTGTGAGTTGTGGTTCTAGACGAATTCTCGTGGGGGTGCAACCTTCATACTCTTGATAGGTGGTGAATTTATTTTGTTTTAAGGAGACTCTATGAAACACAATATTCGATTCACATTTTTCATACTAGTTGTTATTGATCATTTTACTTGGTTTATATAACTCTATTTCAGTTGGAATTGGGGATGGTGCTGTGTAGTGGTGTGCGCAGAACTGTGTTGCGCACCTTCGAGCCGTCTAATCGTGCATCCAACGGCTTGGATCTCATCTCGGTAATGAACGGCTCTTGATTGTTGGTTGGGGGTCTCCATTTAATTTAAATATTAAGGTGTCTCCGTGAGAAAAAGTGATAGTTGAGGGGGTCTCCGTGTTCTTTCACCAGAAATTTACTCTACGAATAAATACCGTAGTGGCCTTGTTTTTTTGTTTTGTTTTTGTGGTCTTCTTTTTCATTTTCTTGTGTCATCAAATAGGACTAGCAATTTCACATTAGAACAGCCCAATGAGTTTGGCCAATTGAGCATGAGTGTGGTGGCTTCGGTTCCGAGCCCGGTGACCGAGCCAGGTACCGTAAACCGAGGTCAGAAGAGGGATGCTATCGTTTGAATCAATACAAATGGATTTCGATGTGTTGTTAGGATATATAACCATTCGGTAGAAGATCCTTCTGTGCATACTCCGGTAAACTACCGGCAACATGCAATATTTTTGTGTGGACGTTTGTGCAGAACTCGTGTAGGGAGAGTTTGTTATACCAGAGAGGATCAAGAGGGTTACGTGGCAAATGTAATCATTGTGGTCAGATCTGGTCATGTGCTCCGTAACCGTTTTCACTTCTGTCGTCATATATGACGTCACCCGAAGCGGTTACCTGAGTGTACTCTTCACACGCTAAGCTTGGAGGGCAAACAAACCTAGGTCTATAAATACAAAGGGACACTCATCCTTGGAGGTATGTCATTCTTCCCTAAAAACCCTAGATCTAAGCCTTCTCTTGAGATCTAACTTGATCGTCGAAGGGTCACTGGGCTACCCAAGCCGTAGTGACTTGTTGCAGGACAAAAGACAGGAGAGCAGATTAGCAGAGGGAGAACCCTAACCCAGGACAAGGTCCCGTCAAATCGAACCCCCACAATTGGTGACTCTACTGGGGACTTAGCCTCCTCTTTAGTGTTCATCCCGTCCATCTCTCCTACGACAGATATAGTGGAGGTCGAGGAAACGCACTGCAGCGACACTACCCTAGGACTTGGCCCTCTTGGAGGCCATGACCTGACCTTTGGCAGAGCCAACGCCCAGGGAAAAGCTCATGTGTCCATCAGAGTCGGAGCTGGAACCTCAACACCAGATGGCGCCCCACCCTCTGAACTCCACACCTACATCCGCCACCTGGAAAGAAAAATCGACGGCCTAACAACGGTCGTAGAACGTGATAAACACGTTCGAGACGAGCTGGCAGAGATCAAACATCTCCTGTAGATCTCCCCATCTCATTCCTCCGGAAGCTGTGGCAGAAGAAGAAGTCATCACAGCCCTTCCCGCAGTCGCGAAGGAGGCCGCCTGGTGGAACACCGGTCCCAACCCTCTGTCAAAGACCGCTTGGAGCCACCAGATGCAGACGACGGCCGAACCAACCGCGAAGCAAGACACAGAGAGCGTTCTCGTTCTCCCAAACAACCTCGTAGGAAACTACCCACCTTCGAAAGACTTAGAGCAGGAAGCGTTTCAGCTTCATCCACTCATTCGGTTCGGATCGGAAGGGGGTAGCATGAATCCACCCCAAGCATCCTGAGGCCCGCCAAGGAAGCCCGCAACAGAAGCTAGCCCAGTCACTGAGCGCCTCAAACCTTCCCCTCCGGATAGCCGAAGAGACCATCACGAGTGCTCCCCCTGAAAGTCATCAGGCATCACTTAAAAAAAAAAAGAGTATGAAAGGCTGGATCGACTTATCCCGAAGAAGCGTACTGCGTCCGAGCGTCCAGACGGTTTCGACCGTTCGATCCGACCTCACCGCGACGCCAGACCCGAAAGACTCACGACCTCTCCCTTCACAAGAGAGATTGACTCGGTCGGCCCCCTAAAAGGATTTACCTAGCCCAAATTTGCCAAGTACAATGGCAAGACTGAGGCATACACTCACCTGGTACAGTACAAGCTCGTCATGTCCCTTTTTCTCCGAAACGAGTCTTCGGATGATGCTCTTTTATGTAAGGTCTTCCCCGCCAGCCTCGGTAACCTGGGACTTACATGGTTTAACCAGCTCCCAGCATGGTCGATTTCCTCTTTTGACTCCCATTGTGAGGCACGGTTCGTCACAAGCAACAAGCACGAGAAGGAAATTGATTCCCTCATCACTCTCCAAAAGCGAAACGACGAAACACTCTGACAGTACGCCGATTGCTACTGGGAGTTGTTCAACAAAATAAAAGGATGTGACAATCTCATCTCGGCCCGAGGATTCGAGCTCGGCCTCACCCCCAAAGACGAGCAAGTTTACGACGACCTTGCCTGCCACAAGTCCAACTCCATGAAGGATCTCATGACTCGCATTGAGGTTTGGTGCCAGCTCATCGAATCCAAAGCCGAGAGGGGCATGGGAAAGCCCACAAGCTCAAAAACCACCTCTGCTTCAGTTTCCGTTCCTGCTCCTGTATCTGTCTCGATCCAAAAGAAGCAGGTCGACAACATCAAACAGCCCAAGAAGAAAGGACCGAAGCCAAATGATTCCAACGCCAAAAAGACTGTCTTTACCATTCCTGACTAGTAAAGGATCAGCCCTTCTTCTCCTTTCCGAATTAGAAGCTTGGAACAAAAAATGGGAAGATCAAAAACCCTATCGTCCGGTGCAGTTACCACAATGAACAAGGTCACTTTACCACCACTTGCAAACCCTTTAATTCTTACTTAGAACATCTTGTCGTGGAGGGTCACCTCGGTAACCTCATCGACCACGAAATGATTAGGGCTCGGGCACAGCGCTTAGAAAGCAACACCGAAAAAGAAGTTCAAACGATCCATGTTATCCACGGCCCTCTTAATTTCGAAGCCGCTCGTGTCCTGCGTGTCGAATTAAATGACGCAGCATCTTCCAAGTGCGTCATGTTGGTTGGTCCCGAGCCCAAACACTCAAAAACAGATGACGGCTCCAAGTGGACCATTACCTTTACCAAAAAATACCTCAACTGCATCCAGCTCTCTCATAACGACGCCCTCGTGATCACGTTGCGTATCGGAACCTTTAACGTCTGACGCATCCTCGTTGATCAAGACAGCTCAGCCGAAGTCATGTACTACTCTCTCTTTAAAGACCTGAAGCTCTCGGATACCGACCTCCATTCCTCTGAAGTTTCCCTTATCGGGTTCAGCAGAGCTCCGGTATGGCCCCTTGGTATGATCACTCTCCCAGTTCATGGCAGTTCAGTGGTCCTCGACATGGAATTTGTGGTGGTCGATGTTCCTAGCCCATACAATGCAATCGTTGGGCATACTTGGCTACATAAGCTAAAGGCCATCGCCTCCACTTATCACTAGGTGGTCCATTTCATCGGCGCCAATGGGCGCCAGGAAGACGTATACGGAGATCAAATCGCGGCCAAAAGATGTTATGTCAACGCGATCCGAAGCAGTAAGCAGACTTCCAGGGTCAACCTCATCGAAGTCCCCGAGGCCCCAATTCTGGAAGACATCGGCAAGCCGGCCGATGAAAAAGACCTTATCACCTTCTCGATTACCGAAGACCGCTCTCGTTTCTTTCTCATCGGCTCCTCACTTAGCGAAACTGACCGGAACGAGATGTTCGATTTCCTTCAAAGGAATATCGAAGTATTCGCGTGGACCCCATACGAAATGCCCGGGATCAACCCCTCGTTTATCTGCCATGAGCTCAACATTGACCGGGCTAAACGTCCCGTTGTGCAAAAAGCACGATGATCCTCCCCGATCCATTCCGAAGCTGTCATAGACGAAGTCAACCGGCTCCTAAATGCAAAAGCCATCCGAGAAGTACAATACCCTAGGTGGTTGGCCAACACCGTGGTGGTCAAAAAGAAGAACGGTAAATGGCGAGTCTGTGTTGATTACTCCAATCTCAATTACGCCTGCCCGAAAGATTTCTTCCCCCTTCCACAGATTGACCAGCTCGTGGACACAACGGCCGGCCATGCCCGACTCAGTTTTATGGATGCCTACCCGGGCTACCATCAGATTGCCATGAGTGAAGGAGACGTTGCCAATACGGCTTTCATTACCCCTCACGGCATTTTCGGATATTTAGTTATGCCCTTCGGCCTGAAAAGCACCGGAGCCACCTTTCAGCGAATGATAACCAAGATGTTCGAACGCCTATTTGGTAACACCATGATGGCTTACATTGACTACATGGTAGTCAAAAGCATGGTCGTAAGTGACCACCTAGCCCACCTCGCCGAAGCCTTCGAAATTCTCAAAAAGCATAAGCTCCGCCTTAACGCCGAGAAATGCGCCTTCAGTGTAAGCTCCGGCAAATTCCTTGGCCACCTCGTCTCCCGACGCGGTATTGAAGCCAACCCCGCTCAGCTACTTGCCATCGAGAAACTCTCGGCCCCCCACAACAAGAGCAACGTTCAGCGTTTAACAGGCATGGCCGCCGTCCTGAATCGGTTCATAAGTTGTTCCTCTGACAAATGCCAGCCATTCTTCGCGCTCTTGAAAGGCAGCCGACGAGGTTTCAATTGGACAGAAGATTGTGACCGAGCCCTCCAACAATTGAAAACGTACCTTTCCGGAGCCCTACTACTTGTCACCCCTCGAGGCCAGAAAGACCTGTTCCTATACCTAGCCGTCTCTCCACACGCTATCAGTTCGGTGCTCGTCCGGCAAGAAGGACGGGAACACCAACCCAATTACTACTCAAGTAAGACGATGACCCCCGCCGAGACACGCTATTCGCCATTGGAAAAGCTTGTTCTTGCCCTCGTCTCCGCTTCCAGGAAGCTCGGTCCCTGCTTCCAGTCACATTGCATCATTGTTGCCATCGAGTACCCTCTCAAGTCTCTCCTCCGAAAGGCGGATCTTTCTAACAGAATCTCTCAGTGGGCCGTGGAACTTGCAAGCTTTGAAATCCATTTCTAGCCTCGGACAGCAATAAAAGCTCAGGTGCTCACCAACTTTATTGTCGAACTTACTCCGTCCAACACTCTCGCTTTGGCTCTCGCTTCAAACACCGAGGCAGTACTCCAGGCTAACCCTAGCACAGCCTGACAGCTTTTTCATTGAGATGTTTGGAAAATGTACGTCGATGGCGCCTCCAATAGCTGAGGCGTAGGTGCAGGCGTCGTCCTCCTCTCCCCCTCCGATATCCTGCACGAAAGCTCACTCTCCATTAACTTCCCAGCCTCTAACAATGAGGCCGAATATGAAGCACTGATCTCTGGACTCAAGACTGCCGAGGCCCTAGGCATCGAAGAACTCGTGGTCTACAGTGGTTCCTAATTAGTGGTCAACCAACTCTCCGAGGAATGCGAAGCACGGGATGATCGCATGCGCACCTACCTCAGCACCGTCGTCTAGCTCATTAAAAACTTCAAAGCTATTCGAGTCGAACACATCTCCAGGAAGAACAGAATGCCCACGCCGACGCCCTTGCAGGGCTCGCCTCGACCTGCTCATCCAGGGCACCGTTCTATTTCCTTCAATTCCATTGACAAACCCTGTTTTGAGCTCGAAGCATTGGACCAAGAGGTGCACAACATAGAGCTTGGCCCGAGCTGGATGGATGAGATCATTAGTTACCTGCGAGATGACATCCTTCCCACTGACAAGAAGGATGCTCACCGACTCCGCAACAAGGCCGTTCTCTTCTGGCTCAATCCAAACGGAAAGCTCTACCAATGATCCTTCATCGGCCCATATCTACTAGTTGCACACCCACACCAAGTACAAGGCATCATTGAAGAGCTCCACTCCGGCAATAGTGGTTGCCACTCCGGCGGACGGTCCCTCGCTCACCGAGCCATTTCCCAAGGCTATTGGTGGCCGACAATGAAGAAGGATTCTAAAGAGTTCGTCAAGCGTTGTAAGAAATGTCAAATGTTCGCTCTTATCATCCACCAGCCAGCTCGGGATTGCAGCCCTCTCACAAGCCCTTGGCCTTTTTCTCAATGGGGCATAGATATCGTAAGCTCCCCGTTGCTCCAGGAGGATTTAAGTTCCTCCTAACCGCCACAGACTATTTCTCAAAATGGGTCGAGGCCGAACCCTTAGTAACTATTGAAGAAATAGACATCATTCGTTTTGTTTGGCGAAATATCATTTCGCATTTCGATGTCCCTTTCGCCATCATCACCAGGACAACAGTTTATCGATCAGAAATATCGATCCCTATTAGACAAATACGGCATCAAATGGGACACACTCTGGTTTACCCCCAGGGGAACGGACAGGCCGAGGCTGCAAACAAGGCAATTTCATTCAGACTTAAGCGCCGACTCGAGTCACACTGAGGCAAATGGGCCGATGAGCTACCTAGGGTGCTTTGGGGCTACCGTACTACACCTCGGCGATCCACCGGTCGCACCCCCTTCTCCTTGGCATTTGGAATGGAGGCGGTCATCCCCCTCCAAGTCGGGCTCCCGACAATGCATATAGAAAATTTTGACGAGTTGGTGAACAACGACAGCATCGCCTCGGATCTCGACTTGGTCGAGGAGGAACATGAGAATGTAAGGATCAAGCTCGCATCGTACCAACAGGAGGTTGCAAAAGGCTACAACCGAAGCGTCCGTCTTAGGTCGTTCAAACCATACGACCTCGTCTGGAAAAAGGTGGTGGAAAATCCAAAAAACGAAAGCTAATGCCCAACTAGGAGGACCCTACCGAGTTCTTAAGCATCTTGGCTCAGGGAATTACAAGTTGGAGAAGCTAGACGGTTCTCCTATTGCTAAAACTTGGAATGCAAACAACCTAAAGAAATTCTATGGCTAGTAGCCCCTCGGTTCCAAGATCCGTAGCTCTCCTTTCGGTTTTATCTAAGTGATTTCACTTCGATGACAATCCGTTTATGTAATGACAATACCAATCAAGTATCAATGAGAACTGTCTTTTCTTGCCAACGCTTGTTCTTTTGTTTCTGTTATTTACCTTTTTCCACTCGGTTCGCTACCAATCGGACAGTTTTATTTGCGATTCAGGGTTATGTCTTCTCTCGAGTAATTCCCTCGGGCAAAACTCCCTAATAGTCTCCCCGATCCTAGTGGTTGTTGGACTTACGGTCGCTGGCTTTAGGGATACTCGGCTTTCTCCCGAGCCCTTTACACTGACCCACCTATAGTCATTCGCTACTCGGATTGGCTGCATCCCGAGGTCCTGGCTGATGCCATCTCACCTTTGGGACACCAGCCCAAATCCCCTAGCAGTCCTACCAACTCATGAGTCTACACGTGAGTTTGCACGTCACTCATCTACTCTCCTAAACATATAGCCGAATCACCCTAACCCGAAGCAGGGGCATGAAAATTCAAAATCCATTAAATACTTGCTTCGGATTGCATCATTCGGCCCCTTCCGACCCCAAAAAGCTGGGGCTTCGAAAATCGACCCTTTTGCTTCGACTCCTTCACTGTGCATATTTACAAGCAGATCTGACTGAAGCAAAAGGTACCCGCAGACCACCTCTCCCTGAATTAACACCTTTATGTTTGGTAAATACTTCGGTTAAACTTGTTGACAAACTCCACAAATCTCACCAAAGAAAGGGGATCATCACCAGAGCAGCAGACGTAAATTCACGCAAACATTTCAAGGATAACATTCAGGAAAAAGAAAACATCCATTCGCTCAAGAAATAAAGTTAATATACAACTTAAAATTTAAAATCCTACCGAGGATCTGGCTCAGGCCAACTCTTCGGCACCAGTCCCGATCAAACTATTACAACTTTGGAACAACAAACTCCAAACATCCGGAGCCGTCCAAACAAAAACAAATTAAAGATTGCAAACGTTTCTGGGGAAGGCAGAGCTAAATCTGTCCTATGTGCCCTCGGCTGAGCAGTAGCGTCGGGGTCGGTCTGATTCTCAGGGACCTGTAACTCCTTGGGATTTGGCACGGTCTCATCGTCCTCTTCGGGTAGAGCGAGCTCTTTGGGAGGCGGTTGGGGCATGGCTCGGAGTTTCGAGTCTTCGAAGAGATCAAGTTTGCTTACCAAGAACTCGTGGCAGAAGCGCACTCCATCCAGGAAGCGATCTCTGTATAGCTCGGCCTTAATCTCCCGAACCTGCTTCTTGTATTCCACGCCGGCCGTCCCAGCCTTCGTCATAACCTTTGTTCCTCCCGCCTCGACCTCCGAGCTCGGCTGACCCTTAGAGTTTTATCCTCCTCGGCCCTCCGAGCCTTCCGTCCTTGTCACATCTTTGGAAATCAGCCAAGTAAAGGTCGCAGGACTCCCGGGCCACCTTCAGTCATCTCCTTATGCACGAGGGCCTTTTTCAGCTCCTCAATCTCCAGCTGTTGTTCCCTGTACCTATCATTGATAGCAAGAGCTCGGGGCCTGTCAATAGGGAGCAAAAGAAAATGTCAATCAAAACAAACACTAAATCAATAGGAGGTTAGAGGTGTAGTCAGCATACTTTCAAAAGCGCCTATGCTATCTCTCTTATCAGGTCTTCGGTACATCCGTCGACAGCTCGAGCATCCTTCGGAAGTATACACGACTGAAGCAGCCCGAACGCTATCCCAGTATTGGCAGAGGCACTGTCGGCGTGATGAATTAGGCGCCCCGCATATTGACGAACCTCGGGGGCCCACGGGACCTCTCTTGCGAAAACCCAGGTCTCCGTGTCGGTTCCTCCCCCGCCTCCCATTCTCCCTTATTTCCTCGGACTCCCCCTTCCTCAATCAAGATCGGCTCCCCGCTCCTCCCTCGGCCGAGGCCCTCTCCCTCGGTCCGAGCCCTCTTCTCCGGGGGCTCCTGTGGAGAAATCGAAGCGACCCTTGAGGTCCTGGCTCCCGGGGAACCAATCACAACGCCTGTACCCCGTCCCCGTGGCCTTTGGCGCGTAAGTTGAGAACCTCCCTTCCACGACCGCTCATCTCGTCGCTGAGCCCCGTTCTCTCTGGGGTCTCTCGGCTGATCTTTTCGGATTGTGCCTAGGGGACCAGAGTCACTCCCCTCGTCCTCTGGCGTCCTAACTCCTCCGTCTCCCTTCTTCTCTCCTTCCTCGCCTCTCCCTCTGCCACATCCTCGGCCCGCACGAGGAACACCCTGCTGCCTCGGCCTCTTCTTCAAGTAGCCGGTGTAGGTTGGTTTGTACCCAAGCAAGTCAGGAGCAAACCGACTTGTGACAGGAATGGCATAGGCAGCTGTTATCCATGATCGAACAGCTCTCCCGGAGCTCTACGACAGCGCCCTCGGCTGAAAGGAAAAGTAATAAAAGAATCAGTACACGATCAAATTGGAATATGCAATATGTGCTAAAAAGGAGTTTCTACCGACCAGGAGCTCCGGTTTTGAACTGAACAGTGGTGGCAGTATCCACGCTTCCCCGGGACCGAACATAAAGTTCCGGTAACCGAAACGTAAATACTCGCCCACTCTTCGGAGTCAGGAAGGCGGTCAATGAGGAAGGTGTCGTATCCCGTTCTACAGGAAAGGTAGTACCGATCGCTTTCTCGGTTAACTTCGACCAAGTATACGCCGAAGAGCTCCTCGAGTCCGAAGGTGAGGTTATATTGCCTTCTCAACTCTATGATGCTGGTGATGATCCGATAAGAATTCACCGTGAGCTGAGAAGAGGTGAGAGAGAGGGCTCGGAGGACTCTTCGGACAAACTGATGAAGTGGGAACCTGACGCCCCCTTCGGTGATAGCCATTAAAGGGAAAATCAGCGCCCCCTCCCGATGGGGGAGATCCCTGGGTCACTATTCAGTAGAAGCCGGACCTCAACATCATGAGGAATGCTGTAGACTCTCTTGAATTCGGCGTAGGAAGCCGAGGTACCGTCAAAATATTGGTTCCGATACGGGCAAGGCCTCATCGGCCTCCTGCGACCCCAGACTTCCTCGAGGGCACCCGCGAAAGGACCTGGTCCTTGATTTGAAGTACTGGGGGCTTTCATCTCTTGGGGGTCAAATGTTGTCACCTCAGGAACTCTCAAGGATTCAAATGGTTCGATGTAGTCAATTGGAGTTTGGAAGAATGCTCTGATCCGAAGTGTTTGACGAATATCCTCGGGAATCTCAACGGGAGACGAGCCTGAACTACTGGAACTGTCCGAGGAGAGCTCGATGACCATTCGCCTCTGCCTAACCAAAGAAAGAATGCAAAAACCCATTAGCTATGTGCTCAGGGAAAGCCAAGAAGGTCTGATGCTCAGATCGGAATGGTCATTACTCCTCGGAATCTCCAGGCCTCGGTCCCTATCAGAACATTCCCCCTCGGGAAGATTCCTTGGGGTCTAAAAGGTTACTCCTATGGTCTCGGCATGAAGATAGACCTCGGGAAGAACATAGGCCTCGGGAAGAATATAGGCCTCGGGAAGAACATGAACAGCGCCGGAAAAGTCCAGCGCCACCCTGAACCAGACGACGGCGAATGGTGTTTTAGCCGTAATGCATGTGAAAAACAATGAAAAACTTGACGAAAACGATCAAGAATTGAGAACTAACGCAAGGAAACCATCATACCTGAGATTCGTGTGAAGATCCCCAACCAAAATGCTCAAAATCTTGATCGAAAAGTAGAAGGCGACGGCGGCGGCAGTTCAACTTCGAAACAAGGAGAAGCTTCCCGTCCTTTCTCTCTCTCCCTCTTTTATACTGGAACGTTTTGAGGGGGCGCGCGGGAAACGAAGCGTCGTGCACCGAGCCGTTAGATTGCCGACACGTGGCACCATCTGACGGACATGAGCGAAAGTTCTGCGCCGAGGTCAGAGCGCGAATCACCGAGCCACTAAGTCCTTGACACGTGTCCCTGAAAGGACGGCCCGTACCAATCAATTGATGTGGTGTGTGCCAAGACAGCTCGTGGTGTCAGTGTCCTCGGCGATGATCAGAACGTGGCTCCTGGTGCTAGGGCCCACGTTCGGTAATTACCGATGTCGCTACTCTCTTCGGCGAACTATGTATTAGAAGTCAAAGCATGACGGTTCACGGAAAAGATTTAACTCCATAAAGCAGCAAGCCGATGCTCCAGTAAGTTAAGGGGCTATTGTGGTGGCTTCGGTTCCAAGCTGGTGACCGAGTCAGGTACCAAACCGAGGTCAGAAGAGGGATGCTATTGTTCAAATCAATACAAATGGATTTCGATATGTTGTTAGGATAACGTTCGGTAGAAGATCCTTTGTGCATACTCAGTAAATTGCTAGCAACATGCAATATATTCGTGTGGAACTTTGTGCAGAGCTCGTGCAGGGAGAGTTGTTATACCAGAGAGGATCAAGAGGGTTACGTGGCAAATATAATCATTGTGGTCAGATCTGGTCATGTGCTCCATAACCGTTTTCGCTCTTGTCGTCATATATGACGTCACTCGAAGTGGTTACCCGAGCGTACTCTTCACGCGCTAGGCTTGGAGGACAAGCAAACATAGGTCTATAAATACAAAGGGACACTCATCCTTGGAGGTATGCCATTCTTCCCTAAAAACCCTAGATCTATGCCTTCTCCTGAGATCTAACTTGATCGTTGGAGGGTCACTGGGCTACCCAAGCCTTAGTGACTTGTTGCAGGACCAAAGACAGGAGAGCGGATCAGCAGAGGGAGAACCCTAGCCCAGGACAAGGTCCCGTCAAATCGAACCCCCTTAAGGAGAAAACAACGAAAGATCGCGAGTTGTCCTCAAGAGGTCACACGTTCGAATTCCATAAATGTTAGACATTAATGAAATTCTACTAGCAATTTCATATTAAAACAGCCCAATGAGTTTGTCCAAGTGAGCATGAGAAAGCAACGAAAGATCACGAGTTGTCCTCAAGAGGTCACACATTCGAATTTCCGCAAGGTCAGACATTTCAAAACTCGGGGCTACCAGAGGTTTGCCCGGTTGTAGAATTCGAGACTCCAGAATTAGTTGAAGTGTGCGCAAACTTGCTTGCCATGCAGAACATCCGGTTATAAAAAAAAAATTCACATTTGAACCATGTTCAGGACGCCAAAGTCATTCATGCACTTGATATATATTTCTATAATCGCTAATGGGTTACTGTGAGTTTATCCTTGCGGTTATGCATTCATGAAATATTTTGTCTTTTGCGCCTTCTTGGGTCTCCAAATTTTTTTCGATGGCCTATGTTTGTCGAAGGGATTTTCATATACTCCGATCGATTGCGTAAAGCCCGTGGTAGTAATGGAACCAGGGAATTGAAAGTATACCGAAAAACATTCCTATTCAATTAGTATTTTCCATTAGATTAGTATTCATTAGTGATCCCTGCTTAGTGAGCCTTTTCTTCCATGAGAAAGGGGTCTCGGAGAGAAGACCATTGTACCATGATCGAAGCAAAAGAGTCAACCTCTTTCAAATATACAACATGGATTCTGCCAGTGCAACGTAGTTGGGTTCTCATGTCGATTTGAATCAATGATCCTTTCCACGGAGATAAGTCTTTGCCTGTTGGGGCGCCAGAGGATATAGCAAGTGACAAATTCTATCTCGGTAGGCCTCAAATCAATTTCCATGTCGTGAACTACACTTGAATTGACCTGTTTTCATCAACGTCTAACACAATTTTCCAATTTGTCTTACCTTACTAGCCAAAGGCCAAATCATCAGTATTTGGCTTCTTCTCCAACCTATTTTTGATCCCTAAAGATCAAGGCCATGATCACCACCACCACTCATTGCCACCCATGCACACACACCAAGCATGCCTTATCCTCTTGCTCCAATACGAAATTGCACTCTTCGATCTCATCCTCATTTACTCTCTCAAAACAACCATAATTAATCATCACTAAACTACACCCACGATCATTTCTCATGGCGTGCACTTCTATTTGTTTTTCGAAATTCCTATCGTCCTTGTTTGGTTTAAATGGAACAAACAGAAGATAAAATCAAACCAAGCCATGTTTTTTTTCCTGTTCTTTAGAGACTAAAGAGATGACAAGAGGGTAGGGAAGGAAACAAAGAGTGCAGGAAACCAAGATTGGAAGCCTCTGCAACCTTATGTTATGTGGGTGAGCGGAATCTATATATGGAATGAATATGTCTATTTTTATTATTCATGGAGTAAATTGAGTGCACCTGTAGTAGGCCACACAACGCAATTATCAACAGGCCAGAGTAAATGAAACAAGGGAGACTTGACCAGACAAAGCTGCAAAGCCAGAAATGGAGTCACGGGCAATAATTCATTGTGCTAGCCCCACACGGTTTGATGAATTCCTCCATTATTATCTAACCTAACTAATTGGGAATTTGTGGTGGAAGTGAACCAACCCCACACGGAGTGTATTTCCTTTTCAACTTTTCAGGGTTTCCATCCTACAATCACAGAGGGGTAAGGTTTTTATTGTTCATTTTTTGGAACTGGAGGTGTGAGGTTGATCGCCAATTTGCTGTAAATTAACCACAATGTTGTAGTAATAGTGAACATTATACAATTCAAGATTACAAAAAAAAAAAAAATTATATGGTGTAAAACACTAGACCCATTGACCATGTTTTTTGATAACCAATGTCCGGGAAGCTTACTCGCACATTGATTAATCTTGAAGGACCATAAACCAACCGATAATTGAAAGAGTTTTAACAAATTATTTTTCATTAGCACTTTTTTTTTTAAGCAATCAAGAAATAAAAGTTTAGCAAACTAAAACTATTTGGCCATGAAATTGAACATGAGAGAGAGAGAGAGAGAGAGAGAGAGAGAGAAAGAGAGAGAGAGAGAGAGAGAGTTTACACATGCAACTTGTCATACGTTACTAAAGTTGGCTAGTCCCCGAATCTGCTAATGGTGCATTGTAGAGCTGAATACAACATACAAATCACCCAGCCATGTTTGCATTTTTATTTTAAACCTGTATTTTAAATTTAAAATTTTTTTTTTGGAAAATATTTTTTAAAAAAAATTGTATTTTTTGCTAAAATTTTTAAAGTAAAAAAGTTTTCGGATCGGATTCGAATTTTCGGTTCGGATCCTGATTTTTCTGATTTGGATTCGGATCACTATCGGATTCGGATCAGATTTGAGTCTTATCGAATCCTGATCGGATTTGAATTTGTTGAATCCGGATCGGATTCGGATTTGTCGAATCCGGATTGGATCCAGCCCATTGACATGTCTACTATCAATGATAGAAGTATTCAATCCTCAAGTTCAACCGAAATTAAGGTCCCTCGTAGGTTTCATTTGTAATTGAACCGTGCAGCTCAAAGGCCAACGGTTTTTGCTGGTTATTTGCCCCCATGATGGAAGTATTCAATGATTTCAATCCCGAAGTTCATTACAGCGGTTTCTAATATTGAAGTCTCTAAAGCATTTCAGAATTCACTCTTTGGTTATATATTAGGCATCCCATTTTCATTGGACTTCACGTTTTTTCCAGAATTCCAACAAAAATTCTTGAGTTTTTTCTTTGAGTGAGAGAGACAAATGCTAGTTCAGTTCACCATAGCTGCTCATAGTGGTGTTCTGTGGGTTTTGGTTTGGTAGGTGCTGAAAAACACCCATTTAATCAACTAAATCTACGTTTTACCGGTCCGTTTACATGGTTACTTGGTATAAGGACAGTGTGTGAAACACTGAATTTGTTTTAAGGACACTATGTGAAACACTGGATTCGGTTCGCATTTTTCGTATTAGTTGTTATTGATCATTGTATTAAGTTTAGGCTATCTCTATTTCAGTTGTATTTCTAATGAAAATGTAATCTGAAATTCGCAGATTGTATTTTTCTCAACAAAGACTTGCAAAAAAATTTACCGCACGAATAAATACTGTAGTGGCCTTGATTATTATTAACTTTTTGTCCTGTCTTTTTTTTTTTTTGTTCTGGGTGGTCGTTATGTCAAAGATGAGTCAATAAAACAATCGAATAGGACTGGCGATTTCAAATTTGAACTATATATGTGGTCCATGTTCAGGACCCCAAAGTCCATCGATGCCCAGAATATGTTGTATTGTAATTTTCTTACCCCCTTCATACGGGAAAGAAAAAGATAACAACTGACTTTGAGTGTTCTGTTTTTGTTTTCTTGTTCACTTGAATTGACTCGTTTTCTTCAACGTATAATACACCGGAGAAAAAAAATCTGGCAATAATAAGTTAATGGGTCGGGTTAGAGCATCCCCAATTCCATTCTAAATCGCACAATTCAATTAGGTACCGAAAACCTTTCATTTCAGTTCCATAATTAGGATTTAGAAAATACTTTTAATTGCGCAATTGTTAAATTTAGATTATTAGATTTAATAACGTCACCTTGTGCTTTTATCCTAACGTCAGCCCGAACGCCGATCGACCTGACCCGGATCCGAGATTTTAATCCAAATGCATTTTTCAATTTGTCTTACCCTACTAGCCGAAGGCCAAATCGATATTTGGCTTATTCTCCAACTTATTTTGATCCCTATAGATCAAGGCCATGATCACCACCACCACTCTTTTATTCTTTGTGTGAGAGAGACAGACGATAGTTCGGTCGTCATGGCTGCTCACATTGGTGTTTGGTGAGTTGTGGTTCTAGACATATTATCCTGGGATTGCAACCTTCATACCCTTAGTAAGTGGCGAATTTGTTTTAAGGAGACTGTGTGAAACAAAGAATTTGATTCACATTTTATCGTATTAGTTGTTATTGATCATTGTATTAAGTTTCTACGATTGTTTCAGTTGTGTGACCCGATGGGTTCCACAAAAAAATAATCAATTATTCATCTAAAATTAAGTGTTTGGTCACTTAATTTTAGATTAATGATTCATTGATCTTTTATGTGGTCCATATATTCAGGTCCCACAAAGATAATTCGAACTGTTAATTATTCTTAAAAGAGAGTGGTTTCGTGTGCCACAATGACAACGTTTAGAATGGACAACATCAATGCTGACCCGACCTCCCAGCAGGGGGTCCCCGAGTCCATGTAAAAGTTTTTTTTTTACCTAAAATAAGACGTTACTTCTCAGTTTCGTTCACAATCAATAAGAGGGCAAGTTTTTGCTATATCACAATCAGTACCTTGAGAATCCAGGATTGTGTTATGGACTAGTAAAGAAATTTACGGTACGAATAGGATTCTTTTTCTATTTCTTGTGTGGTTGTTGACACCATCAATTTCACATTAGAACAACTCAAGGGATTTGCCCAAGTGAGCATGAGAAAACATTGAAATGTTGCGAGTTGTCCTCAAGAGGTCGCAAATTCGAATTCCATGAAGGTCTCACATTTCAAATCTTGGGGCTATTGGAGGTTTGCCCAGTCGACGGTCGTTGAATTCGGACAGAATTAGTCAAGGTGCTCGCGAACTGGCCAGAACATCCGGTGATAAAAAAAAATCACATTTGAACCATGGTCAGGACCCCAAAGCCCATTGATGCGCATGGTATATATTTTTTAAATCACTAATGGGTTAATGTGAGCTTATCCATGTGGTTATGCATTCTTGGAATTTTCTGAAATATTCTGCCTTTCGTGGATATCTATATACTCCGATCAGTTGAGTAAAGCCCGTGGTAGTAACGGAACCAGGGAAAGTATACAGAAAAAATATTTCTATTCTATTAGTATTAATTTTCCATTAGATTAGTATTCGTTAATGATCCCAGCTTAGTGAGTCCTTTCTTTCGTGATGAACTGTTGGCATCAGCCCTACATTTTATCTCTGTGGACTGAGGAGAAAGGGGTCATGGTGGGAAGAGCATTGTACCATGAGAGAAGCAAGGGAGTCGACCTAGCTCTTTCAAATATACAACATGGGTTCCGGCAATGCAACGTAGTTAGACGTAAGTCTTTGCCCGTTAGGCCAGAGGATAAAGCAAGTGACAAATTCGGTTTCGGCAGGCCATAAATCAATTCCCATGTCGTGCACTACAGTGCACTTTCTATTTTTGTATTTTTGTCTTTAAAGATTCCGACGATTGTCCTTCTCAATTGCCGTATAGAAAGAGTCGTTCACAATTGCCGTGTAAACAGTGCGTTCCAATGTGGTTTTCCCCGATTCCCTATGGACTAAGGGAACTTCAATTGACTTGTTTTCGAGTTTATTCTTTGTGTGAGAGAGAGACAGACGCTAGTTTGGTTTGCCATGTCTGCTCACAGTGGTGTGTTTTGTTGGTTGTAGTTCTAGCCGAACTATCCTTGAAGACATCTGCTAGTGCAACCTCGACACCTTGGTAGGTTGTGAATCTGTTTTAAGGAGATGGTGTGAAACACTAGATTCGGTTCACCTTTTTTACATTAGTTGTTATTGAACATTGTATTTAGTTTATGGAATCTGTTTTTCAGTTGTATTTCTAATGAAATTGCGAAGAAATTTACCGCACGAATAAATGCTGTAGTGGCCTTGATTTTTTATTTTTTTATTTTTTGTCTTGTCTTCTTTTTTAATTTGTTTATGTGTGGTACATTTTCATGATCAGGACCATACCATTCCATCAAGTCGGACAAGTGTGCTCCCATCGTCTAGTCGGTTTAGGACATTTCTCTTTCAAGTTTCGAGGCCAAAGTCCATTGATGCGCAGAATGTGTATTATAACCACTAATTTTCTAACCCCCTTCATACGGGAGAAAGAAAAACCTGGCTTTGAGGGTTCTGTTTTTTGTTTTTTGTGTATCTTAAGATTCTGACTTTCCTTCACGATGTGGATATACGAAATTGCGTTACTAGTTACTACACCCAAACTCCATCTTTGGATACTTGAACGTTCAGCACCGTTTAATTTACATGCGCCTCAACTAAAAATATCGTTAAAATATTGTTCAAATCAGTAGTTTTCTTCCCCTCTAGTTTACATGGTGTTGGAATTTGGGACCGGTCCGGGATCAAATCGGGTCGCTCATGTGGGCATGACCCGGTGACCCATATATTAGAGAGTTCTGTCTCATCTTAGAGATAAGATAGGAGAAGTTGAAGTAATTCTAATCTCTTAGGATTAGAAGACTTTTAAAGCATTTAGGATGCTCTCTCTCTCTATTTATTTTCTATAGGATGTTCATAAAGAATAGACACAATAATATACACCAGAGGTATACAAAAGTATAGAGTTCTGGGAAACTCTCTCTTTTCGATAGTTGTCTCTCTTTACCATTAAAAAGCAATCCGAGCTATTGCACCGTGGAATAGAGGGTGATACTCGATCCTCGTAGTATCACTCCATCGCAGAATTAGTCGAGGTGTGCGCAAACTGGCTAGAAAATTTGGTGATAAAAAAAAATCACATTTGAACCAATGTCAGGACCCCAAAGCCCATTGATGCGCATGATATATATTTTTATAATCACTAATGGCATGGGTTAATGTGAGCTTATCCATGCGGTTATGCATTCTTGGAATTTTCTGATATATTTTGTCTTTCATGGATGAGATTAAATTTTTTACACCGCCGGTGTAAACATTTGTTTTCTCCAAATCAATTATATTGCGCCATGTCGTCATGTTTTATTGATTGGGACCACTGTTTTGCAACATAGCGCAATGTAATTGATTTGATGGAAATAAATGTTTACACCGGCGGTGTAAAGAATTTATTCTCTTCATGGATATCTATATACTTTGATCAGTTGCGTAAAGCCCATGGTAGTAACGGAACAGGGAAAGTATACAGAAAAAACATTTCTATTATATTAGTATTAATTTCCCATTAGATTAGTATTCGTAATTAAGTGATACCGGCTTAGTGAGTCCTTTCTTCCGTAATGAACTGTTGGCATCAGCCCTACATTTTATCTATGTGGATTAAGTGATGCCGGCTTTGTGAGTCCTTTCTTCCGTAATGAACTGTTGGCATCGGCCCTACATTTTATCTCTGTGAGAAGAGCATTGTACCATGAGAGAAGCAAGGGAGTCAACCTATAGATGGATTCCGGCAATGCAACGTAGTTGGATTCTCATGTCGATTTGAATTAACCATCCTTTCCTTCGAGGTAAGTCTTTGCCCGTTAGGCCGGAGGATATAGCAAAGTGACAAATTCGGTCTTGGTAGGCCCCAAATCAATTTTCATGTCGTGCACTACACTTAGTATTTTGTGTTTTAAGATTCCAACGATTGTCCTTGTCAATTGCCGTATAGAAAGAGTCGTTCACAATTGCCGTGTAAACTGAGTTCCAATGTGGTTCTCCCCAATTCCCTATGGACTAAGAAAACTTGAATTGACTTGTTTTCTTCGACGTCTAACACAAGGGACAAAAAATGATGACAACAGGACGGCATATTTGACGGAGGGATACAGGGTTAGAGACTGCTCACCACTCTAAGGAATTCACCTAAGAGATACAGATACGGGAAACTCGCCACCAATCGAAATCCAGAAGTTCAACCGAAAGGTCCCTCGTAGGTTTCATTTGTAATTGGACAGTGCAGAGCTCAAAGGTCACCGGTTTTTGCTGGTTATTTACCCCCATGATGGAACTAATCAATCCTGAAGTTCATTACAGCGGTTTCTAATATTGAAGTCTTTAAGCATTTTAGAAGTCACTCTTTGGTTATATATTAGGCAACCCGTTTTCATTGGACTTCACGGTTATCAAGAATTCCAACAGAAATTCCCGAGTTTATTCCTTGTGTGAGAGATAGGCAGACCCTAGTTCAGTTCGCCATGGCTGCTCACGGTTGTGTGTTCTGTTGGTCAGGTTCTAGCCGAATTATCCTGGGAGACAGATGTCGACAGAGGCGGACCTAGTAAAGATCCTATGGAAGAGTTGATAGCAATATTACCTAAGATCTTAGAAGAAAACAAACTACTAAATCTCAGACCTTAGCTACCAAACCAACTCCTTGGGTTTAATTTTTCAAAATACTTTCGACATCATTCTAATATATAGTCTTAAAATTCTGATAGTGTCCTATAAACTATACAATAAATTTTTGTCTGCAAATATTTATTAAGCTTCTTAAATATGTAATTTTTACACCTTTCTTTTCTCCACACACTCTATTCTAGTTATCCTTATATGAATTACCTATGTCTTCACTTATAAATGTTGTTATAAGACATATTATATAAATGTTATTATAAGACATATTACATTTAGAAGATTTTTTTTTTAAGTTCACTTGAAAGAAACAATAACATAGTATGTAAAAGTGAGGGATGAAATTCACTATGTTTTTTTATTTATTTATGAAATTCATTTTTACCATTATAAATAATATGTTCCCCCACAAACATACATTCCTGTGTCCGCTACTGGATGCCAGTGCAACCTCAACACCTTGGTAGGTGGCGAATTTGTTTTAAGGAGACAGAGAGTAGTGAAACACTCGATTCGGTTCACCATTTTTCGTATTAGTTGTTATTGAACATTGTATTTAGTTTATGCAATCTGTATTTCAGTTGTATTCCTAATGAAATTGTCCTCTGAAATTCGCCGATTGTAATTTTCTCAACAAAGACTTGCGCAGAAATTTATCGCACGAATAAATGCTGAAGTGGCCTTGATTATTATTATTATTTTTTCTTGTCTTTCTTTTTTTACTTTGTTCATGTGTGGTCCATGTTCATCAGGACCATACCATCCCTTTCCATTGTACGTATGATCGATGGCAGTCAGACAAGTATGCACCCATCATCTAGTCGGACAAGTATATATGCTCCCATCGTCTAGTCGGACAAGTACGCTCCCATTGTCTAGTGGTTCAGGACATCTCTTTCAAGTTTCAAAACCAAAGTCTACTGATGCGCAGAAAATGTAGTACTCTTATAAGTTATAACCACTAATTTTCTAACCCCCTTTATACGGGAGAACGAAAAACCTGACTTTGAGGGTTCTGTTTTTATTTTTTGTGTATCTTAAGATTCTGATTTTCCTTCATGATGTGGATACTTGAGCAGTCAGCATCATTCAATTTGCGTGCACCTCGGCTAAAAATATTGTTCAAATCAGTAGTTTTCTTCCCCTCTAATTTACATGGAATGACATTGGCTCCATTGGCTAGCATTTGTAAATTGGCTCCGTTGGCTAGCACTTATAATCTAACTTACTGGGCATATTTACTTAAAAAACGACTAAAAGGAATTTATTGATCTTTGGGAATAATTTACAAGGATTAAAGGGATAAGGACTATGAAGCATCCCAACAGAGTTGGCACACAACCACTCAACAATAATATGCAACTCTGAACCTGGAAAGAGAACATAGACCAGTCCCACAAGGTAGAGAACACCAATAAACCAAATGGAAAAGCCAATGCCCAAAAATTGCAGCATCCATTGGATAAGCTATATCAGACGCCATCATTGCCTAACATCAACGGCATCAACTGCAGCATCGTTGTGGCCATCAGGACCAACAACAGCGGAAGCAAAATTGCAGGAACACCAGAACCAGCAAGTATGCCTCAAGCAATGAGTTGCCAAAAGAGATGTCCAATCTCATAACCAAAGAATTAAGCTGCACCAAGATAGTCTCATTCCCTGTATTATTTCATAACCTTGCAACCTTACAAAATTGACCAAAGACGGAACAAGCCCTGCAGAGCTGAAGCAAAATGAAAACGGAACCAGCAGCATCAAAACACAGTTGCAGTACGCATACTCACCTGCACCCTGCAACTCACCTTAAACTCCCTTCCAACCTACACTAACGCAAGGAATGTTTCCCATGAAAACACGCCCCAGCACCCCACACTCACACACACCTGCTAAAAAAACTGGCTGTCACACCCCAAAAATGAGAAGTGACTGGCCGTCTACCACAAGACAAAACCATGGAACACGCAACCTAGAAAGAAATTTAATTAAACACCAAAACAATGAACTACTAAATAGCCAACCCATTTTTTTTATTAAGAACATCTCCAACCAAATCAAGTTCCACAATGAGTATGGGGCACAAACATCCCATGAACCAAATAATATCTAATGATCCAACAATCATAAAAAGAATTCGTTATCTGACAAATGTTTTGAATGCTGAAGCAATTATCAAAATAAAACTAACATGAGACACCCTAAGGAGGTCAACAAAAGAATATCCCCGAGATGCTACCAGAGTCCTTGCTTAATTCCATAACTTGCTTGAAAAAGAAATTGGAATAAATCCGTCAGCTGACTAGCTCAGTGAATGACAAAGCATGTATATTAGAATACAGTTCTAAACAGGGATCTAGCAAAGTATGTATATTAGAATACAATTCTAAACTGGTATCAGAATAATTTACCATGTCAATATAGATTTGGCATATAGGTAAACAATAAAATATTCAATTAATCCAATTAACGATTCATCCAATAAGTCTTAATGGTGATCTCAATACAATCTCCAATCACAATGGGGAACCACAACCAATACCAATTAGTACAAAGTCCTAGCGAACAAATATCTCAAAATTGGATCCAATATCGAATCTTAGAGTCACCACGAGTAGGCAGCCCGAGGAACTCTTCTCTAAGAACGATCCGGTCAATGACAACCATTGAGCATTAGGGTCATGGGCTTAATCCGGTCTCTTTCCTAATGGCCAGAGTCACCCACACATGAATTAATTTCCCTGGACTTCCAAAATATGTTCCCAATAATATCCACAAAATTCCCATCAACCGCACGAACACCGAGCCCCTTGAACACACTCTCTCTCTCGTCACACTCACCTCCACAATAAAATCCAATAGATAAAATTTATACCAGTGCTCAATTCATGAAACCGATGCTTTATTAAAAGAGGACAAGAGAGATGGGGAATAAAATTACCTTAAGTGAATCCCAGTGAAAATCTCCCTTGAAACTTGGCTGCTGCGGCTCTCTAATAAATAAATAGTTCTCTTAATATAACCCTAACCCCTCTATGTATATATCTCTATCCCTAATCGTCAGTTCATCAAAATGCCAACTAACCACATACACCCACGGCCACAATTATAGCTAATTAGTTAATTAGAATATTTAAACAAAGTACAATTAAGTACAAAAATTAATTAGACTTATACCCTCAAATTCCAATAAAGCCGATAAAACTTATATCATACGATAATGACAAATATTAATTAGGGCCCACACCTTAAAAACCCAATTCTCAAAACGGGAAAAATAATTATAAGGAAAAAGAAAAGGTAGGGCGTAACACTGGCCACTCAGAAACTGGTTCAGTGTGTATCCAAAGCGATATCGACATTTGAAGACGCGTAGAAGTACACGAATTGTTGGTACTTCATCCTATCCTTATGTGGCCAAGTTCCTCTTTAAGCTAACACAAAATTTTAATGGAAAGAAGTACATAAAAAATAAAATAAAAAGCAAACCATCAAACTTGACAGGGATCCTTGCTCTTTTTTTCACCACCTCAAGTCGGCCTCTCTTCAGGATGAAACTTGTTTTGCATTCAGGTCATATGAATTGAATAAAATAGAGTGTCTAACAGCATTTGCAATTTAAATCTGAAGCAGCTAAATGTGAAAAATGCTGCGAATAAGTAAAAGAAAATATATGTGAAATGGAAACGCTGAAAAACTAAACATCTTTGGTATATAACCTGCATCATCGGCTATTCTAGAAGCTAACCACCAACAGCTTTCCTCTCCTACATTGTTGTCACATGTTTCTTTGCTATGTAGGCCTGATATTTGGCATAGTTTTTGGGGGTTGCTTCAATTTTTTTCCTCCCTTTATAATCTGTTTGACATACCATTGGCTGTATCAAAGCATGGTCCTTTCCCTTTGTTCCATAAACCACCTAACAGAAGGACTACACGCAGTTCCACACTGTTTAGAGATTGTAACAGATGCTTAACTGTATGAGCACACCGTGGAATCCATTGTCTACTTATACTACAGAACTAATAAGAGTTAAGACATGATCATCATAACAAGTTGTAGCCTTAGTAAAGTACATTTATTCAAGAAAGTCGCAAACTGAGAAAACATAAAGAAGCAGAATCAGAAATTACAACATACTATACTGCGATAAATCTATAACAAACAACAGAAGCAATTGAAGCATAACAAAGCTATTGTGTCAAGAAGTGTCTTCAACGCCAACTATACCTCAGAAACCTAGGACAAGAAAAAAAGTAATAATTAGATCACACACATGTTGGATAGAATATGATGCAAAGCGTAAAAGCGGATTCATAGTTAAAAAGCTATAGGACATTTGAAATTAGTTTTCTGGGGACTTATATCAAATAAGAGACTCATGATGCAAGGCAAAGGAATAAACGAAGAAAGAGTTGAATGAATGACTGATAAAGCATTCATTTCATTTATAACATCAAATGTCAGCTATCTTGAACAAAGTTCGTCTCCTTCTGCTGTAGCTAATGCTAGCATAGATTTTTGTTAATTGTAATGCTAGCATAGATAACAGCTCTTTTCAAAGATAAATTTTAAACTGACACCCATAGTAAGTAGAATTGTTGTGTTAGGCGTTATGTATTTAAGCATCTACAGAGAAAACCAATGTTAGCTGGACTAGTGAAGAATGATGTTTTCAGAGCAAAACGTACGTTTTTTATTAAGTGAGTAAGGAAATGTGGCCCTACCTACTCGTGATCACACTGCAATTCTAGATCTTCTACCTCCACTTACTCAATTTCCAAGAAAAATGTTCTTTGTCTTATGCAAACCAGTGAGAACCACGTTGATGTCTGGCCGATTTGTTGCTTGTTCTTGTGAACAGGCGACTCCAACTTGAAGTAGTGAAATCAAGCACTCGTGAATTTTGTGACTGCTAAGATTGCTCTGATTCCTACCATTGCTGATACTTGTGCTTGCCTCTCCCATTTGTCCTTGAGGAATCAAAGTTTGGTCGAAGATGCTCTCCACTGGTTCAGGCAGGGCTGTCTTAGCAAAGTTGTGGAGAGTCAGACTACCGATAAACATGCTACGGTAGGTCTCTTCCCAATGACCATCTCCAACAAAAGGATGCCATAGCTATACACATCTCCGGACATTGATACCTCATTTCCCATGCCATACTCTACAATACGTTAATTAGTAAACAAACTTATGACGACGCTTGGTCAGAAATACATCAGAGCATAGTAATGTGCCTTGTAAAAAGATGTGTCATAAGACTCATAACAACATTAGCTTCTTGTGGTTATATAAATCAAAAGGTTAACTTGAAACCATATTAAGGAATTCTTAGCAATATATGTTGAATAAATGTTGATGGTTCTAAATGCTCATAACAAGTCGAAGCTACGGTTCATGAATTTTACATCAATTGATTGATTTACACAATAGATACATTTCACTAAGCAATCTATTTCCCACATTGCTTGGCAGCCATCAGAGGCCTTCACAAATCCAGTTGGTTGCATAAACGGATTCAAACTTTATATTAGGGTATTGATGCTATACCGACTTGATAACAAGCAATGACCATTGCTAAAAAAAGAATTCATATTCTTCCATTCTCTCTGACTCTTGCTAAGACTACAGCCAAAGGAGACAAACAAAGCTCCCTATTGCAATGCTAAAACTAAGATGGCTATATGTCCAATGCTAAAACTAAGATGGCTATATGTCGGTACAACTGGCCATGCGGCGCAGAAATAAGCACATTGTGCCAAGTATAGTGCTGCATTTTTGTTCTACGTGACATATTGGAAATTCCCTTGATTCTCAGCTGAGAGTCAAATGATATGGTAAGGAGAAAAGCAAAGAAAAAACAATGAGCTTTATAAGGTGATTGACGAACTAGATTAAAACCAGATGTCTATTAGCCTAAATATTGTTGGCAGTGGTTTTGCAAAGGAAAAATGAAAAGTCTCGAGGTATATTTACCTAGAGGAGCATAACCAACAGATCCTCTCATGCCAATGGAACTTGATTGATTTGCAGAAGACTCATGGGTGGCTGTGGGAAGGAATCTTGCTAAACCAAAATCAGCTACATGCGCAGTCATTTCATTGTCCAGAAGAACATTGCTTGGCTTCAAATCACAGTGAACTATTGGTTCCCAGCAATGATGGTGAAGATAATCAAGAGCAAAAGCAACATCGATTGCAATATGAAGCCTCTGTAGTAGGTTTAAACTCCTTTGCTCCTCGTGGACACCATCGCCATTCCCATTTGGATGCAACCACTCGTGTAGGCTTCCATTGGCCAAGAACTCATAAACCAGAGCTTTAAAATCGTTACCTTGATAGTCGATACTCGAACAAGCTGTAACAATTCTTACAAGATTTTGATGTTTGATGCTCTTCATGGCTTTACACTCGGTTATGAAACTCTTTGAGGCACCACGGAATTTAAGGTTTAGAACCTTCACTGCAACAACTTTTCCACTTTGATCAAGAATTCCTTTATAATGTAGAGACCCGTATTTAATTTAATTAATTTTAATGTTTATAAATGAGGATGTGGTGTTTATGTGATTTGGGGTCAAAGTGAAAGAATTGATTGTAGAAGGGTACAATGTGTAGTTTACATATATGTGAGTATATATAGGAGGGTGAGAGAGAGTATGGAATCATTTTTCCCTCTCACTCCCTCACCGGCTCTCTCCTTCTCCCGGCCTCTCTCCCTCTCTCTTGCTCTCTCACCAAATTTCACTCCAATAACCCAAAACCCACTCAAAACAACCTCCAATCCTTCAACCTCTACATGTATTGTGGTCCGTATTTCGCCGGTTGGAGCTCGATGGAGTTGTATTGCTCTCGGTTTGGTTTCCCGATGCTAGGGCTCGAATTTCTTGTGGGTTTCGTTCTTCGGCCTCGAGGTAGGGATTCTACCTCTCGATATATGTGATAGAAGTGCTCTCCTTGCTTGAAATCGTGTCTATTGTTGTTGTTGTTGTTGTTGTTGGATTCTTTGAAATCTGTAGAAAATCTGCTCGAACACCCCTTTGTATCGATACTGCTCTATTCAGTATCGATACAATAATCTCTGGAACGACCTTAGTTATTGAAGTATCGATACTGAATTAATCAGTATTGATACAATCGCCTCTGGGACGATTTTAAGGCATGTTGTATAGATACTGAAATGCATAGTATCTATACTTCAATGCCTTAAGGCTAAGTTTTGTTCATTGTTTCAACTCCATTGTCTTGACCCCCAATCGCTTCTAACTTGCTCCAAACATCACCAAATCACTCCATAACATTATCGATCATATTTGTTGAGTTCGTTGAGTATCTTTGCAACCCTCACCCCTTGTTTGGCATAATTGAACGTTGATTTCCATGTGAACTTTGATTAAATTGAAATGACACGTTATGTGAGTACGAAATTCTTGGACACTTATCGACACAACGAAAACATTTGGGGCCCATCGACGGGTGGGTGCCTGGCAGGGGATTTCGGGGTCCCATAATCAGCCCGACAGGAGCTAATGCTCATATTGATCACTCAAGGCCCAACCTTCTCGGTGGGCGCTTGGCAGGGGATAGCGGGGTCCCATAATTAGCCCGGCAGGAGCTTCGGCTCATGACACTTAACGTGAAGCGATGTTGGACACATGGAACGTGAAACGGTTAAAGATTGAGGTGTCTACCAAATTTCATACCGAGTTTGTTGGATTATTAAGCCTTGGTTATTGCCTATTGTGTGGTCTGTATCCCGTTCTTCCTTGTGATCATCCTTGTATTTCTCTTGCATATAATGTTAGCATAGAATTTCCTACTGGGCTAGTGTAGCTCAAGCCTATTATCATTTTCAGGTACTAACACAGGACAATAGCGTGCATGCTTGGAGTGCTTGGATGTGATCATTATTTTGAAAGCTATCGATTGAGGAGTTACTTAGGCATCTTTGTAAATCTCTTTTGAAGATGTATTTGTAACTTTATAGTAAATCTTTTGACTAGGGAATATTGTAACCCTTAACTCTTGAATATACAGTACTTGTGTTAATTTGGGCCTCGGAGCCAAATATGTAATATTTTGGGGAATGCTACATTATGTTGGTTATCGTATGGATTATGGCGAGATTTTATTCATGAAAATCATTTACATTTATGTTAAAAATCGAGGGTGTGACATATAAACTGAACCGAACCTACCCACTCCAATTAAGTTGGATAGAGAGAACCCATCAGTAGCTCTAAACAGACTTTGGTAGGACAATTGCGGAAATGAATTTCCTAAAATCCGAAAGGGAGATACTTTTGTTGTCTTCCGAGACCAACAAAGATAAAGAACACCCAACATCACAAATAGTCCTAGAAGCCCAAATGATACAAAGAGTATTAATTTCCCAATTAGAGAGAATCCTTTCCTTCTAGAGTTGCAACTGCGCAGCTGCAATTCAGCTATGCCCCCACAGAGCCTGTTGTTTCCTTCAACAGAAATGGCAGTTGCATTCTTAAATACACCTCTTTCTGGTACTGCACCCTCAAAATCATTGAATGACAGGTCTAATTTGTTTAGAAACATGAAGCCATCCAAATACTCAGGGATTTGTCCCGAGAAATTGTTGTGAGAAAGATTGAATTCTTCCAAACCTCTCAAATTTGCAAAGGTTGTAGGAAGTTTTCCCAGAATTTGTTTCCACCAAGGTTTAGTACTCTAAGTGTTACACAGCTACCCAGTGTGCTTGGAATTCTACCAGACAATGTGTTCTCAGAAGCATAAAATTCTTCTAGATTTTTTAAATTTCCTACTTCTACTGGAAGGTTACCAGCCAAATTGTTGTAAGATATATCTAGTTCCAACAACGATGAGATGCTTATAACTTCTTTGGGTATGACACCACTAAGGTTATGTTGACCAAGATGTAGAGAATGCAATAGTTGACATTTCCCAAGACTTGAAGGGATGATGCTTTGGAGATTATTTTGAGACAAATCAAGTTCATATAAAGAAGTTAAATTTGCAAGAGATGATGGGATCTCCCCATAGAAATTGTTACCTCCGAGATTCAAATTTTGTAGCTTTTGAAGCTTCCCAATATCAACATGAATGTTGCCGCTTAAACAGTTGTTGAACATGCCAAGACTCTGCAAATTGATTAAATTCCCTATCCCGGTTGGGATGCTCCCACCAATGTTATTGCCATACAAACCTAGTTTACTAAGATGAGTGGAAAGGTTGCTAATTGATTCAGGCAACACCCCTCCAAAGTTGTTGTCGCCCATAGTCAGAGATTTCAACTTGGTACAATTTGTCAATGAGTCTAGAAAGCTCAAGTCATCCACTTCCCCTGTCCCTAGATGATTATGTGCTAATTGTATCCTCTCAAGATCACGCAGCTTTTCTAAAGGAGGGACTTTTCCTTTAAAGCTATTTCCTCCCAGGTAAAGGTCATATAGTTTGGTGGCATTGGATATTGAAATAGGGATAGAACCAGTAAACAAGTTGGTACCAAGAACTAGGCGTCGATGATTAGGAAGAGTGATTCCTAGGTCAGAAGGAAGGCCGCCTTCAATTTGGTTATCTGATACTAGTAACTGTCTTATAGAAGAAGGATTATAGATTGAGAAAGGAAAGGTACCGACCAACTTGTTCGCCCCTAATATGAGAACTTCCAATTTTTTAAATCCACCAAGAGTATCTGGTATATTACCAGTAATACTATTGGAATGAGCAGTGAGATTTGTAAGAGAAGATAGATTCCCAAGAGTAGAAGGCAGACCTCCTGCTATGTTGTTTCTTTCGATCAGCAATCTCTCGAGCTTAGTCAAATAACCGAGTTCCGTTGGAATTTTCCCGGCCAGCTTATTGCCAGAGAGTTCAAGGGCAATAAGGTTATAGCAACCGGATACATTGGACGGAATTTCACCGGTAATCGAATTATTAACCATTGTCAATATTCGTAGTCTTCGCAAGCGGCCGAGCTCTGGTGGAATTTTATGACTCAAGCAATTTTTAGCCCGCCATAGTTCCGTGAGAAAGCTCAAATTTCGGATGTGAGGGGAAACAGACCCAATGAGCTGCTGATGTTCAAGCCTCAACACGATGGCCCTAAGGTGTCGGCGGCCACATTTCACGCCAATCCATTGACAAAAGTGGATGGATTCATTCCACGTACGAGTTCAGAGCCCCGAAGGGATCACTGGTTATTGCAGCCTTGAATTCAAGCAAGGATAGAAGGTCGGTCTCGTTGTTGCGTTGGACAAAGCCAGCTACAAGAGGAGAGCTAGAATGCAAGGAGAACAGAAAAAGGACGTGTATGAAAAGGAAGAATGTTGGCTTTAACACTGCCATATCAATGTGGTGGTGAATGGGAAGTTAATGCTGAATTTGCTGCAAGCTGATAACTTCGCTTAAATAGAGTGTTGGTTTACTTGCTTGACTGATGTAGATTTAAAAAGATGATGTAGTTTGAATATAAATTCAGGGTAGACATTTTGTTGGGAAATGCATGCACATTACTGTGTAAGGCGAAAAACGGTACTCCTACGTAATAAGCTCATCAATCACTTTGTACTGTGGTTGGTGCGGCGTATAAATTCGATCTGGGTAGACTTTTTCTTGGATATAAAGTTCAAAAAGTCAGGTTTTGGGACGTTTTCTTGGATTATTTTAAAAATACTTATGTAAAAGTCATAATTTTTTACTTTTCTTATTCATCTCGTTGAGACGAACCAATATTACGTAAGAGTTTGGCGTAAAATGCAAATTATGTTTGAATAAGAATAAAATAAAAAAATAGTGGTTCACAATTTGTTGGTTAGTGGAAACAGCCCCTTAATATTTACGGAAACGTCTTATGTATATGAGACAAGTAAAAAACCTTTTATTATTAATTAGTGGTACTGTTTATTATTCATGGCCTAATAAGTTATTCTGCTTATTCATATATTATATGAGCCATGAATAAGTTTCTCTCATATAATATACCAATTGGTTTAGGCCTTCTTTGGCTTAATAGACCACTTCCTCTTCCTTTTTTTATTCAATTTTTTTTCATGTTCAATAGTTTTAAGTTAAATTTTGCAAATCATTAATTCGTCACCCACCTCCAAGAAAAATTATTGGGTCATGGCGGCGATATCCAACATCCTTCTCCAATACATGTTTTATGTGTACTACGTGTGTGGATGCTACATAAATGTATGGTAGAAAACGGTGTTTGGGTACCGCCACGTGGTGCCCAGGCCAAGACTAACGAATAATTACTCTTCCTCGTGAAAACACGTGATGGACTGAGTTACTCCTGCAAATATCTCAAAATTGGAACATTTTCATTCAAAGTGATAAATGGCAGCTTGTCCTTCCTGCATCCATTGCTTTCAAACTTGTTTTCGATCAGATCTGCGAATCTCTCTTTCTCTTGTTTCCGAGTAAAATTGCAATTAAGGTCTCAGGTTCGTTCACAATCAATAAGTTTTTGGTAATATCCCAGGCATCAGGCTAGAGAAGCTATGTTTATGTTACGGACTTGTGAAGACTTGCGAAGAAATTACGTTAAGAATAAATACTGTAGTGCTCCACACTTGCCATGTAAAAGAGTCCATAATCCACCAATTTTCTACCCCCCTTCAGACGGGTAAGAAAAAAAGAAAACTGACTTTGGAGGCTCCCAAACCATTTCCATGCGTGTTGTGCTCCACACTTTCTGTTTTTGCTTTTTGTTTTTTCACATTCCGACTGCATGTCCTTCACAGTTGCCGTGTAACAAGCGCCCCGGGATGTTGCCAAGCGGGGTGCTGAGCAGTTCGGCCATTAATCTTGACTCGAACAGTTCGGATTGAATTTTAAACGCATACAGATCTGAACCGTCCATTGCTCGATAAAGATCCAAACCGTTGATTTTCAAGATAAATGGCTGGATCGGCCGCTCAGCACCACTGCCAAGCACCTCCGCTTGGTAGCATCAGCCAATCCTGTAAAAAGAGTCTTTCCTAATTGCCGTGTGAAAAGATAAAGAGTCCACTAACTAAAATAAATATTTATATTTTGAATTGAAGGTGATTTATTGTGAGATAATGACCTCTCTCGTAAAACGAAAAATAAGTACTTAAAAAATAAGAACCTTAATGAAACGGGACCTAAGAAACTTGAATTGCTTGTTTTCTTCAACATGTGACACAAGGGAGAAAAAGGGTGGCGATAGGACGACATAATATTAATGTCTGGAAAATTTTAATTTCATTGACGAACTGAAATTTAAAGGGGTGTCATAGTTTGAGAGATAAAAAGGAAAAAAACTCTTTGCATAATATACAAACTGAAATTACAGGATTATAACGAACAGAAATATGAGAGAAGACATGTTTTATTGAATTTGATAATCAAACTATACAATGATGCCTTTATTTATACAAGTAGAGGGAGTCTAAGGGCTTGTTTGATAACCTAAATTCAACACTTAAAACTGAATCAATTAAGTAATAAGTGATTCAGTAGGTTTGATAATCACATTTTATATTACTTAACAAATTAAGTACCACTTAAAATACATACTAAAAAGTTGAAAAAAATTAAGTAGCTTTGAGCTACTTAATTCTGGCTGAATTTTTGTGTACTTACATTCAACCAGCACTCCACCACCAACACTACCAGCACTACACCACCACCACCTCCACCATTCCACCACAACCACTACACCACCACCACCACCACCACCACCAGCTCCACCACTCCACCACCACCCCTTCCTCGACTACCACCACCACCACATCACCACCACCACCACCACTGCTCCTACCACCACTACCACCATTACACTACCACCACCACTTCCACCACCTACGCCACTCCTCCACAACCACCACTACACCGCCACCATCTACACCACTCCACCACCACCACATCACCACCACCACCACCACCACCATCACTATACCACCACCACCGCTCCTACCACTACTTCACCACCTCCACCACTCTACCACCATCATCACCACCACCGCCACTCCACCACCACTACCATCACTACACCACCATTCCCACATACCACTCCACCACCACCACCACTCTACCACCTCCACCACCATACCACCACTACCACCACTACCACCACCACCATCACCACCACCACCACCTTCACCACCACCCCTCCTCCACCATTACCATAGGTATATTGTGACTGTTAGTAAATTAAGAAAGAATTGGAACAAAATTAATTCATTATTTTTTTAATTCAGTACTTAATACATTTATCAAACAGCTTTTCAACTTAAAAATTTAAGCATTCAGTACTTAATTTTTCAGCTTTCAGTTTCAGTTTTCAGTTTTATCAAACAGCCCCTAACTATGGAAGGGAATCATCCTAATTAAAATGAAATTGTAATCAATTACGGTCAAAATAAAATCAAGGGAATCATATAATATTATAAGCCAAATATTCTAAACCTTGGAGCCACTTGAAGTTTGTCCGCTCATTAACTTCAAAACCCGATAATTAGTCGTGGCCTGGACATCCTATCTATACCTCTTCTTAAATGAGTCGGCTGTTTGTCAACTTTCCACTCTCCCAACCCTTCTACCCCTCCCAATCCTTCTCCCTCAAAACACCCGCAGCCCTCCTAACTCTCCTTCCTCTAAAACAGACGCAACTATTCCCACTCCAGACCCCCAAACAACGCACCCCAACTCCAAACGACTCCCGCAACTACACCATCACACCTCCCCACCGGTCCAAATGGCAATTACCCACCCCGACCCCAGTCCGCCCACACCTACAGCACCAGAGTTTCGGTCACCAGACGCCCACCGGGAAGGATTAATCAGGTTTTCGTCAAATCGGCACCAGAGTTTCGGCCACCAGACGCCCACCGGGACGGATTAATCAGGTTTTCGTCAAATCGGCACCAGAGTTTCGGCCACCAGACGGCCACCGGGAAGGATTAATCAAGTTTTCGTCGATTGCAACCCTCACTATACCTCCAGAACGCCTGAGAATAGGCCGCCGGCAAGGAAAATCCAGTAAGTCCACCCCCCACCTCTAACTACATACATACACACATCTGCATTTAACTGAGCTTCGTAATGAATCATAGCTTAACGCACACCAACCGTTCGACAGAATTACACGACTTCAACTGGTGTAGGATTAAAAAAAAAAAAACCAAAGGGAAGTCTTTGCAATTGTCAACCCCCTACCTCTAACTACATACATACCGCCTGAGATACGGCTGCCGGAAAGAATTAATTTCCCGTTATGACTATTGCGGTGCGAATGGTCTGGGGTAGTCCGCCTGTGTGAATTAAATCTAACAAACTTTCAATAATTTACTCTAGACTCTGTTTTGTGGTTTGTTATGTTAGGATAACAAAAGGGTTTATTATTGTTGAATTCTCGCGCTTCCTAATGGATGTCAAAGACCGAGTAGATCACCTATTTCATGGTCCTGCATTTCCAAAAAATAACTTGTAAAACTCTTGAAAAAATGCAGAGAAGTCACAGTTTTGTCAATTCCTTGGATTAACACCTGATCCTTACCAGCCTTATTCCAATGCATTTAAGTACTTAAATTATAGGATTTGAAGCCCTTTTATAGGCCGAGTTCCTTTAGTTGTGTGTGTTTGAAATACAGTACAAATAAAACCCATTATTCTTGCATTGCCTCCAATAACAATTTCCCCAAGTCTTATTTCTTCCTTTCATTGTGTTGTGAATTTGTTCAGGCCCCTTTTCAAACAGGCAGTCAGAAAACAATCCCTTGTACAAGTTGCCCAAAAAATGAGATCCAAAGAAGGTGAAACTTTTTAATAGCAATTTGAAGAACAGTGAATGAAGCCTAGGCCATCCACTTCCTTAACATTTACTTGTTTGATTTATATACAGATGAAGCCCTATCCCGTTATCGGAAGTATGGGAAGGACCGGTATGCTCGATTGACTGCGGAAGAAAAAAAGAAATATATAAAGAAGGTCACCGACAAAAGAACATTGAAATCCACTGGCCTAAACAGAACAGCGTGCCAAGATAGTAATGGACAATGTTCCACTCCAATTTTAACAGCATTAGGTAAATGTTGTTATTACACAAAACATGCTACCAAGCGTATCTTCCCACAAATTTTGCATTAATCATCAACACTCATGTTTTTTGGGTTGGCTTTTTTACTGTCTGCAGATCACTGTCACTCTGAGTTTGAAATACGGCAGAGTAGACCTTGCTCTTTTTGTGGTGCAAAGAAATTCCAATACGAAACACCAAATTTTTGTTGTTATGGTGGTAAAGTAGTCCTTGCAAGTCCTTGTGTTCCAGAGGTATTACGCAAATTATACACATCACAATGTGAGGAGGGGAAAGAATTCCGCAAAAACATCCGAGCCTATAATAATATCTTTTCTTTTACTTCATTTGCGGTGAGATTGGATAAGCAGTTGGCAACCTCACAACAAGGTGTTTATACATTCCGTGCACAATGTCAAATCTACCATAACCTCCCTTCTCTTATTCCTTCAATGGATGGTCCATGTTTCTTTCAAATGTACTTCTATGATACATGCAATGAGGTGCAAAATAGACTGCAGATTTTAAAAGACGCAGATCTGAGCGAGTCCGTTGTTAGAAAACTTATGGAGGTCCTTTCGGAGAATCCATATGCTCAAGTTCTATGCACACTAGAAAAGAGGCCGCTGGAATCTTATAGGATTCATATCCAAAGTAGTGTCACATTGGATCAGAGAGTGTACAACTCCCCATCAGCTGATCAAGTTGCAGGCATTTGGATTGAAGGGAACAAGGCCAATGTGCCATTTGAATGGGAAATTGTTATTCATGAACATTCTGGTAGCAGACATCGAGTACAACACTATTATGGTTGCTATGATCCACGTGTTGCTCTATGCCACTTCAACACAGCATGTTGATGTGAGATCCAAGACTACGTACAAAACCCCAAGCCAATGTGTACGCAGCACAGGGCCAATGACAGTGCCCCTAGGTAGTAAAAAAAATCTCTCATTAGATAGTTGAGAGTTGAGACACTTATGCTTGGGTCTGATCTCATGAGTCACCTCCACATGTTATTGAATATTAGTACACAATCCTTGCAGTTCTTGTATTCAAATCCTTGCTGTGCTTTAGGTTACACATTTATATTCTAAAATCCCAGGTTTTTGCTCTCTGTTGTCTAGGATGCTTTTTGGATTATTGATATAACTTATAAGGTAGTCCTCTAATCTCGGCAAGGTGTTTCTTGTTTTTGGTCATTCTCAAGACCTACATGAATTTGTGACTAAGCCTTCAAAATTGTATACACTACATTATGCTTGTCAAATGAACGGACTAGAAAACCTTGTAAAAACAATTATGATCTTCTTATGATTGTTGTTAGATATTGTATCTGACAAAGTGCATTCCAAAGGATTAAAGTAGCAAGAATCTTTCTTTATGGTTTTGTATTTGTTAACACTTAACCCTTTCTCATTTATCCCATGCATAATCTTCTATTCTTTCATATATCTCCTTTGTCCTCATTTATTTTTCACCAATAGCCTTGGTTCATTATTGTAAGCAGGGTAACTAGATACTTAAGCATAGGTGAGTGTTACTTACTCTAAAATCATTGAATTGACAAATTCATAGACGCATGATACAAAAATTGTTTGTAGCATAATACCAAACGCGAAGGAGATTCTCCTCCCTTCCATTATTTTCAAGGTGATCACTCCAAAGGGAGAGAATGCATGTCATTTTTCCTATTTGGATATCTATACCAGCGACAGAGCGATTTTAAGGAAATAGAATGGAAAAGTTGTTGGAACCAATTCTATGAAACATAGTTGTATGCTTGATTGGGCCAGCTATACATTAGGGAAAGGAAGTTCTATAAATAGGAGTTTTGCATGGGAAATCCGGTTTTTTTATCACTAGATTATAATCTTGATTGGATGATTTTACAGCTTGGTTAGCAAGAAGAGTTTGATTTGTAATTTTGAGGGCTTGTACTTGCTTGCTATGTATGTTTGGCTGTTTGTTCTAGGAACGTACAACATATTTGTCAAATCTTAGGAGTTATGTATGCATTTGTAGAAGGTTTTAAGATACATGTCACGCCCTCGATTTTCAGCTAAAATAATAATATATTTTCCATAACAAAAATCTTCCTCTCAAACTATATTTACCCTTAACTGTCATGCCAAACCAACTAAAGAATCAAAGTCTCTCCTTCTTCTTTAATTTTTTTTTTTTTTTTTACGAAAAGTCTCCAAAACGTCTTCCATTAAAAGGGCTTCACAATAATCAAAGAGATGAGTTTATACATAGCTTTACATACGTTCAAACCAAAAGTTACTACATTCAATTGCAGGTGAAGTACACAGCATGAATCAGACTAGATGATAAGCAACTCCTTAATAATTCCAATGAAGCTCCCAAGAGACGTCTCAATGTGCACTCCATGCAATCCAAGCTAGGTGCCATGGTGAGTACCTAAAAGGATAGGGTGAGCTACACTAGCTCGTAGAGATATCCATACCTAACTTACATGCAGAAGTGAAGACAGATCACAAGGGAAAACATTTTCCAAAAGCATACGTGTTTTGTCAAAAGTGAAGCTCAAAATGTCATACTCACGCTGGAAAATATTTAACTCCATTTCTCAAACACCAACACTCTCACCCACACACACACCAATATCCTTAAAAATCTCAGCTTACCGTTACGGCGTTATCCGAATCAATCCTTGCTTTTTCATTTCCATCTTCAATGACCTAAAGATTAATCTTAGTTCTTTAACAAAATGTTTTCACTTTCTTTTCTCATACAACTAGCCAACCTCACCCCAAAATATACACGCTAGGCATGTGGAGTTAGAACATAAGGTAAGCAATGACAAGTCAAACAATACCGCACCTCAACAACAAGGACGTCAACCCCAAATCAATCTTCAAATCTCAAGTTTAACATCTAGTAAAAATCTCTTCACAATAAGATTCTTTTATGAAACTCTCGCAATGCATAGCACCACAAGGTGCCAAATATGCATTCACACAAAACAAGTTGACCACCACATATCAGGAAAACAAGCCACAATGATTTGGAGGTCTAAAAGAAGGAATATAAAACATGTATTGACATACTGGACAATCCAAGTTACCAACTCAAACTGACATTTCAATCTTAGTATGATGCTAAATACTATGGAGATTCTCCGTTTTTACTGTCACATGTTTCGATTTCATTTCCGGGCTTTTAGGACCCCCGTCCGTCCACTAAAATACTTTGGATTCAATTCCGGGCTTTTGGGACCCTCGTGCGTCCACTAAAATCCTTTCATTCAATTCCGGGCTTTTGGGACCCCCGTGCGTCCACTAAAATCCTTTCATTTAATTCCGGACTTTTGGGACCCCCGTGCGTCCACTAAAATCCTTTGGATTCAATTCCGGGCTTTTAGAACCCCCGTGCGTCCACTAAAATCCTTTCATTCAATTCCGGGCTTTTGGGACCCCCGTGCGTCCACTAAGATCCTTCGGATTCAATTCCGGGCTTTTAGGACCCCCGTGCGTCCACTAAAATCCTTTGGTAGATCCGTGGCTTTCTTGTTACCATTCAATTATCCACCATGCCACTCATATAGTGTCGCATATTCTCGTTGAGCAAGCAATTTCATTATCCAACATTTCTCTACTTCCAACACATAGCAAAAGACGCAAACTATACCAACCCATGGATACAACACATAAAGAGGAAAAACTATTCATTTTTCTGTAAGTATCGATTATCATCAAAATCAGATCATTTTCTCGCATATCCATACACCAATATTGTATATCCCTTATACACCACAAGTTCTCATGTGTTATTGTTTCAATATACTTATCTACATAGCACTTCTCATTTTCTATTTCATTAACAAACTAATCATTAGTCAATACGTACCCAACATGTCAATCAATCCTATAAGATCTCAATCTCATGAAAGTAAGTCAAAACAATCAAACCTAAGCAGACCATTCATTTCACTACTCATATTCCATTTTATCCCCACACCTTTCCTTGAAATCCATATATCCTACCACATCATCATATCTCAAATGATAACATCAACTTTTATACTTGCTGGTTCTCTTTAACCAACACTTAGTCACCTAGATCAACTCATCCTATCCCCACATATCAAATTGGCAAAATTAATTATTTACATTTGACCATATCCAATTAAACAACATGAATTCCAGGGCGACACTTAAACCATTGAAAAGTAGACTTCTTCTTCTTTGAATCCATAGGTCATACATCAAAAACAAAGTTCGGGTAACCTAACTACGGCCTTGCGATTATAGCTTCAACATAACAGTAAAAACTGGTGCAAAGGCAGAATTTAGGTCAACTTTGGATGCAAATCTGTTATCGCTCGGACATACCCATGATGCATGGGATGTATCGTTGGAAAGCCCTATGTGTCTAGTTTCTAACAAAACAGACGGTGCGTCATTTCAAGTCCCGAGCTAGGAGTTATGGCCATTTTATCAAAGTCCACCGGTGCTGTCGGGAATAAGTAAAATTGATTGAAAAATCATAACTCTTCCAACTTAAACCCAAAAATATTGAAACCAACGCCAAAAGTCGCACCACTGCAAGCCCTACACTCAGTAAAAATCCCAGGTTCAGAAACAAGAGGAGATTAACCCAACAGTCAAAAGAAATACAGATTCGCAACCATTTTCGCCCTAGTCGACCAACCCTACTTTAGAAATTCGCCAAAAATTGTATACTTGACCAAATTACTTGATTCCAACACCAATCTCTTCTTAACTTAAATATACAACTCCTGTAAAAGACCCAAAGCCACCCAAAGTGTTCATCATGCCCAGAAAGTTAAAACAAGACAGCCACGCACAGATTCGTACATCCAGCAAACAGTCAGCATTCAAAAATTCATAACTAATTGTGTGATTATCGGTTTTGCATGATCTTGGTACCGAAATCTTCGTATTGAAACGTACTTTAACTGTTATGAAGATACCAAAAATTGATTCCTAGCAGAAGGGCTCCCAAAAGACAGATTACCAAAACCCACGAAATTTTCAGCATGCTCAAGATTTATTCAAGACTCAAAATAGATGATCAAACTTGATTCTTGTACATCCAACTAACACTTAAACATGTAAAGAAAGGTAGGAGATCCCTACCTCGAAGGTTAGAAGCAAGCCCGAACATGGAGGAAACTTCGAAGTGCTCCAATCACGAATTTTCTTGGATGAATAGAAAGCTCTCGTCGCGTAGAACAACTTTAGTGCTTGGGATTTTTCAAAAATCTCACTCGTAGGAGATGAAATTGAAGAGAAAGGGTGAGAGGGGTGAGAGCCGAGAGAGAGAGATGCCAGCGAAGAGAAAAAAAAGAAAAGGGAAAGTGAAAATGGTTTCCTGCCCCATTTTTTTGACTTATATAGCACAAATAACACTTACACCCTTTCACTCCAATTGTATTACGTCAACTCCCACAACTTACAAGTCATCTCACATTGACCCAACTCATATCTACATTGTTATCCCCACTTTGATAATCCAAATACATATTAAACATTTAAATTTTGAAAAAAATAATTATGAGTCTCTACAATACATTTGTAGAATAATAACTAACTTATCCATTTGCATATCACAAGTTTTGTGGACTACTAATGTATTAGTTATTGATAATCGGTCATGATGTTATGGTTTGCAGATAGTAGAATTGGTTCGAGAGAAAGAAAAATGTGTGTTAAGATTGTTATCTAATCAAGGTGAGATTTCTTCTTTACACTTCTTCTCCTTGAATATTGATCACCACCACCAGTCCTTGCCACCCTTTCACAACGAACTCCACCCACAATCAATCTATGGATAACAAGGACTTGGAGAGGTCGAGAGGCCCCGCCATGCCCCAGTGTCACCCAACTGCAGGACAACAACTCGTGAATAAAGAGTACCATTTTTTTTTTTTTTGGTGAAGTCTAAAGTACCATCACTAGTTTACATGTGTTTCGATGCACGCAGCGGTCTCTACGTGATGTGTTCGTTATTTGGTTGGTTATCAGTCGATTATTTGTGGATAAGTTCGTAGCCAGTGGAACCGTGCACTGTTTGCAGTCTATCATTCTCTATTTGCATGCACATCTCTGACAAGTTTCAACATTATCAATGTCTGTCGGTGTATCACTGTGTTACTCCTGAATTGGATGCACATGGTGGATTTGTGTTTGCAATCTTCTTTTTATTAATTGCTCTTCCTAAAATAAATAAAAAATAAAAAAAGAAATTTTATTCGGGCCAAGTGTTAGCCAATGCCTTTTCTTTTCTTTTTTTATTTTATCTTAACGGTTAGGGATTTGATTTTGATGATGATGTTTTAATTATGATGATCTTCAGTACTATTGATAAAATCTTGATATTATTTGGTATGCACAGGTTTGCAATTTGTTGGGCCATCTTTCTTATTATGTTGTTGGACTTAATTTGATATTGGGCAGGTTGTAAGAGAATTGGGCCTAAGGCCTAATTATTTGAACAGGTTTTATCTGGAGCAAACTAGTCCAAATAGAACTCGGTAGCCTTGGCGGAAGCTTTTGATATAAGATTTTGTGTACGCATATTTTTGACTTTGTGTTCTAGCAGTTGAAAATGAAAATGGAGTATTAAATGTGGTGAACCTTAAGTCTCTAGGAGTTAATGTTCTGAACGTTGAGCTGATAAAATTCAAGTTGGAGCCGTAAAGAGGAGACAGAGCATTTATGGATTTGAACGTTGATGAAGATTCGTTTGGGATTTTCCTTGGGCTATATTAAAGAGAAGTATTTACGAGAGATTGATAGAGATCACCAAGAGAAAGTATTCAAGTCTGATGTTCACTTCAGTGTAGAGTTTCTTCTTCAGTCGTTTGAGAGAGAGTTTGAACTGTAGAATTTTATATACTCTCATTTGTGTGAGCCTGCACTTGTAAATCACCCTTCTTAAGAGGGATTGATCATCACCACACTTACCCTATATTGTGAGCGAGAGAACCCAATTCACTGTGTTGTCAGTTAGGATTTAAGTCTCTCACTTTTTGTGTGATCTTACTGGTTTGCCTGTACCAGTGTTGAGAGTTTGTAAACTGGTCTGCGTGTACCAGTTGGAAGTGTGAAATCAGGTCTTCGTGTACTTGAGTTGTGGTCTGCGTGTACCACTGAGTTTTTGGTCTGCATGTGCTAGAGGAATTGTTGTAAAGGGGTGTTGGCTCCTGTGAAATCCAACCCAGTTGTAAGTTCTGAGAATATAGCGGATACCAGTGATTGTTCAAGGGAAACAATCACTGAAAAGTGGACTAAGCAATTAGCCGAACCACTATAACAAGTGTCCAGACGGCCGTGATTTCTGTCTCGACCGAGAAAGCCAAAAGAGACAAAACTTCTTTCAAGGGTGTTTGATCCGCACTTACAACTACAAAAGCTGGAGCCGAAATAACCCATGGAAACCCGCCAAAGGCGCCAAAGAAAACTGAGGCCAGTTAATTTGCAGAATGAATGCACAAAGTGTGTGAATACTGATGAGCAATAAGTAAATTGAAGCCACGAGCATTAAGGACTCAAAAGCTTTATGTGCATTTTCACCCAAAAAACAAAAGTTTATGTTCATAGCTTGTCTATTTTCACTACTCTGCCATGTACTCTGCCTTTGAAATCATGCATTGTGATCATGAAATCTGCAGAAATGCTGACGAGATTCCCCACAGGCAAGGAAAAATACAGTAAAATAGCTATGGATATATCCTCAAAATCATGCATTGTGATCTTGAAATCTGCACAAATACTGTGACAACATTGCATTTTCATAACAAGTTTACATAGGCCAATCAGAAACTGGTTCACTGTCTATCCAAAGTGATATTGACATTTGCAGATGCATAGAAGAAAAAAAAAAAGCAAACCATCAAACGTGACATGGATCCTTGCTCATTTTTCATCACCTCAAGTGTTGCATTCCGGTCATATGAATCGAATAAATAGTGTCTATCCATATTTGCACTTTTCATGAATGTTGTACCTTTAGCGAAAAGAAAAATGAAGCAGCAAAATGTGAACTTTGAATTCTCTGAATAAGTAAAAGAAAATATATGTGAAATGAAAACGCTGAAAAGCTAAATGAATCTTTACCATATAAGCTGCCTCATCTGCTATGCAAACAGCCATCAGCTTTCCTCTCCTACATTGTTATCACATGTTTCTTTGGTATATAAGCTGCCTCATCTGCTATACTTTCTGTTATACTCTATCAGAAGCAATACTTTCTATGGTCGTAACAAGCCAGTCACACTAGGTTTCTGGTAAGCAGTCGCAATGCTTGCCAATTATTGAGTCAATAATGTGTATAAGCTGAAAAAGGCTTCACTAACACTGTGTTTGGCTGTAAATTTCATGGGTGATTCAGGGAGTGAAAGAATAAGATGAAGGAAAAGATTGAGTGAAACGATAACAGTTCTGGATTTCTCCACTATTTTTGTTTACCTTCATAAATCCGTCCACAAGGCTATGATCTAAACATAGTGCTTAACACCAAAATCATCAAACAAAAAATAGAAGACCGAAAAAACACTTGCCTGTTTTCGAAATCCCAATCTGAAACAGACAAGTATCCTAGATTCTGGGTATTTCTTGATACCAAAGGAGATATTGCTGGACACAAAGTATAGAAGTGAGTAATGTAGGTCTTGATCTTTGGCATAGTTTTGGGGGGTTGGTTCATTTTTTTCTTCTCTTATATGATCTATTAGATGTACCATTTGCCATATCACAGCTTTCTCATATCCTTTCCCTCTGTTCCATAAGCCACCTAACAAACTCTGTTTAGAGTGGTATAACAGATGCTGAATGGTACGAGCAAACCGTGGAATCCATAGCCTAGCTACTTAAACTGCAGAATTAATAAGAATTAGGACAGGATCATCATAGCAAACCCAGCCTTATTAAAGTACATTTATTCAAGAAAGTTGCAAACTAAAAACGATAAAGAAGCTGAACGGGAAATTACAGCACAGTATACTACGATATGTCTGTAACAAATAGCAGACGAAATATGAAGCATCACGTAGCTATTGTGTCAAGAAGTGTCTTCAACACCAACTACTCCTCAGAAACCTAGGACAAGAACAAATTGATGATTAGATCAGAAAAATGTTGGACGGAATATGATGAAAAGCGAAAAAAAGGACACAGTTAAAAAGCTATAGGACATTTGAAATTAGTTTTCTTGGGACTTCATCAAATAAGTGACTCATGAGTCATGATGCAAGGCAATTGAAGAAATGAAGAAAAAGTTGTATGAAAGACCGATGAAGCATTCCTTTTATTTTTAACCACCAATGTCAGCTGCCTTGAACATAATTCGTCTCCTTCTGCTGTAGCTAGCATAGATAATACCTCGTTCGAATACAGTAAATTGTGACCAATGTTAGCTGGACTAGTGAAGAAATCTGATTTTTCTTAAGTGAGTAAGAAAGCGTTGCCCTACCTATTCGATCATGTTTACATTGCAATTCTAGATCTTCTACCTCCAAGTACTCCACTTCCAAGAAGAATGTTCTTGATCTTATGCAAATCAGTAACAACCTCATTGATGTCCGGTCGATCTATTGCTTGTTCTTCTGAACAGGTGATTCCAACTTGAAGTAGTGAAATTAAGCACTTGTGAATTTTGTGACTGCTGAGAGAGCTCTGATTCCGAACGTTGTTGATACTTGTGCTTGCCTCACCAATTTGTCCTTGCGGAATCAATGTTGGGTCAAAAATGCTCACCACTGATTCGGGTGGAGCCATCTTAACAAATTTGTGGAGTGTCAGACTATCAGTAAACATGCCATCTGTAGGTCTCTTCCCGGTGAACATCTCCAACAAAAGTATGCCGTAGCTATACACATCGCCAGATGTTGAGGCCTCATTTCCCATGCCGTACTCTACAGTATAAAAACCATAAATTATTAAATAAAGGGAATTGATTTTGCCACTTCCCTTTTTGTTAATGCCACTCCTCTTCTCTCACAAAATAAATCATCTAATCAAGACACAAAGAGGAGTGGCATTAACAAAAAGAGGAGTTGCTAAATCACTTCCCTAAATAAACTTTTGAAGATGCTAATATATCAGAGCATGGTAATGTGCCTTGTGCAGACAATAATTTACAGTGATACTAACATTTGCTTCTTGTGGTTATATATTGAATCGAGGTGTTGATGGTTCTTAATCTTCATAAGAAGTTGAAGCTACAATTCACAAATTTTACTTCAACTGATTGATTTACTCAGTAAAGAACTTGTAAACTATCTAATTTCCTCATTCAAGTGGGAATAGAATAACTCGCTACACCAAAGTGCTTCACAGCCAGCAGATCCCAGTGTCTTCACAACATTCCAACTTGATAATGAGAAATGGCCATACCTAAACAAGGAGTTCATTTTCTTCTGTTCTCTCTAACTTTTCCTACGAGTACAGACAAAGGAGACAAACAAAAGCTCCTTATAGAAACGCTAAAACTAAGATGGCAATACGTGGGTACATCTTCCCATATGAGCCAAAAATTAAGCCCTTGGTGCCAAGTATAATGCAGCACTTTTGTTTTAATTGTCATTGGAGATAACCCTTGATTCTCAGGCCTTTTGAGAGCCAAATGATTTTTTTAAGGAGAAAATCAAACAAACAATCTGCTTTATTTAAGTGATTGACGTACCAGATTAAGAAGAAACGTCTATCAGCCCTAAATAGCATTCGAAGTGGTTTTGCAAAAGAAATATCAAAAGTGCTAAGAGGTATATTTACCTGGAGCGGCATAACCAACAGACCCTCTCATGCAATGGAGCTTGATTGATTTGGAGAACTCATGTGCTTGAGAAGGAATCTTGCTAAACCAAAATCAGCTACACGTGCAATCATTTCATTGTCCAGAAGAATATTGCTCGGCTTCAAGTCACAGTGAACTATAGGATCCCAACAATGATGGTGAAGATAATCAAGAGCGAAGCAACATCGATTGCAATATGAAGCCTTTGTAGCAGGTTCAAACTCCTTTCTCCTCATGCACACCAACTCATTCCTTTGGATGCAACCACTCCTCTAGGCTCCCATTGACATGAACTCATAAACCAGAGCTTTGAAATCATTACCTTGATAGTCAATACTCGAACATGCTGTAAGAATCCTTACAAGATTCGATGTTTGATGCTCTCATGGCTTTACACTCGCTATGAAACTCTTTGAGGCACCATGGAATTGAAGGTTTAGAACCTTCACGCACAACTTTTCCACTTTGATCAGAATTCCTTTATAAACTGAACCAAAACTACCCACTCCAATTAAGTTGGCTGGGAGAACCCATCAGTAGCTCTAAGCAGAGTTTGGTAGGACAATTGCGGAAACGAATTTCCTAAATCCGAAAGGGGGGTACTTGTGTTGTCTTCCTAGACCAACAAAGATAAAGAACACCCAACGTCACAAAATAGTCCTAGAAGCCCAAATATACCGAGAGTATTAATTTCCCAATTAGAGAATCGTTTCCTTCTACCCTTTTTAGAGTTGCAATTGCGCAGCTGCAATTCAGCTATGCCCCCACAGAGCTTGTTGTTTCCTCCAACAGAAATGGCAGTTGCATTCTTAAATACACCTCTTTTTGGTACTGCGCCCTCAAAATCATTGAATGACGTCTAATGTGTTTAAAAATATGAAGCCATCCAAGTACTCTGGGATTTGTCCTGAGAAATTGTTGTGAGAAAATTTAATTCTCCACAACCTCTCAAATTAGCTAAGGTTGCCGGAAGGTTTCCCCAGAATTTGTTGCCATCAAGGTATAAGAATCTTAGTTTTACACAACTACCGAGAGTGCTTGGAATTCCTCCTGACAGTGTTCTCAGAAGCACTAAATTCTTCTAGATTTTTTAAATTTCCTACTTCTACTGGAATGTTACCAGCCAAATTGTTGTAAGATATATCTAGATACAACAACGATGAGATAATGATAACTTCTTTGGGTATGATACCACTAAGGTTATTATGATCAAGATATAGTACCTGCAATAATTTGACATTTCCCAAGACTTGAAGGGATGCTGCTTTGGAGATTATTTTGAGACAAAAAAGTTATAAAGAAGTTAAATTTGCAAGAGATGATGGGATCTCCCCATAGAAATTGTTACCATTGAGATCAAATACTGTAGCTTTGAAGCTTCCCAATTTCAGCAGGAAGTTGCCGCTTAAATGGTTGTGAATAAAAGACTCCAAATTGATAAGATTCCCTATCCCGGTTGGGATGCTCCCACCTATGTTATTGTCACTAAATATTAGTCCACTAAGATGAGTGGAAAGTTGCTAATTGATTTAGGCAACACCCCTCCAAAGTTATTCTGGCCCAGAGATATACTCTGCAACTTGGTAGCATTGGTCAGTGAGTTTAGAAAGCTCAAGTCTTCCACTTCCCCTGTTCCTAGATGATTATGATCTAAAATTAATATCTCAACATCACGCAGCTTTTCTACATGAGGGACTTTTCCTCTAAATCTATTTACTCCCAGGTCGAGCTGATATAGTTTGGTGGCATTGGATACTGAAATAGGTATATAACCAGTAAACAAGTTGATAGCAAGAACTAGGCGCTGAAGATTAGGAAGAGTGATTCCTAGGTCTGAAGGAAGGCTGCCTTCAATTTGGTTGCTTGTTACCAGTAAGTGTCTCATAGAAGAGAGATTATAGATTGAGAAAGGAATGGTACCCACGAGCTTGTTCGCCCCTAATTTGAGAACTTCCAAGTGTTTACATCCACCCAGAGTATCTGGTATATTCCCAGTAATACTATTGGAATGAGCAATAAGATTCGTAAGAGAAGATAGATTCCCAAGAGTGGAAGGCATACCACCTGTTATGTTGTTTTTTTGGATCAGCAGTCTCTCGAGCTTAGTTAAAGAACCGAGCTCCGAAGGAATTTTCCCAACCAACTTATTGCCAAAGAGTTCAAGGGCAACAAGGTTAGAGCAACCAGATATACTGGACGGAATTTCGCCAGTAATCGAATTATTGACCACTGTCAATATTTGTAGTCTTCGCAAGCGGCCAAGTTCTGGTGGAATTACGTGACTCAAGCTATTGTTCCGCAGCCATAGTTCCCTGAGAAAGCTCAAGTTTCCGACTTGAGGGGAAACAGATCCAGTGAGCTCCTGATGTTCAAGTCTCAACATGATGGCCCTATGGTGTCGACGGCCACATGTCACGCCAACCCATTGACAAAAGTGGATGGATTCATTCCACGAGTTCAGAGCTCCGAAGGGATCACTTGTTATTGCAGCCTTGAATGCGAGCAAGGCTAGACGATCGGTCTCGTTCCCGCCTTGCACCATGCCGACTACAAGAGGAGAGCCAGAATGCAAGGACAGCAGAAAAACGACGTGTATCAAAAGGAAGAATATTGGCTTTAACACTGCCATAGCCATTTGGTGATTGGAATGTTAATGCTGAATATGCTGCTTGCTGATACCTTGCTTAAA